>VDFB02000007.1:4744689-5241802 GCA_007258455.2 Sequoia sempervirens
ATCTCACCATTCTCTCTTTCCCTCTCTGTAACTCTCTCCTCTATATGTCACCATTATCTCTCTACTTATCTTTATCTCACCTATCCCTCTTTACCTCTCCCTTCCTCCCCTCTCTCACTCACCCTCCCTCCTCCCCTCTATCTCTATCTCTCTCTGCTTCTCTCTATCTCACATATCCCTCTCTACCCACATATCCCTCTATCACTCCCTACCACACTCTCTTTATTGCTCTCTATCTCACCTCTCTCTCACCTCCCTCTCTCTCCCTCCATACATCTCCCTCCATCTATCCTTCCTTATCTACTCTTTATCTCTCACGTCTCTCTACTTATATTTATCTCCTCTTTCCCTCTCAACCTCTCTCTCTCTCCCCAATCCCTCCCTCCCCCTCTTTCTCTCTCCCCCTATGAGGGTCGAGGGTGTAAGGTTTAGTGTTTAAGGTACAAGGTTGAGGTTATAGGGTTAAGTGTATAAGGAATAGGGATTAGGGTTTAGGGTATTAGGTATAAATTTGAGGGTATGGGGTATAGGGATGAGGGTTGAGGGATGGGGTTTAGGGTTGAGGGTATAAGGTTAAGTGTATAGGGTATATGAATTATGGTTCAGGATATTGGGTATATAGTTGAGGGTATTGGGTTGAGGATATTAGGTTTAGGGTTGATGGTTGATGGTTTAGGATTTATGTATAAGTTTGAGGGTTGAGGGTTGAGGTATAATGTTCAGGGTTGAGGGTATGAGGTTAAGTGTATAGGGGATAGGGATTAGGGTTTAGGTTGGCGGGTTAAGGCTTGAGAGTGTAGGGTTTGTCATTTAAGTATAGGGTTGAGGGATAATGTATAGGGTTTAGGGTATAAGGTTGAGGGTGTAGGGTATAGAGATGATGGTTGAGGGTGTAGGGTTTAGGGTTTAAGGTATAGGGTTGAGGGTTGAGGGATAGTGTTCAAGGTTGAGGATATAGGGCTAAGTGTATAGGGTATAAGGATTAGGGTTTTGAATATTGGGTATAGGGTTGAGGTTATTGGGTTTAGGATTGAGGTTTAGGGTTTAGGTTTTAGTGTACAAGGTTGAATGTAGGGTTTAGGGTTTAAGTATAGGGTTGAGGGATGATGTTCAGGGCTTAGGTTATAAGGTTGAGGGTATAGGGTATAGGGTATAGGTATGAGGGTTGAAGGTGTAGGGTTTAGGGTTTAAGGTATAGGGTTGAGGGTTGAGGTATAGTGTTCAAGGTTGGGGGTGTAGGGTTAAGTGTATAGGGTATATGGATTAGGGTTTAGGATATTGGGTATAGGGTTGAGGGTATTGGGTTTAGGGTACAAGGTTCAGTGTAGGGTTTAGCGTTTAATTATAGGGTTAAGGGTTCAGGGATAATGTTCAGGGTTTAGGGTATAGGGATGAGGGTTGAAGGTGTAGGGTTTATGGTTTAATTCTCAACCCTAAAGCCCATACAATGGAACCTCAACACTAATCCCTCAAACCTATACCCTCAACCCTGTACCCTCAACCTTAAACCCTCAACCCTCAACCCTTAAACCATAAACCCTTAAACCCTCTACCCTATACATTAAACCCTCAACCCTCAATTATCAACCCTCATCCCTTAAACCCTCAACCCTCAACCCTTAAAACCTTAACCCTCAACCCATATACCCTCTACCCTATACATTGGACCCTCAACCTTAATCCTTCAACCATATACCATCAAACCTATTCCCTAAACCCTAAACCCTCTACCCTCAACCCTAAACCCTAAACCCTAAACCCTAAACCCTTCAACCCTCAACCCTCAACCCTCAACCCTCAACCCTCAACCCTCAACCCTTAACCCTTAAACCCTAATCCCTCAACCCCTATATCCTCTACTCTATACATTGGACCCTCAGCCCCAATCCCTCAACCCTATACCCTCAATCCTCTACCCTCAACCTTAAACCATCAACCCTCAACCCTTAAACCATAAACCATTAAACCCTCTACCCTCTACCCTCTACTATATACATTAAACCCTCAAATCTCAACCCTCAACCCTTAATCCCTCAACCCTCAACCCTTAAACCTTAACCCTCAACCTCTGTACCCTCTACCCTCAACCATAAACCCTTTAATCCTAAACCCTTAAACCTTCTACCCTCAACCCAATACCCTCTACCCTCAACCCTAATCCCTCAACCCAATACCCTAAATCATCAACCCTACAGGTCCTCCACCCTAATCCCTCAACCCTATACCCTCAAACCCTATCCCTTTCTCTCTATCTATACATCTCACCTCTCTTTCCCTCCCTCTCTCCTACCCTCTCTAATTGTCTCTATCTACCCTCTCCCTCTTTCTACATACATCTTGCTCAATCAATCCCTACCACTCCCTCTCCCTCTATATATCTCTCTCTATCTCCCTCCCACTGTCTCTCCATCACTCCCACTCTCTCCCACTCCCTCTTAAGGTTTTGGGATTATGGTAGAGAGTTTTCTTGCGTTTAAGGGTTTAAGGGTTGAGGGGTTAGGGTTAAGGGTAGAGATCTAATACCCTCTACCATCAACCCTAATCCCTCAACCCTATACCCTATACCCTCAACCCAATACCCTAAATCGTCAACCCTATAGGTCCTCCACCCTAATCCCTCAACCCTATACCCTCAAACCCTATCCCTTTCTCTCTATCTATACATCTCACCTCTCTCTCCCTCCCTCTCTCCTACCCTCTCTAATTGTCTCTATCTACCCTCTCCCTCTTTCTATGTACCTCTTGCTCAATCAATCCCTACCACTCTCTCTCGCTCCCTCTATCTATCTCTCTCTATCTCTCTCCCATCTCCTCTCCATCACTTGGCCTGTTTGAAAAAATAGGTCCAAGAAATGGGGTCTCCCGATGATTTTACATCACTGAGAGACCCCATTTCTTGGACCCATTTTTTCAAACAACCCACTACATTGCCAATTTCATCGAATTGGCAAGCCAGTGGGCCCACTAGTTTGGCAATTAAATGGAATTTGCAAACTAACTTGCCTGTTTGAAAAAATGGGTCCAAGAAATGGGGTCTCCTAGTGATGTAAATCACCAGGAAACCCCATTTCTTGGACCCATTTTTTCAAATAGGCCACTACATTCCCAATTTCATCGAATTGGAAAGCTAGGGTAGAGGGTTAAGGGAAGAGGGGAGAGTGATAGAGTGAGTGAGAGAGAGAGAGACTTGAGAGAGGGAGAGGGGGTAGGAGGGAGAGACTTGAGGAGAAAGAGAGAGGGAGGAGTGGGAGAGAGATAGAGGATAGAGGGTTTAAGGGCTAAGGGTAGAGGATAGAGGGTTAAGGGTAGATGGAAGAGAGATAGGAGGGAGTGAGAGAGAGACTTGAGAGAGGGAGAGGGGGTGATGGGAGAGACTTGAGAGATAGAGGGGTAGAGGTCTTGGGTTTAAGGGCTTTAGGGTTTAAGGAAGCAAGGGTTTAGGGTTTAGGGTTAAGGGTAGAGGGGAGAGAGATAGAGGGAGTGAGAGAGAGAGACCTAAGAGAGGGAGATGGGGTGGGAGGTAGAGACTTGAGAGAGAGAGAGGGAGTGAGTGGGAGAGAGATAGAGGGTAGAGGGCCCGCTAGCTTGCCAATTCGGTGATCTACATCACTGGGAGACCCCATTTCTCAGACCCATTTTTTCAAACAAGCCACTATATTGGAAATTTCACTAAATTTACAAGTTAGTGGGCCCACTAGCTTGCCAATTTAGTGAAATTGACAACCTAACGTTCCCTGTTTGAAAAAATGGATCCAAGAAATGGGGTCTCCTGGTGATGTAAATCACTGGGAGACCCCATTTCTTGGACCCATTTTTTCAAACAAGCCACTACATTGCCAATTTCACTAAATTGGAAAGCTAGTGGTCCCACTAGCTTGGCAATTCAGTGAAATTGGCAACCTAACTTGCCTGTTTGAAAAAATTGGTCCAAGAAATGAGGTCTCCTGGTGATGTACATTTCTTGAACCCATTTTTTCAAACAAGCCACTACATTCTCAATTTCACCGAATTGGCAAGCTAGGGTAGAGGGTTTAAGGGTTAAAGGGTTTAAGGGTTAAGGGTAGAGGGTAGAGGGTTAAGGGTAGAGGGGAGAGATATAGAAGGAGTGAGAGAGAGATAGACTTGAGAGAGGGAGATGGGGCTGGAGGGAGAGACTTGAGAGAAAGAGAGAGAGGGAGGGAGTGGGAGAGAGATAGAGGGTAGAGGGTAGACGGTTAAGGGTAGAGGGGAGAGAGATAGGAATGAGTGAGTGAGAGACTTGAGAGAGGAAGGGGGGTAGGAGGGAGAGACTTGATAGAGATAGAGGGTAGAGGGTTAAGAGTAAAGGGTTTAAGGGTTTCAAGTTTAAGGGTTTAGGGTTTGAAGGTTAAGGGTTTAGGGTTTAGGGTTAAGGGTAGAGGGGAGAGAGATAGAGGGTAGAGGGCCCACTAGCTTGCCAATCAGATGAAATTAACACCTATCCTTGGCCTATTTTGAAAAGGGTTTGAGAAATGGGGGTCTCCCAAAGGATGTAAAATCACCTGAGACCCCATTTCTGGACCCATTTTTCAAACAGCCACCATATATTGCTCCTCTGCAACAGGGCCACTACATTGCCAATTTCACCTGACCAAGTCAAGTGGGCTCCACTAGGCCAAGCATATTTCTCTCGCAGATCAAGTAGCCTGAGCTAGCCAGAAGCTGAGTGTAATGGGTTGAAATGGGTCTCCCTGATGTAAATCACTGAGAGACCCTATTTCTAGGACCCATTTTTTCAAACGTGGTCACTTCACATTCCCACTCCCCACTAAAACTGGAAAGCTAGGGTAGAGGGGTAGAGGGAGAGAGATAGGAGGAGGAGGAGGAGAGAGAGACTGAGAGGGAGATGGGGTAGGAGGAGAAACTTGGAGAGAAAGAGAGAGAGGAGGTTATAGAGAGATAGAGGTAGACAAGAGACAAGCCATGGTAGAGGGGAGAGAGATAGGAGGAGTGAGAGAGAGACTTGAGAGAGGGAGAGGCAGGAGGAGAGACTCTGATAGGAGACAGAGGGTTTAAGGGCAGAAGGGAGAGAGATGTGGGAGGAGGAGAGAGAGATGAGACCCGAGAGGGAGAGGGAGTGGGAGGTAGAGACTTGAGAGAGACAGAGAGATAGAGAGATAAAGGGAGTGAGTGGGAGAGATAGAGGGTAGAGGGCCCACTAGCTTGCCAATTCGGTGAAATTGGCAACCTAACTTGGAATTTTTGAAAAAATGGGTCTGAGAAATGGGGTCTCCTAGTGATTTACATCATCGGGAGACCCCATTTCTTGGACCCATTTTTTCAAACAAACCACTACATTGCCAATTTCACCGAATTAGCAAGCTAGGGTGGAGGGTAATGGGTTAAGGGTATAGGGGAGATAGATAGGAGTGATTGAGTGAGAGAGAGAGCAAGAGACTTGAGAGAGGGAGAGGGGGTAGGAGGGAGAGACTTGAAGAGAGAGAGGGAGGGAGTGGGAGAGAGATAGAGGGTAGAGGGTAGAGGGGAGAGAAATAGAAGGATTGAGTGATAAAGAGAAACTAGAGAGAGGGAGAGGGGGTATGAGGGAGATACTTGAGAGAGAGAGAGTGAGGGAGTGGGAGAGAGATAGAGGGTAGAGGGTAGTGGGTTTAAGGGTTAAGGGTAGAGGTGAGAGAGATAGGAGTGAGTGAGTGAGAGAGAGAGACTTGAGAGAGGGAGAGGGGGTAGGAGGGAGAGACCTTATAGACAAAGACATAGAGAGAGAGAGAGAGAGTTCTCTAGTAAGTATGAAAGGGACTTGAGAGAGGGGGAGGGGGTGGGAGGGAGATACTTGAGAGAGAGGGGGGTAGGAGGGAGAGACTTGAGAGAAGGGGAGGGCTTGGGAGGGATAGACTTGAGAGAGAGGGAGGGGGTGGGAGGGATATACTTGAGAGAGAGGGAGAGGCGGAGAGGGAGATAGGAGGGAGATAGAGAGAGTTCTCTAGTTAGAGTGGGAGGGAGAGACTTAAGAGAGGGAGAGAGAGAGTTCTATATTTAGGGTGGGAGGGAGAGACTCGAGAGAGAGAGTTCTCTAGTTAGGGTGGGAGGGAGAGACTTTAGAGAGGGAGAGGGGCTGGGAGAGGGAAAGGGGGTAGCAGAGAGAGACCTGAGATATAGGGGCTAAGAGGAAGAGAGAGAGATTCTCTAGTTAGGGTGGGAGGGAGAGACCTAGGAGAGAGGGAGTGGGAGAGAGAGAGAGGGGGGTGTGAGGAAGAGACCTTAGAGAGAAACAGAGAGTGTGTGTGTTCTCTAGTTAGGGTGGGAGGGAGAGACTTGAGAAGAGGGGAAGGGGGTGGGAGGGAGATACCTAAGAGAGAGAGTGTGTGTGTGTGTGTGTTCTCTCGTTAGGGTGGGAGGGAGAGACCTGAGAGAGGGAGAGGGGACCTAGGAGGGAGAGACCTAAGAGAGGGAGAGGGGACCTAGGAGGGAGAGACTTGAGAGAGAGAGAGATAGAGGGAGTGAGAGATATACCTAAGAGAGAGAGATAAAGGGAGTGATATATATACCTAAGAGAGAGGGGGTGGGAGGGATAGAAGGAGGGATAAAACTAAGAGAGAGGGAGAGAGAGGGCATTGGACCTAAATCCTAAGCCATAAACCATAAATCCTAAACCCTAAACCCTAAACCATAAAGCCTAAACCAAAGAGAGAGAGATAGGGGAGGGAGAGAGTGTGTGAAAGAGAGAAACACAAAGGGAAGGAGGAAGGTTGGGGGATTAAGAGAGAGGGAGAGATGGAAGGAGAGAGAGGGAAGGAGAGAGAGGGAATGAGGGAGGGAGAGGTAGAGATGGAGAGAGGTAGAGAGAAGTATATAGGGAAGGAGAGATAGAGAGGGGGGAGGAGGGAGGGAGGGATAGAAGGAGAGAGAAGTATGATAAAGAGAATGAGAGAGAGAGGAGGGTAGGAGGAAGGTGGAGAGATTGAGAGAGAGAGGAGGGAGGGTGAGAGATAGGCAAAGAGGGATAGGTTAGATAGGGAGAAGTAGAGAGGGAAGGTGGTTGGAATGAAGGAAGAGAGAGAGGAGGGAGGGAGAGAGAGAGGTAGCGAGGTATAGGTTAGATAAAGTGAAGTAGAGAGGGAAGGTGGGTGGAAGGAAGGAAGAGAGAGAGGGGGGGAGATAGAGAAAATTAGAGAGGGAAGGAGGGAAAGAGGAAAGGAGTGGGAAAGAGAGGTTAGATAGATAGAAGTATAGAGGGGAGGAGAGAGTGTGAGAGAGAGGTCTAGAGCATAAGGGATAAAAATGAGTGAGATAGAGAGAGAAAGATGATGCAACTTGCTGATTACTGAAATTTGACCTCTTGATTACTGAAATTTGACATGCTGATTACTAAAATTTGACTAAGTTTGAATTTTTTGAGATCTTCCAAAAACTAGAATTTGCATTATAACTCCTAGAGATCTGAAACCACTCTCAAACATCCTGAAACTATATACATGAAATATAACTTAAAGTATAAGAAAGTAAATGTCCATATGCAAATGTCAACTTATACTTAAATGTTTATTTCATGTATATAGTTTCCCTGAAAGATAACAAGAAGAAAGAGACAAGAAAAAGAGAAAAAAAAATTCAATGAAGACCAAAATGCGCTCGTATTATAACGCGCTCGCGTTTTGGAAATGTTTTTTTGATTTCAAAAAATGCACATTTTTTGAACTCAAAATGTGCAATTTTTTTGAAATTTAAACCATAACATGAGCACGTTATAACGAGCTCGTGTTATGGCTTGGTAATGACCAATCCTAGGGTCAGTCATTACCAAGCCATAACGCGAATGTGTTTTACTATAACGTGCCCGTGTTTTTGCTATTTCAGGATGAAAAAGTAAATTGGCCACAAATTGGCTAGCCATCTTTTTGCACCCGCCCCTAGCTATATTATAATGTGAATTTGATGTTATTCCGTTGTAAATATTTACAAGTAGATGGTCTACTACATACAACTTGTCAATGCCCTAAATTGCAACTAAAGGTAAAGCATTACATGTTAATAATATATTTTATCAAATGTAGCAAGTCAATAAAGTTAAACTAATTCTTTTGAGATTTCAACATATTAACATTTCAAATCATATGCCTAGATACAAACCATGTTAAATTAATTTTTTTAGGCTTTTTTTCAAATAAATCACTAGCTTGTCAATGCGGTAGTATAGACAAGGTAGTGAGTTGTTTGAAAAAATGCCTCAAAGAAATGGGGTATGAAATCTATCAAAACATAAAAGGGGGGGATTTTCACGAGTGTTATGGTTGCAATTTCCTTAGTAGACACATGCGAAATGTGGATGCATAGACAAGGCACATGAACTATTTGACAAAATTCCTCAACCAAGATGAATAAACAAGTGCAATAAGAACACAAGGAAAATGGAAAGCTAAACAAGGTAGTGAGTTGTTTGAAAAAATGCCTCAAAGAAATGGGGTATGAAATCTATCAAAACATAAAAGGGGGGGATTTTCATGAGTGTTATGGTTGCAATTGCCTTAGTAGACACATGTGAAATGTGGATGCATAGACAAGGCACATGAACTATTTGACAAATGCCTCAACCAAGATGAATAAACAAGTGCAATAAGAACACAAGGAAAATGGAAAGCTAATATTTTTTTAAGTATTTCTACCTTGAAAAATGTGGTATCCTAGACAAATTTCACATGAATTTTTTGATGGAATGTCTTAAAGAAATGTGGTATTATGGAATTCCATGATTGCAAGATAGCATAGACAATGTAGTGAGCTTTTCAATGCGGTATCAATGACAAGGTAGTGAGCTATTTGAAAAAATGCCTCAAAGAAATGTGGTATGACATCAATAAAAACATAAAAGGGGGGATTTTCATGAGTGTTATGGTTGAAATTTCCTTAGTAGACACATGTGAAATGTGGATGCATAGACAAGGCACATGAATGATTTGAAAAAATGCCTCAATGAGATATTTCCTCATGGACTATAATGATTGCAGGATATGCACAAAATGGAAAATGTATGGAAAATTTGGTAGCATAGACAAGGGAATAAGTAGTTTGAAAAAATGCCTCAAAGAAATGTGGTATCATGGTGATAGACTACATTTATTTGAGGCATTTTTTCAAACAAGTCATTGCCTTGTCTAACATGTTTGATAAAATTCTTTCATAGACATGTATGGAAAATGTGGTAGCATAGACAAGGTAGTGAGCTGTTTGAAAAAATGCCTCAAATAAATGTGGTCTTGTGGTGATGGAATGTAATTTCATCACCATGAGACCACATTTATTTGAGGCATTTTTTCAAACAACTCATTTCCTTGTCTAACATGTTTGATAAAATGCTTTGGTAGACATGTATAGACAAGGAATATGAACTGTTTGACAAAACGCCTCAATGAGATATGTCCTCATGGACTACAATGATTTCAAGATATGCACAAAATGGATTTGTTGAAAAGTATTTATAAAATTTCAAGCAAATGAAATTTCTAGGTGTAAAACCAAATTCCAATGCATTTTCCAACATCCCCATGCCTATACCAAAATGGAAGCTTTGGAAAGGGGTATGCACATCCATAGAGAAGGAATGAGAAATGATGTATTATATTACATAGTTATAACTACTCTCATAAATGTGTATACAAAACGTGGAAGCATACACAAGGTAGGTCAATTGTTTAACAAGATGCCTCAAAGAGATGTGGTTTAAAGTGTAATTAGCAAGTGTAAAGAATTGTGTAGTTTAAAATGTGCCAAGAGGGGCTAAGGTTATAATGAGAAACAAACAATTTGATGAACATGGAGTATGAATAATAACAAAATCAAAGCATTGTATTAAGCGTGTATGATAAGGGATGATAAAGAAACATAATAGAATTAAGGAAACTGTAAATAAAATGTGTAAAGACTTGACATACCTAAAAATGGAGATTCGAATGGAGGAAATACCCAATTATGTAGTCTTTTTTTATTCTTGAATCAAACTCCTTAGAAATTTGATTTTTTCACAAGCTTGTTTCCTTTTCAATGTTCAATTTTATGTAGTACCCCTCCATTTATGCTTATGTTTTATGCTGATATGTTTTCACACTGTTAGACTATGATACTTTGTTTGGATATTTTGATCACTGGTTTTGAGCGATAGTGGATTTATTCTGTGACATGATGATACATTGTATGGTGATATTTGATTTCTGATATGCTTTGAGATAGCGGAGATGTTTATTTTCAGTTGATTATTGCTATGTATATGTTTTGATGGACTAATTGTTATTTAATTTGTCAGTCTGATGTGACGTGTATTGGTGTGGAGAACGAAATCGCATCACTCGCTTGCGAGTGCCCTGTGATGTCCGTGATTTTCTCCGCACGGTGTGCCTGTACAATGGTTTATATATATATGCATGTTATTGCTTGGTTGCAGGATTGCAGGTACATGACACCGACTCCACCTGGTTACTCAGGTTTGAGCGTGTCAAGACTCAACGGATACGTTGATTGGGAGGTAGTAGTTTGGTTCATCCTAGTCTAGTCTATAACCCGGTCATAGTACATCGTCTATTTTAGTTCAGAGTCATAGGTTGTCTTGTACTTTTCTGTTTGGTTTAATTGCTTGAAAGGAAAAAAATGTTAATTGTTAATAATAGTTTATTATGTTTTATTTACTGTTATTTAAATTAAATTTTAATGTTAAAGAAATTAGTTTTTTTTTTTATACGCACAGTAGATTTTATATATATTGAAGTAGAAGAAATATACAAACGTCTGCATCGCAGGAAAGTTCATCCAGGACACACAGCCGAACCAAACAACAACCCATCCGGGACACGATTTCACAGTTTCAACAGTCCCATATCGGGCACCAAAAGACCAGCCACGAAAACCATTGGAATAGAGAGAGGGGTCGCAGGCTGACCCTCGACCAACGTAAGACGAAAATTGCAAAAAAATATGCAAAAGACCACCAAAAAAGATAGTAAATAGCAACGAAACTAAAAGCTTCAGACACAGAGGCCAACCCTCACATAAAATCGTTGATTTCCGCAAACCTTACAAAGCCGTCCATCCAATCCAGCCCCTCCTCCGGCACCATCTTCAACTTTCGCTTCAAGAAATCCACGGCCACGTCTGCAATCTTTCTGTGCCTCGACAAAGCAGGCCCTTTGAGGTCTAAGAGAAAAGGATAAACTTTAACAGCTTCCTCCGTGTCCCATAGGAGAGACAAGTCAGCCGAGCGTGGAATGCCTTTGCCTAAGAAGGCTGCCTTCAATGTTTCATCAAGTCCACCGAGCAAGTCAACATGGAACAAGCGCACCATCATCTCCATTGCCACCTTCTTTGGGGTCTCCAAGTCCAGTAGCACTGCTAGAAATTGAGAGGAGATATGGGCATTATCTCGGGCATACTCCCTTCTTTGCAGGTGTTCTTTACCAAGAATCATTTTGACCACAACCAACGACACCAGATCATCCTCAAACAAAATTCTCTTTAATCTCTGGTTCGTGACTTCCCTAAAGGAAATTTGCCTCTCTGTAGCCACCAGAGAGACCGGTGTGTCGACTCCAAAGCATTCCAAGCCTTCCGCCGATATATGAATGATGAATTTTGATTTTGTCGACCTCTCCATGTTGATAGCCGCTCCCTGCACAGAAACAAAGACTATGCCAAAATACGAAGACAAAGCAACAAAAAATGATTTCCACAGATCCATAAATAGACCTGTGAGAGGATCTGTCAGGCCTCCGCACATGAGACTGAATAATGGTGAGTCGATCAACGCATCCTTGCCATGAAGATTTGCTACGGATGCAGTCCTTCTACCTACAAACCATAATCACTTTGAATGAAGTGAGACGCCACCTGGCCCTTCAACTATCTTTTCGATGATTGTCGTACGCGACGTGTCGCATAGACGACACCTTGAATGCAAAGCCAAACATACCCCCTGACAAACACCAAGGCTTCACGATTTTCAAGAGTCGAGCACATTAAAAAAGCCAACTCCTCCCCATGGCAAATAAGAAAGGCCAACAAATGACATGGCGATGCCACCTCTGTAAACACCACAACCGTCCCAAAGCCACCTCACGCCCACCTAGGAATTCGAGTGGCGAAAAGAGGGGCAAGGGGAGCCCACCCATCCGCCCACTGGAGGATGCTAAAAATAACATTCTTTGAAACCTGGTCCAGTTACTCCCAATTTGGATAGAAGGTCAGCATCCGTGTTGCCTTCCCTTAGAGTATGATTTAGCATTACTTGCTCAAAACTGTCTAGTAGCTCAATTGCCACCTCCAAATACACTCCTAGTTTCCAATTGTGAAGCTGTCTTGTCCTTAGAGCATTTATAACTAATGTTGAATCACCTTCAATAATCAAATTTTTGATTCCTAATTCTTTGTTGAGTTTAAGTCCAAGCACTAGAGCCTGAAACTTAGCAGCATTATTCGTGCCATCTGCGATAGGCTGTGCAAGTTTACCCAGAACCGAGCCTGTGTTGGTTTTGATAATGCACCCAGCACCGGACAGGTCCGGATTCCCTTTTGAGGCACCATCAAAATTTAATTTGGCCCAGCCCGGCTCCGAGGGAAGCCACTGCGTCATTTTGCGTTGTTCCACAGAAGCAGCCTTTCCTGAGCAAGCCACAGGAGGGGATTTGATACCAAACCATTGTTTCATAATCTAGGCATCCCATTTGGTAAAATTGGATTTCCTTTGTTTCACCAGCAGCTGAGAGTTGAAAAGTTCAACAATGCATGCCTCTACCTTGCACTGTAGCCTTGGGATCGATAATTCTTTGTCCTGAAATAAACGCCTGTTTCTCTCCTTCCAAACTTCCTAAATAAGAATTGAGGGACTCATTTTCCATAGGTCTCCAAAGATGGAGTTGTGCTCGCTGCTTGGCCATGAGTTTAGGCATTCAAGCAAAGTGTTGGGAAAAACAGTTAACCACTTCAATTTTGTGCACAGCCAACACCACATTTGATATGTGAAATTGCAGTTCAGAAGTAAGTGGTTAACATTCTCTTCATCTTTTTTACACAAGGGACATCTGGTTGGGCCAAGATAACCCAATTTAGAAAACCTATCTCCTGTCAATATTCTACCTTGAGCAGCGGCCCATGTGAAAATCCCAGCTTTTGGTAGGCAAACCTTGTTCTAGCACAGATTTCGAGGTAGTACTGACATAGATTCATGAGAAGATAACATGTTATAACCTATTTTGGACGAATAAACACCGTTTGAAGCAGCGTCCCACCAAATACTATTTGCCCCTTTTCTAGCCCAGATCCTACGAGTGTCCATTACTCGCTCATAAAAATCCATTTCATGACTTCCCAAATTCCAGCATCGCACCGACTTCCACTTCATATAACTACCCCCTGAAGAATCCTCGAGAACAAAGTAATCCTTGACTTTTAAGCCCCAGATTTGCTTAGTCTTCTCCATTATGTTAGAGAGTTCTGGCATATTTGCTAAAATTGGGTGTCCTTCCCATGAGTCATCCCAAAATGAAGCCTCCTTCCCATCCTTCACCTCCCATGTAATGAAATCTATAATTAGTTCTCTGCAATTTTTTATGAAGTTCCAGATCCGAGAGCCAGATGGAAGTGTTTTTGCAGAAAGAAAGTAATATGGATCTGGTTCCAGATATTTCGCTCTGACGATCTTGACCCACTTGAGATCTGGCCGAGAGTGGATTGTCCAAGCTAGTTTTGCCCCCAACGCCTTATTTTTCCTTAGGACGTTTCTCAGCCCAGCCCCATCATTCTCCCTCTTCTCGCAAACCTTTTGCCAGTTAATAAGGGGAATTTTCTTTTGTTCAGAGATGCCTTTCCAAAAGAAGTCCCTCATGACCTTATTTAGATCTTTGCTTACACCACTAGTTAACTGGAGACAAGACATCATATATATTGGTAGGGCTAAAATAACTGATTTCAACAAAGTTAATCTCCCAGCCCAAGAGAGCCATCTGTTTTTCCATGAAGAAATTTGGTCCTTACATCTGCTCACCATTGAGCTCCATGCACTGTTAGTTTTGATGCCTTTATCCAAAGGGAGTCCTAAATATTTGTAGGGAAATTGCCCCATTTTGAATCCTAAAATTCTCAAAATTTGAACCTCATTAGGGCAGTTTGTGTTGAAGAAAAAGACCTTTGATTTGGCCTTACTTACTTCTTGACCTGAAGCCCTAGAATAATCTTCGAGCATTTTTTTGAACCTTTGAGCCTCCTTTGTCGATGCTTCACCGAACAGCATTGTATCGTCCGCAAATTGTTAATGTGTGATGTTGGGTAGGCTGCTAGTGACTTGCAAACCTTGAATCCACCCAGACCATCTTGCATTTTCAATCGATCTACCTAATGCTTCTGCCATTATTATGAACAAGAACAGAGATATAGGATCCCCTTGCCTCAGTCCTCTTGAAGATGTGAAATAACCTTCCGGAGAACCATTTACTAGTACTGAAAAACGTGGGCAAGCCACCCAACCAAAGATCCAATCTAACCATTCCTACTGAAAACCGAAAGCCTCCATTACTTTGAAAAGAAATCTCCAGTTCACTCTATCATATGCTTTTTTGATGTCGAGTTTCAACAACATGGCTGATTTTTTCAATTTTTGAATTGAATGAATAACTTCTTGAGCAATGATCACCCCATCTAAGATAGAGCGCCCAGAACAAAGCCTGTTTGTTCCTCAGAGATAATTGTGGGAAGAATTTTCTTCAGTCTGTTAGCTACAACTTTGGCCAGAAGTTTGTAGATTGTGTTGCATAGCGAAATTAGATGGAAGTCTTCCCACCTGTCAGGTTTCTCTTTTTTTGGGATGAGAGCAATTAAGGTATTATTCGCTTCCTTTAGAACCCTTCTATTTAGTCTAGAATCTTCAATAGCTTCCCAAACATCCTTTCCCAAAAAGTGCCAACATTTCTAAAAGAAGCCGGTCGGGAACCCATCTGGTCTAGGAGCCTTTTCTGGCTGCATCCCAAAAATTGCCTCTTTTACTTCCTCTTCAGAGAATTTTGCATTCAATGCTTGCATTTGAGTTGGGGAAACCAATTTCGGTATGAATTGCAGGGAAGCGTTATGAGCTTGCCAATTTGAACCTTCCCAATCATTGAGCAGATTCTGAAAAAAAGAGATCGTTGAATCCTTGATTTCCAACGCATCTTCCAACAATCTACCATCCCCGTCATTCAAACAGGTGATTCTGTTGAGTTCCCTTCTTGCTTTTGTGGAGTTCTGAAAGAATTTTGAGTTTCTATCCCCTGTTTCTAGCCAGACTTCTCTGGATTTTTGACGCCAAAAAATTTCTTCTTTGGCCAGGATATCGTTCAACTTTTTGGATAATGCCTTTTCTTTCATGTAGCACGTTTCATTCATTCCACTCTTCATAATTTCATCTGCTAAAGATTCTAATTCTTCCTCTATTTGCTCTTTCTCTTTGAATATATTCTTAAAGCTCTCTTTGTTCCATTGTTTAAGACGTTGCTTCAGGTATTTTAACTTTGTGATTACATTGAATAAACTTGAACCCCCCAGAGAGCATTCCTTCCACCATTGTTCAAGTAAATCCATCACGTTGGGATCTTTAAACCACATCATTTCGAATTTAAAAGGGCATCTGATCGGACCCTTCTCCCCAACAATATGCAGTTGCACTGGAAGATGATCAGAGCCAGTTCCAAAGTTTATCTTGCTCACTAAAGAAAATGGAAAGGAGCTCAAATTTCCTTTGAAGAAAAAATGATCTAATTTTTCCACGATACTTCCAAACCCTTTCCTACGGTTTGTCCATGTGAAAAGACCATTGCCTATGGGAATTTCCAATAAAGAGTTTCTCTCCACAAAGTTACAGAAATCCTTTTGCGATTGTAAGACTTTTCCTATTCCCCCAAGCTTGTCCTCCTTTTTAAGAATGGCATTAAAGTCCCCACCTAGAATACTAAAACCTTGGTGCAAATTTTGCAAAACATCGTCCAGCTCATGCCAAACTAGTCTTTTCTGAATACACAACATAGGGCCATACACATTTATTAAATTGAAGTGAAGGTTCGAGGTTAAACTTCTTACCTTACACACCATCCAATGTCTGCTAAGGTTCAAGGCTTCAAGAAAGACTGTCTGAGGTTTCCAGATAAGCAGTAAACCTCTCGAAGCTCCTTCTGCTTCCGAACCAAGCCATTTCCAAGACCTTAACTTCCTACCAAATTTCTCCAGATCAGTCCTATCTATTTTGTTTCTTGAAGAAGACAAATTTCAAATTGACACACTTCAATGTGGCACCTGATTAGGTTCCACTTGTTAGGGGCATTTAAGCCCCTAACATTCCAGGTTAAGATTTTCATTGTTGTTCAGGAAGGGCTCCACCCTTCCCTACTTTTATCATAGTGTCAATTTTTTGTTGGCCATTGGCTTCCCCGTCCTGCTTTCTCTTCTCTTGATTAGGGATCCTACCCCTCTTTTTTTGATCCCCACAATCTGGAGTTAATTTGAAAATGTCCCTTCTATGAATTCCTAAGCGAGATTTAGCTGCCTGCAAATCCTCTGTTAGCTTCCGCTTCCTGCCTGACTGTGGACTTAGCAACTCTATTGTGACCTGGTCATTTGACTCCCAGATTTCCTCTATTCCTGCCAGATTAAAACCATCCCCCAACATTCCTGACTTTGTTTTAGCCGCCTCCGCTAGCTCCACTAGTTCCTTCCCTACTTCAATCAGAGAGTCCAACTCCACATTCAGACCACTGTCCCCCATAAGTGCTAAAGTCTTAGAAATTTTATCATCTAACTCCTCAAACTGAACCGCCTTCTCCAACTGTTCTACTTGAAAGTTCTTCCCACCTACACTTTCATCCAGAGAGGAAGGATTTGGAGTCCCATTTAATGAAACCCCACCCATAGGGGCCATATTGTCACTATTTGCTTTTGGAGAGGCCCTAGAGTCCTTTGTCGGTGACTTCTCACGCCCTTGCTTTGGAGATTCTGGAGTTTCGGAGATGATTCCCACAACCGCTCTGAGGTTCGCCGAAGGAGTCGCCAGCATACTGGATTTCCCTGCCTCTTCATTGTGAGTTCTGCATCCTAGCGTGCATACCAGGTTGTTGCGCATTAAAGAATCTCGTTCTAGTTTTTGAACCCAAACCCCATAATCCGTTATAAGCTCAATCTCACTCCAAATCATTCTGTCCACATTGTTTTCCACACAAATGCGCACATAGGTTTGATTCCGCTTCGCCAGTTTCCTTTCTTCTGCACAAACAAAGGTACCCAACTGATTACCAATTTCCTCAAGAATGGAAGGAGCCCAGTACTCCTGTGGAAGATTTGGTAAGCTGTACCAGTGTTGCTGAAATTCCATCACATGGGTTGAAGGATCAAAACCCACAGACCACTTTCTTAAATAGAAGCCGCAGCCATCAAGAACCTAGACCCCTTTGACTATTTTATCTCTGATAATACGGGATGGGAAAACGACTAAGAAAAAATCGTTTTGAAGCATTTTAAGCTGCAACTCAGCGCCCCATCGCTCTTTCCACCAACTCACTAAATAGTCCCAGTTGAGATTCTTCCCAAACCATTTCCCAAACAAACCTAAATGTTCTAGCCTCAGGACTTCCGCTTGCAAATTCGAAGAGCTGATAACTACTTTGGTTCTTCCACTTTTAGCCTCTTTGGACATGAAAGAGCCGTGTTTATTCTTTTCGCCCTTTGAACTTTCTTCCCTGACTTCCTCCCATACCTTGGCCGAAGAATTTTTTGCCATTCCACTCCTTCCTTCCCATTTCTGACTTTAGGGTTTTTTCTCGAAGTTTGTCTATCCGACCACGATAGGATATTTTTCCCCAATTTTTCTTTAATCTGAGGACGAGGTCTGCGGAACGCCTTGTTTCTATAATGACCATTCTTATTCCTACCTCGTGAATAGCCAACATCCTTGTTCTGAAGATGCCTGTGACCCATGCCTGCAGAAAAGCGACCGTGCGAAGCAAGATTCTGTGGTCAGGCCCAACGGTCCTTCCTCCAAACATGTTCAAGGTCCCTAGACCTGTTTGCATTGGGACCCCCACGACCGCTGCCACCATTCTGAAACTTTTCCGACCGTTGCTTACTGCCATGACCGTTGCAGAGCTCCATCTTTTTCTAATTCCCCTTCCCCTCTTATTGTTATATCAATGGTTAAAGAAATTAGTTTTGCATGTTATTTAATTAATTAATTAGTTTGTTTGGTTAAATGGTTTGATCATAAAGATTAAATTTATTTAATTAAATAAATAAATAAATTAAATTAAATTGTTTAAGTGTGTGAATAGTTTTATTTGAAATTAAATATTATTTTTGTGGAAATGGCATGCTTTATTATTAAATATATTTGCTTTTGAAAATTGTAAAATTTAAATAAATTAATTAAAATGCATGCAATTTTTGAAAGAAAGGATTTTTACGGAGAAGTGGTTGAAGATATTTTTGCACTTCTCGACATGTGTGCAAGTTCCATTTATTGATTATGGTTGAGGAATTTGTTCACGAAGGTTAATTTGGATCTGGAAAAACATAGAGGGATTCTATTCTATTTTCTCTTCACAGGAAAAAAATATTAGTGCTTTTGCTAAATTTTTCTGTATATGCTTTTGGAATATTGTATACTTGTGGAAGTTCTCTGGTTAATGTTTTGGGAATTGGTTCTCGGGAAAGAATTTGGAAGCTACAGGCAACAGAGGCAACAAAGGCTCTCTTCACCAGTAAGCAAAGGAAAACATGTATTCTTCTTGTAAATTTTATTTTGTTGGTTTTTGAAAGGGAATGCTTCTAAAAAGAAATTAGTTTAATTTAAATCCCTGTATTTCTCGTACAAAAATTGTTCTCTGTATTTTGTTTTCTGAAGATTTGATGGATTCAGAATACCTCTGTAGTATACTCTCTGTAGAAAGTATTTGAATTTTTATGAAGGGAATTATTTGTTAAAAAAGGAAATTGAAACCTCTGGGGTAAATTAGGATTTGAATGAAAATATACTATGTGTGTTTCTTTAAAAACCCTGAAGAAATTTGACAATTACCCCTATTTCCCTTTTGAAACGCCGTTGTACTTCTGTAAAATTTTCTTAAAATTTTCTGTTTGTAAATCTTGTTAAATTGTATAAATATATATATATATTTATACATATATTTTATCTTATTTATAAATTGGATTGTGGAAGAAACTTATTTTAAATTATATGTTTATTTAAATGAAATCGCCGTACGGGCGAGTTAGGGTTTAGAATTTTGGAGAGACGGAATTAAATCTGTAGTCTCTCTTTTTTTTAAAAACGCAGAGTTAAGTTTTATGAAGTTTCAAATTTTTTTATTGACTGTTATTGTTGAGGCTGGGGGCGTAGGGTTACCCCCACAGCCGCCCATGAAGGGCGACGACTGTGGAGGCAGCCAGCGCTGCCCGCGTAGGCAGGGCTTAGGCCGCCCACACAGTCACGGCCTTTCATGGCCGACTGTGCACACAGCCAGCAAACCCTGCATAAGGGTTTTCCTTGTTAAATTAAATTAAAAGAATTTCATTTCATTTCGAATTTCGCCTAATATATAATTTGTAAAATTCAGACTTGCTTTATATTCGCGAATTTCGAAATTAAGATTATTTTATATTTTATATATATGTATATATATATATATATATAAATGAGTTCTTTTTAAATTTATATATATATATATATATATATATATTTATGATATTAAAAAAATAAATAATACTTTTGTATATAAGTATGGAATAATTTATTAGATTTTTGAAAATATAAGATTAAATTAGTTTTTAAATATTATGAATGAAGGAGTAAATTTAGATATTTCTTTTATATATGAAATTGAGGAAGTATAATTAGATTAATTGAAAGTGAATTTTAATTAAGTTGACTTAATTACATGCAAATTATATTGCTTGAATGGATTTAGTATATCCTAATGTAGATTTGTTATTTTCTTTCAATTTGCTTTAAATCTTGTTTCTTTGTTGGGAAAATTGGGAAAGTTTCGAATGAATAAGTCTTCCAGACCAATTGAATACCGTGGGGATTGTGATTGTTAAAGTTAAATTCTTGAGTTAGCTAAGGTTGTGTACATGGTATTTGCGTGGTGTTTAGACACCTGGTTGTATGAACATAGTCATTGTTGTTCGTTTTGAAAAGTGTAAAAGTTCTTGTTGTATTTCTGTACACCTTATAAACCTTAGTCAAGAAAACTTAGATTCCTTTGTTATGTTTAGGGGAGTGGCTTTTTGTAAGGGCCGACACACAAAGAGGTGTCAAGGTAACTTACAAAGAGTTAGTAAGTCAGTGATAACTAAATAACACAGTAGTTAGAATTAAAATCATTAACAAGATGTTTATGCCTCACTTATTGAATCTAGAGCTACTACAGTCTTGAGTATAAGATGAGAAGGCCTGGAATGGAAAATCAATGTCTTGTTTCTTCAAAAGACATTCGATTCCGCGATGATTAGCAATGGGGCCGGGTTTCGTAAGAGGTTACCAGGGTAACCCAAGTTGGGGGCCAGAACTTAGGAAGAAACACCAGGGTAACCTTTGCAGCGTTGTGATGACACTCCACCTAAAATAATAGTCTACCTTGTGTACTTAGTACATTCAATTGTCTAAAATCTGGAAGCAATGTAACCATCTGTTAGTTGTGTACTAGTGTCTAGGGTTAGTAGATTATGTCTAGGTAACCATATTACTATCTCCTAGCATGGGGGGTGGACCTACGGGTACCACATGGTTGGGTGGAACGTGCACCTTACTCCGTTGGGTCCCTAGTTTATGATCATGGCAACGAGAGCTTCATGGATGGAGAGCTTGTACTTGGAAACAGTTGTATTTTCTTTATTGCATTATTGTAAAACTTGTATTGTAAAGCATCCCTCAATTGTTATGAGGTGAACATTGTAAAATGTAATTATTATTGAACCACCTCATCAGATGGATGAGTGTTGTAATATCTTATCAAATACAATGTAAGAAACATGTTTGTACTTTATATTATCTTGAATGGAATTCAATGTTATGTGATGTTTATTTTAATGTTTATGTTAATTAAATATGTGCAATGCGAAATACTAAAGTCATCTATGGAAACTCAAAGTAGTGTAACGTCGCGTAACTTAATGAATGTATGCAACTAATTAACTTAATAATTATACTTTAATTTTTTTTTTATTAGACCCTTATACACAATTGCAACATTCTTTAGGTTATTAAGACGAGGCATTACATTTTATATCACTCAAATAGAATTACTAACAATAATACAAATAAGCAATGTGTAATGTTAAATTCTTACAATTCAATCACAATAAACATTGTAACACTACAAAAATTGAGACTTGAATTGATATATATCAAATTCTATGCGAAAAATTTGTTATTTCCTCCTTCCTAAGTTGGCAAACCATAAAAAGGTGATGGAAAGTTCATGCAAAGGTGGTAGAATGTGAAAAATTTGCATGTGCATCCCAATAGCATCAAAAAGCTTTTTTTTGTTAGAACACACACAGAACCAGGAGAATAACAAAACATGTGGGCTTGGATCATGGGTGTGTTGATATTTTTACCATTTCTAGAGCAAGCCAAAAGACATTCATTTTATAACATGAGTGCATTTTTCTTTGCTATACAAAATGGCTATATCTCAACTTCTTCAAAACATGCTCGTGTTATGAAAATATTGATTTTCTAAAGGTTTCCTCTCTCTCTCTCTAGCCATCCATCCCTCCTTAGCAATCTAGGTCTCTCACTTAACCCTAGACACTATGCCTTAAACCCTAATCCCTCATCCCTATACCCTTAAACCCTTAATACCTCAACCCTTAAACCCTAAACCCTAATCTCTATCTCACTCCCTCTCTCTCCCACTCCCTCCCTCCCTCCCTCTCTTTCTCTCCCCTTAGCCATCCATCCCTCCTTAGCCATATAGGTCTCTCACTTAACCCTAAACCCTATCCCTAAACCCTCAACCCAGGAAACTATGCCTTAAACCCTGATACCTCAACCCTATACCCTTAAACCCTCAATACCTCAACCCTTAAACCCTAAACCCTAATCTCTCTCTCTCTCTCTCTATCTCTCTCCAACTCCCTCTCTCTCACTCCCTCTCTCTCCCAATCCCTCTCTCTTCCACTCCCTATCTCTCACACTCCCTCTCCCCATCTCTCAAGTATCTCCCTCCAACCACCCCTCTCTCTCAGGTCTCTCCCTCTAGCACCCTACCTAGACTCTCTCTCCCTCTCTCTCAAGTCTCTCCTTCCCATCCTACCTAGATAAATCACTCTCACTCTAACCCCCTCTCTCCCACTCCCACTCCCTCTCTCTATCTCTCTTAGGTCTCTCCCTAAGGAACCCTACCTACATAACTAGATCTCTCTCTCTCTCTATCCCTCTCTCTCTCTCTCTCTCTCTCTCTCTCTCTCTCTCTCTCTCTCTCTCTCTCTCTCTCTCTCTCTCTCTCTCTCTCTCTCTCTCTCTCTCTCTCTCTCTCTCTCTCTCTCTCTCTCTCTCTCTCTCTCTCTCTCTCTCTCTCTCTCTCCCCTCTATCTCTCTCTCTCTCTCTCTCCCTCTCTCTCTCTCTCTCTCTCTCTCTCTCTCTCTCTCCCCCTACCTAGATAAGTCCCTTCTCTCCCACTCTCCCCTCCCACCCCCCTCTCTCTCTCCCTTCCTCCCTCTCTCCCTCCCACCCTACCTAGACAACTCTCTTTCTCTCTCTCTCTTAAAATTATCCCTCCCTTTCAATACATACATACATACATATATATAAGTAGACATACATACATATAAGTATACATACATACATACATACAAGCATACATACACTGATAAATACATACATACATCTACATACACTGATACATATAAATACACTGATACATACATACATACATACATACATACATAAATGTCATACAAATATATATAGATACATTTAATAGACTAGCATTTAACACAAATGAATACACAACACGAGTGCATTATAACGCACTCGCATTATGTATTGCTTAGGAAAATCTTGAGCACAAATGTAAAAAATATGTCAAAACCATGAAATAACATGAGCGTGTTATAACATGGGTGCGTTATAACACAAGCGCATTATAATGTGAGTTCGTTATAACACGAGCACGTTATAATGTGCTTGCATTATAACGTGCATGTGTTAATTCTTGCCTTGGGAATCCCTAAGCCTTAGGCTTGGTATTTGCTTTGGATTACCAACCCAAAGGCTTGAAGTGCCTTCCCAATGTCCAAAGACGTGTTTTTGCATATTATTCAAGATTTCACATAATCATGTCCATGTTAACCATCAAGTTTGCACATGTTTCAAGGTCGAACAAATCGAACACTTGGGTATTCTTTTGTATATTTGGATGTAATAAAAGAAAACTAAAACAATATTTCTTAATTGCTTGCAAAATATCTTGTTTGTGCATGGTTAAAATTTTGAAGGAGCATTAGTCAAGCCAAAGGGCATGACTAGAAATTCAAAGTTTCTATAATGACATATAAAATTAGTCTTATGAACATCTTCATTCCTCAACTAGATTTGATGGTATATGAAACCCAAATCACTCTAAAAATTAAATGGCTCCATGTAGCTTGTCTATTAGTTCTTCAATCCTAGGGATAGGATATATATTCTTTATTATTTTCTTATTCAATGTCTAATAGTCAATGCACATTATCATGGTTCTATTATTTTTCTTCACAAGCACTATTAAAGAGGAAAATATGCTAGAACTAGTCTTGATATGGCCCATATCCAAAATCTCCTTTATCACCTTCTCAATTGCTTCCTTTTGGATATTAGGGTGATGATAAGGAGTGACTATCACCAATTTTACACCTATTTCTAACTCAATTGTGTGTTATAATCCTTGATCACGAGGTACAATTTGAGGTATGTCATGAAATACTTTGTTATCCCTATCTAACATAACTTTTACATCAATATGGTAGGTGTCCATGTTCATGAAATATTTCTACAAGTGATGAAACGATTGGCTTCCCAAGCTACTTGTCCCCTTTTGAATGTTATTTACATTATTTTAGAAATTATTACTTTGAGAAATCCATTTAAAATATCCTTGAGAAATATTTATTTTACTTCATTTTTAATTTTTATTCCATATATTAGTATTTCTATGAGAAATACCTAATAGATTGTAGCCATTATACTCCAAGCACCATGTTAATATCTCCCAATTTGACCACATATAAGTATTCACATATCAGATGGTCTCTAAGAGTCATTTTTAGTTGCTAAATCCTTTATGCACATGGTATGATAAAACCATCAGCTACTATCACATTGAATCCCTAAAATAAATTAGCAACTAGGCCCCTTATTTCCATAAGGCCTTCATCTATAAAATTATGGGTAGCACCATTGCCAATCAAGATGGCAATCCTTTGTCCTGCTAGCACTCAATTAATCCTAAATGGTTTGTACTTATAAGTTTAGAATAGAGCTACAAGATTTCCTCAAATTGTATCTTCCTCTTCTTCCTTAGATTCTTCATTCACTTTTATTAGAATTAGTTTCTTTTGTTTCCTCATTGTAAATGAGCTCAATGAAATGCACTTGGCCCTTGCCAAGGTATTTGTGACCTTTTTCCCAAGGTTCCTTGCAATTGAAACAAATTTTATTTCTTCAAAGCTCATTTTGATTGTCTTCATTCTTTTTCAAGGGTGTTTTTAATCTTATGTGTCCTTGATTCTTCTTTTTGGAACTTCTCTCTATTCACAGGTGAAATATTGGAATAAGATTCATTTCAAGACAAGGTAGACTCCAAGGGGAGAGCTCTCTTGATTTTCACTTGAAGAGTGGAAGGCTCCAATGTTTTGACCAAACCATTAAGAAAATCTAACAGTCCTACAAATAGGATTATGATCCTCTTCTCAGTCTAATCAAGAGGTTTGGAAGCAATATTTTAAAACTCTCTTATGGTGTGCTCCACTTATCTATAATGTTTTAGATGGGATAATTCTAAAAAATGAATTTCTAGATCAACCCTATTACATCTCTCCACCAACATTTGATTAAATTCTTTGAAAGTAGTAATGAGACCATGTCATTATATAACTATACCATGGTACCACCTATCATGGGTTATGCCTTCTAGGTGAAGGGTATCAAATTTAATGGCTTCTTCTTCATATATGGGACTTAAAGAAAGGTGGGTATAGATTTTTTGGATCCATATGTGGGATGAACACTTTGTTAGTGTGAAAAGAGGTATTATAAAATTAGTTAGCTTTTAGCCTACTTAATATAATCCTATTCATACTACACTTAAGCTCACTTAGAAGTTATCTAGACTTTTGTCTCACCTCATGTAGAATAACCAAGTGTCCCAACACTTGTCCATAGATTCCTACACTTTTTGCATACTTGGAGGAGTAATCTGAGTTTGACTCCTACCTTCTCACCTCTTCATCCTTGTCTTTATAAGTAAGGCCCATTTGTACATTTTATAACACAACACATGCTTATGATATTTTCTCATTTTTCAACTCATTTGTGAATTGTTTTGAGTTTTCAAGTAGATATTGGCTGCTCCAACATGGTATCAGAGAAATCTTACAACTTTAATCCCTTTCTCTCTTGAATTTGTGAGTCATGGGAATTAGGTTTCGAACAGTGCATTCTCGAATAAAACATACATCACAGTTGCGCTTAGAAGGGTTGAGAGACAACTTTTGATATATAACATGAGTATTTGGAAAGAAATTTAGAGGCCAATCCATGGATGGTCGTATAGTCATATTACAATCTTGCATCGATAAGCTACCTTGAAATTTGTACCTTAATTATCATTTCAAATTATGTGATATATCTTAGCCTTTGTGCAATAATTTTTTTGATATTTAAAAAAAAAATTATAGGGTTTACGCTTGCACAAGGATGAATTTAGTAGTTGGCCTGCATAGTACCTTGTTGACATCATCACTATGTAATCAAACCACTTGTACCAAATTTTGGTGGTTTTCGGCTTCCAAAGGGTGGTTTTGGACTTTTGAGCAAGTTTTGGAAAAATGAAAAGTGGTTTTGAAATATTCCACTACTGACATCATCATGATGTTAGCATGATGTCATCATTTTCTTCCCCAAGTTTTCCCCTTCACTGTTGGCTTGTTTCAATTTTTGGCTCAACATCAGAAGCCTCGTTCTCAAGCATACAAACATCTTTTTGAGTGATTTTTTCTTCATTCTACATTTTTCTCCCTCTATCTAGTGTTATGATTTATGAATTTCTTAAATAATTTAAATTCTCAAAGGAAACCCTACACAATTCTCATTTTTGGAACTTCAAATGACTTGTTTGGACTCACACAAACTCCTTATTGGGTCCCTTTTTTAAAAAACCTATATGATTTTTTGAGCTCTACATGGTGGTGATGTTAATTTTTCAGGATTACATTCTAAACTTTTAAATTGAGTATACCTTTTTTGAGGTTGTGTACATTAATTCCACTTTGTGGAATTTGTAATACACTAAAATAAAGTGTCATATCACTATATTATTTCAAGGAGGTTCATGCTTTGAATAATGGGGTTTTTCATTTTATGTTTTTGTCATTTTCTTAAGGTTTGAAAGACATACTTGATATATGTCTTCATTGTCCACCTCATGACATAAACTTGTAAGAACTCCAAAACCAATTTTTTTTTGTAAATGCATTCATATAAAGTTCCAACAATTGAATGTGTGTTCATTAGGGAGGAAATTTTGTACTTGCACTAATTTATAAAGTGTAACGAGGGGTTGTGCAATGCCTTAGATTTTCCATCACAATAATGGATACTCATGATTCTCATCTCATGTGTGTTTACCTTGATGCACACCCTTTTTTCAGTTTCTTGTACATCTTATTGGACCTAATGTTGGGTCTACATTCATGTGTACTCTTTTGTGCCCTATTTCAGTTGGTATACCTATACCACTTCCTCATCGATATTAAGGGGGGAATTATCATTGGATTATGCTAACACTTCCTTCACTTCAATGGAGCAATGAAGGAACCTTATAAATTTTGAGGGGGTCGCATAGACCTTCCATCTTTATCTCTCCTATGGAGAGAATTTTAATGGATCATATTTTTTGAAATTTTAGTACATATGTAGAGAACCATGGTGCACATTTCAGTATTATGCTATAGGTCACTCATTCATTGTTAATCATACTAAAAAATTATAGTATTATCTGCATATTCAACTTTACATAGTTTGATTGCCTTTGTTCTTTTTGTGTATTCATGGTTGAGTAATGTTCTATATATTCACTCATGCAACATTTTGTATCGCTTATCTTGATATACATTTTTTTGGAGGTTCATTGATTCTATAAAACATCAATTCATCTTTGGCAGAGTTTATAGCTTTGATATTCTTCAGGAGTTCATCATCATGTTCCTATCTTCATGGGACATCTTTTCAGGAGGACTTATCCTTCTCTTTCTCTCCTGTGGATAAGATTTTTGTTCCCATTGGGTTTTGTCCTTTTTGTTTGTTTGTGAGAGATAATTATTGTACATGAGTACTTTATTAAGCCTTGTTATTGGGACTCATATTTTTAGTGTTTATCTTAGTCCATAAGTATTGCTTAGGGGGGGTGTTAGTGTGAAAAGAGATATTATCAAAGTAGTTGGATTTTATCCTACTTAGTAGAGTCTTATTCACACTACGCTGAAGATTGATTGGAGGTTATCTAGACTTTTGTCTCACCTCATGTAGACTCACCAAGTGTCCCAACACTTTTCCATAGAGTCATACACTTGTTTCATACTTGGAGTGGTAGTCAAAATTTGATTCCTACCTTCTCACTTCTTCATCCTTTTCGTTATAAGAAAGGCTCATTTGTACATTTTACAACACATCACATGCTTATGATATTATCTCATTTTGTATATGCTCATTTGTGGATTGTTTCAAGTTTGTAAGAAGATCTTGGCTGGTCCAACACACTTTCATGTCCCATCATATGAAGGTATAGGAACTTTGCTCAAGTTTTATTACAAATCATTATGAGATTGATTATGAACTAATTTATTCTTGGTTTAAGGAATATTTTGAAGTTTGATGTTGCAAAATATAAAAATGATAGATCATTTCTTCCTCTATAGCTCTATATTCTACACAAAGAGCTAAAAAAAACTTTTGTTGGTAGAGTTTTCTCTTCCTCTAATGGATCTACTCTTCTTTGAAGGAACTTGAGCTAGAAGGGATTGGATGAAGATATAAAATTTTGATTAACCCATGATGTACTTCACCCTTTGGTAGGTATTCCTAGAGTTCCAAGATCTTTCTAAACTTGCATGACTTGCACCATCATTGTCATTGTGCCTCTAAGTATTTGAGATATTTCCCTCTGACCCACACTTAAATTAATCAATGATTCACACATTGATTGAGCATTTTATTCCTTTATCAAATCATGTCTCACTCTATCTCCCATCTATAATATTTTTATTTGATTTCTTTAAGTTGATATAGTATTATCTTCTTTTCACCAAATTACATCAACCCTTCTCCCCAAGTTGGTAAGCTCAAGGCTTTGATACCACTATAATATCCTACAACAAAATTTATGTGATATTTAATCAATTCGACTCACTTCACAAATTTTCAACAACTCTTGATCACTAGGGTCCTAAGAAAGGCAAGGTGAGAGAATATAGTTATTGAAATTTATTCCAAAAATTATTGAAATAGATTTTTGTATCTAAAAGTTAAGGGTATTAGAGCAATAATCTTACACAACCTATCACTTTTATTCCTTATTCAATGAATTATCACTAAGAGAAATAAATATAGAATTGTCAATATTTATCAAAAGTTTAAGATTAAATAATAGTAGTAAATGGTGTTGTTCTAGACACAAAAATTCCCAAAATAGCGTTGAGGTAGCTAGCTAAAATATGCAAGAATGGTGTTAAGTTAGCCACTCAAAACCAACACATATGGCACTATAATAGCTACCAAAAAATTACAAAGTGTGGCACTTATAAATTTTTCCTCAAACATAGAAATATGGAACTATGAAAATCACCAAAAACATTTAAAAGTTGGAGCTACGTGAATTTCCCAAATATTGATCTCTACCATGAAAAAAATACATTCCAAATCTATGTATTTGAATGTCCAACATAAGATCTCTAAATATGATTACATAGTTTTGAATTAGGGGTTTCCATCTAGTAATTTAGTGATAGAAATCAAGGAGTTTCTATCCTCTAATATCTAGCACAAAGGGTTTTCATCATTAATCCAATAGATGAAAAATTACTAAATATACTTGAGAAGAAATTGATTAATAACAAGCATACACTATTTGATCATTTGTCTTTCTTATATATACCTTTAGTACCCAACCTTTTCCCTCCAAAAATAAGTCTTTTAAAATTCTAAAAACTCATTTTCCAACACCACTTAGGAGGATTAAATAAAATATTTATTTTAAATACAAAGATACCCACCCTAAGAATCCACTTTATAAAAAATAATTAAGTGTTCACTTGATGAAGACATAAAAACATAATTTATTTAAAGGCTATAAAATCATTTCCTTGGTATTATTTCCCTAAGCCAATGAGAAATGAGAAATTATCTCATAAAAAATATAGAAACTTATTGGAAAGGGGGACCTGATAAAATTAACTACTTGTGCCCTAGAAAAGGTGATATTTGATAGTGAAGTGCCTCAAACCCCATATAGGCCAAAAATTGTATGAGCGTGCATGGTAGCTCGATGATGATTTGATGGTTTAGAACATAAATCATGCGACATGAATAAAAACTTCTCTTAGATTTTCCAACCTTAATGGAAGTCTCCAATCAAATTTGAAGACCCTCCCTTATTTTTTCGTGATGTTTTACAACCATGCACCCAACTCTCATTCCCTATTATCTCACAAAAACTCACTTATTGACCTTTAAATGGTAAAATCACCCATATTGTTTCAAATCACTTGGATGACCTAAATATTTCCCTAGAAACCTTCAAAATTCCTTAGTGTTTCAATACTAGCAAAATAAGTATTTTCCTTATTTTTAGTAGTGTGTGACAACTCAAATTTTGCATCCAATTTTGGTTAGTAAGTCAATTTCAATCCTAATTATAACTAATCTTGTTAAAATATTAATTAAAAATATTGAGTGTAAACTCAACATATGAATATCCCTTCAAATTAATTTACAATGGTCTTTTATTGCCCCATTTGAATATTTTTTCTCTCTTGAATATTTAAGAGGTCTTTAGCAAAGTTCCAATTTATTTGATAGATATCAAGCTCTACATATCCTCCAAGCTCTACATTTCATCACTTTCCAAGTATGAACAAAGAAATATGAAACCAAAACAAGATGAAAACCCTTAAGACTAAAGAATTATTTCATACTTAACTGCACCTCTACTAGAGCAAGAAATTGTGAAAAAATTAATGAAACAAACAAATACATATAGCCCATATAGTTCTTGTTGAAAAAAAGGAAGTTATGATCCAATATTTATTGTTGAAATGATGCATGAATGTGGTTGCTCAGAGCAACAACATGACAATGCATTCTATAATTAGTTCTCTAAAAATGGCTTAGGGAAGGGTAGATTTATAAATGTTCTATTGGATTGATCAATGGTTAAGTTTGGATGGGAGATCAATAGTTCAAATCAAGTTGGTTAAGTAGTTGTGAGATGAGGGATGGAGATGAAAAGAGGATTTTTTTATTGCTTTACACATTTTGAGATATAAAAGATGAGAATTAATAAAATATGGTTTATTAAATCATGTGAGATAAGAATGAGAATAATTAATAAATAAATGTAACATGTATTTTTACGACTTAGGAAAATGTATTGGGACTTTAAGAAAGTCGGTTAGGATAATTAAATAAATTATTTTAATTCATCCAATTAATAGAAAAATGGATATGTGATAGGTGATGTTAGGAATATGTGTACCTTTTAGGTTTCTACATTTATCCCTCTTTAAGATAATGTTGTGACTAGATAAAGCAATGCAATTTCAAAGAAGAATATAACATAGTGGTTTTAAAAGAGATGATACTAGTGGTAGGATGCCCCATTCATTGGAAGGATGGGAGTGATAACAAGGATGGAGGTAGGATGTCAAGAGGATAGGTAGGATTGAAGAACATGTGTGTGCTCTTAAAATAGATAAATGGATTGGAGGATAAAATATAAAGGGAATTGAAAAGATGGATAGATTGGGATAAGGAGATTGATGAAGAGAGGGAGGGATAGGATTGAGAAGGGATGAGGGGTGATATTCATTTTATTCAATGCGATAAACCTGATGTTTGTTGTAGTACTTGACATTATACACCAAGGTAGAAGGATTGGGGTGATGATGCATAAGTGCATAAAGGCCAACCCAAAAGTAAAAGATCACATGCAAGCATATGTCGAATGGAACATGGTATGGAATATCATGATATTATAATAAGATGTTACAAAGTTCTTGATAGATGTAAATGAATGATAATACAAACAAGAAAGTATGTACAAAAAATGCAAAGACAAACAAAGATGGTGCCCCTAAGCAAGTTGAAAATCAATTGATTTGGTCGATGATTAGAATAACATTGTTGACAATAAGAACAACATGAGGATTGTAAATGATATATCCTAATGTTGATAATGCGAGTAAAGTGGTTCAAGGTTTTTTTCAAGGGAATAAAATTGTTATATGTTTTTAGATGGTGTGTTAGATTGGTAGGCTAGATTCCATGTATTTGGATTGATTTCTTTGAGATATTATTTGGATTGAGTGATTGGGTGTATTGGATTAAATTTTATTTAGGTAGTTGATAACAAGGGATTAAAAAGTATAGAGAAACAAGGATGAAATGATGGAGGGATTACTTAGATAGGGGAGAGGAGGATTATTAGGAATACTGAAAGGAGTGTCAAGATTTTATCTCCAAGGACTACAGTAGGGATAATGTTCCCCTTGTTAGATGTAGTGTATTAGATATAGAAGGCTACAAGAGGGAGTATTTAAAAATAAATTAAAGCTAACATTTTCCAAATCATGTTTGGATATGACACCCCTATCCTTATTAATATTGAAAGAAAAAAGGGAGTATGGATTGTGTATGATAGAAGAGGTACATAGATATAATGGATGGGTAAATAGGATGGGTATTTACACATGATGCTTGTTTTCAAAATTTTCATTTTGGTACTTATCCAAGGTACCACAAAAGTGGTTTTCATAAAGGAAAAAAATTCTCTTCACTTTTTTTTTAATTTTTTTTTAGTGAGATGGGAATTTGGATAGACTAGTGTGGAAATGAGAGAGGGAGATGGATGGATGATTCGAGCATCTATTTATCCATTATTGAATAACTAATTTGAACGAACCATGTTGATGGGCATTGCATTCATGGATATCAATAGAAACCATGCTATGTGGGATCTCAAAAATGTAAACAAGGTATCGTCATAGCTATTGATGTGAGAGGATGTTGGTAAAGGAGATAGAATTTGTAGGGATATGAAGGATGGATAATGATTTATGTGAAAGATTGGATTAAAGGGATCTAATGGTGAATGTATGTTGGATAGTGGATAGGGGTTAGAAGATGGTTGGATAAAAGGATGGGATGGTGGTGACATGAGGGTATGTCATGGGACCAAAGGGAACCAATAACAACTATTTTACATACAATATTGGAGGGTGACATTTTGGGCCAAGATATTATTTTGGATGTTGGTATTTGTATAAAATAATTAGGATTGTATATTTTGGGATATAAGGGCCTGAAATGGATTTAGGGTGTTTAAGAGTGTTGAAAACAAGGTATTTAGATAATTTACAATAATAAATTAAGAATGTGATTAAAAAAATCTGAAAAATAGATTACTAAAATGATATTATATGATTGCAAATTCAATGCTAATGTAAAAATCAACATACCATAAGAGACACTAGATTTACATGGAAAAACCTTTTTAGGAAAAAAATCCACACAAGAAAGAGGGCAAGTATATTATTAATCTTCAATGAAGAGATGCATTAATAATACACTTCATTACTATTCTCTAATTAACTTGGAAACACTTTTTTACCTACAAAAACTCAACATTGAAACTACCATCTCATGGATCCAATTTATAGAAACTTGTGGGAGGGAAAACCACTTGTGGTAACCTAAAAAAAGAGGCAAATAACACTTGCAAAAACCCATTTCTAGAACAATAGAAATCCAATAGACATAATAAAATATAAATTTCACATGTGGCTTCTCACATGGGCACTTAGCCCTTAGAAAATATGAAATATAACTCCCCGGCGCTCTTTAACTCCTCGATGGAAATGAATGGAAAACCAATCACCTTCTACACTTGGGAACCCTATGCATGAATTTTCATCTTCCAAAGTTGGATGCCTAAAAGAGATATGTATCCATTATGTTGTATAACTCCCATCGATACATATTCACCTCTTTGAAATGTAATCACAATTTGCCATAGAAAATATATATTAATTTTTTTCCTCTCATGTCCCCTAGAACACTTTCCAAGGAATGTGGGGACACTTGAATGCCACCTTTCCTAACATTCTCACACTTGATAGTATGCATTGTAATTGCATCCAAGAGATACAAATAATAAATCAAGTACAGTGATCAAGGCTCATGGCCTTCCTGCACTAAGAGAACTTATATGTGGTGAATGGATTCAGAAGAGAATCTGTAAAATTATCCAAAATGTCAACCTTTTCAATCAAGAACTTACCATTCTCAACCATTTCTCGCATAAAACTTGATACTGAACATCAACATCCTTAGTACAAGCATGATACATGGGATTTTTGGCTAAATAAATGGCACTTTGACTGTCACATCTAACCCTTACTATCCTAAAACCAAAATCAATGTCATTACCAAGTCTCTATAACCATACCACCTCCTTAGAGGCATGTGTAGCAACCATATACTCTGCTTCAATGGTGGAAAACACAACTCTAGGTTGTCTCGTACTCATCCAACTTACTACTCCCCCAAACAAAGTAAATACATAGTCATTAGTGGACCTTCGACTATCCAAGTTGTGGAGCCACTATAATGTTTAATTAATTTGGTGCTACTGGGTATACACATAGCTCAGAGGACCTAAGAATCCCTAACTAAACATTTCATCTTTCACAAGAAGGTTGCATTAAATTATCAACCAAGGAGTTGTAAAACTTTAGTTAGTGCTAGCAAAATATATGCATTCACAGATTCTAGACACGTCCTACATCAATAGAGTATAGACAAATACACATGCAAATACAATAAAAACTATAAATAGGAATAAATTTCTAATTCACAAAATAGGATAAATGAATATAAACTATTACCTTATGCTATAGGTACCTAATGCTCAAGATTGTAAATATTAAAGCTGCAATGTCCTAACCTAGATAATTCCTTCAGAGTATGAAACCAAACATTAAACTACAAAAATCAATTCATGAATTACAACACATGCATTCATAAAAATATAACTAGAAACTACCAATGGAATTCAATAATGCATTAATTAATCTAACAACAGAAACTAAAGTGGTTCAACAATACCTCAAGTGGCCCTTGCTTGAGTTGTTGCTTCCACAGGATTTATCAAACACTCACTTACTCAAAAAATCATGATGTCAAACCTATTCTCTTTATTGCATTCTATTACTGAACTCTTACATGAAATCTAATAGGATTCTATTAAAACTATTTGTAATCTAAAACACATTCTTATTGCTGCAACTACTAAGTAATAATGGAAAAAAATAACTAGCTAACTAGATCTCCTCCTCGATAGAAGACCCTCCTATATAAGGTCTGTAAGGAGTTTCATTATTCATGGATTAAAAACAAACTAATGGAATGACTGTCAACTCTCCCTCAAAGATAGGAAGAGAACTTAGCTTGAAATAAAAAAATAACAACTATGTAAATCGAGAGTATATAAACCAAATTCATATTCTATGCCCAACAATTTAACCACTTTTAGCAAAAAAATGTGTTCCTTAGAATAGTCTTGTCATAAATTAGTCTTGTTGAGAGTAGACTCCTTCTTCTATTGGCTTTCTTATTTGGTGAGCAAGAGTGTTATGTGGTGACTCACAACTGATCAATAAATGATCACTTATATTTCCTTATAAAAGTGTCATGCCTTGTCCATTTGACTTCTTCTCTACAACAATCCACAATCCTTATGCTGCAGGATGAAAAACTTGTTGTTGCAAGTTGACAATCCTTCTTGCTGCAAGGTGTTAGTGTTATTCCTAAGCATCCACATTATTAAAAATAATAAATTAAACATAGAATCATACTAAATTTCATAGACATTCATGCATTCATACATACATATATCAACATAATATATTCCATTTCCATATACTTAAGACTGTTTAAAGTATATAAAAGTATAAAAGGTCTTAGTAATGTCTTGAAACTTAGCAGAAAGAGATAATAAAAAGTATAAAATAGTGAAATGAAACTAGCTAATTATGGAGCCCATCACAAGTCACCTACTCAATATGCATCAATAAACCCTTGTATATCAAATGATTTGACCACATCATCAGTACCATGATAACCAAAAAATAACTAGAAGTACCTCATAAATACCTAAACACCTTTTTAATAAAAGTCTAATGCTCACTACTAGGGTTAGATATAAACCTACTCAGAACTCCTACTACTTGGGCTATATCTGGTCTAGTGCAAACCATTGCATACTCTTAACTACTAACAACACTAGCATATTGAACCTTAGATATCTCATTAAAATCATCACAAAAAATAGGACACATGTTTAAACTCAAATTAGTACCAATTAAAAATGAAATATTTACTACCTTATAGTCTTGCATATTAATTTTTTGCAAAATGATATCAACATACTTATTTTAACTTAACCAAAGATTTCTATGAACCTAATCTTTGTGGATCTCCACACCAAGGATAAATTTTTGTATCCCCCCAAGTCCTTTATATCAAATGTTCTAGAAAATTGAGTCTTGAGCTCCCTAATTAAAATAAACAACATATCATCAACATATGAGACAATAATTAGTATCTAATCATCAATAACCTTAATGTAAACTCAATGATCCTCCTCACTCCTAACATAACCAGAATTCAATGCAAAGACATCAAAATTTTGGTACCACATCTTGGGTGACTATTTCAAACCACCAAAAGATCTCTTTAACCTGCAAACCAAGTGTTCTTTCCATTTCATAACAAAACCATCAGGTTGTCACATATAAATTTCCTCCTCAAGATCCCCATGCAAGAAAGAATTTTTAATATCCATTTTCTCTATCTCAAAATCATAAGTAGTAACAATAGATAATAGAAATATAATAGAAGTCAATTTAGTAATAGGAGAGAAAATTTCACCAAAATTATCTCCCTCTCTTTGGAGTAACCCTTGGCCACCAAATTGGCCTTGTATTTCTCTATTGACCATTTGCACCGAATTTCTTTTTAAACACCAACTTACAACCAATGGGATTCCTTCCTTAGGAAATACTAAGAAGATCCTAGGTGTCAAAACTATCCAAGATCATCATCTCCTCTTGCATAGCCTACATCCAAGACTCACTTTCCTCTGAAGAGAGAGCCTCCCTAAAAGATCTAGGTTCATAGTCAATACTCAACAAATCAAACACACAACAAAAATCTGGTAGGCTATACATGTCAACTAGATTTCATGGCCTTATGGACCTCCTCAAGGTAGGATTAATGGGCTCTACTTCTTCTTTTGTGTGCTCATCTTGCACATCCAATAAAATCTATGAAACCTCTTCTTCTCCATCCTCAAATCCCATCTAATTGTTCTTCCACATGTGCATCTTTCTAATTCTTAATATATGTCTCAAAGTGTACTATTTTTTTCTAATATTTCTCCTTTGGTTTTTCTACTGCTAAGTAAGCTCAAAACTCCATGAAAATCACATCTCTAGAAAATATTATTTTATGGGTTAGAGGATTCCAAAGCTTATAACTTTTTACATTCTCACAGTAACCAGCGAAGATGCATTTATATGCTTTTGGATCCAATTTAGATCTATTCTCTTGAGGCACATGAACAAAATCCTTACAACCAAAGACCCTTAAGTGTGAAATATAAGGATTTATACTTATCCACACTTCATAAGGAGTTTTATCAATAAGAGTTGAACAAGGAGATCTATTAATTAAATAACAAGTAGTAACCGTAACTTCCACTCAACATGCTCCTAACTCTTTCCATCAAGGTTTGGTTCTTTCTTTTTGCTATCCCATTTTGGTTGGGAGTGTAAGGAGTAGTATTATGCCAAAAAATACCTACATGCTTCTATAATTCATCAAATTCCATATAACAATATTCAACCTCATTATTTTTTATTAGAGGTAAATCAGGTTTTGAAGGGGCCCCAAAACCCATTACAAAAAAGGAACAACTGTATCAAAAGATAACAACAATCAACACACAACAACCAAAAAATAAAACACCATCAACGCGTCAACAACCAAAAAATAGGAAAAAAAACAACACTACATATTCTTTAGTATAACAATAGCCTCCATGTTGCTAGTCCCAGTCTTCTGAAGGTCATCCATCACTTCAGATGTATCCTTAGCAGGAGCACCACCCTACATCTTAGTCTTATTATGCGTACGCGCACCAGGACCACCCAAATTAACCTCACTAATCAAAACATTTTTCCCATCACCATCCTTATCAACAGTCACATCTTCCTCCACAGGCCTACCAACAGCATCAACAACCCCACCAAGAACCATCTCCTTACTCTTCTTGGACATAACCACAGGGAGGTAAATACCAACAAATTCAAGCTTGATAGATTTATTCCCTTCCCACCCTTCTCCAAATTAGGACTAAGCCTATCCATTTGGTCCTCGAGGGTCACAATACTGAGCTCTAACATATGCTTCATGTTCAGGGTTTGCTCAACAATAGTTTTTAAAGATTCAAACAACTCATCAATTTGACTCTGAGATGAAGAATCACCCACCTTACTCACAACTCCACGAACCCGAACATTTGTCATATTAAGTTCATGAAACACCCACTTGAACAATTTAAACAAAGAGATAGAACTCTCCTTAGCCAACCCTAGAACATCAAAAATATCCTCATGATCAAAATTAAACACATCCTTACTCATAGAAATATCCTCTTTAGAAGAGCTTACTTTTTCTTGACTAACACAAATATGCTTACCTTTACCACCAGGAATCGACATTTGAAGCTTGAGGACCGAATCAACAATTACCTCAGCAACAAACCATCTTCTATTCAGCATCTCCAAATCCACACCTGGGGATTCCACAACAATTTTCCCACCAACATCCTTCAAGGGAGAGTTCGCTTGTATTTCCAACAACTGGCTCGCAGACCTAACAACCAACTTCTTGTTACTGCCAGCCTCTTGGTCCTTCTTTCTCTTATTTTTCACAATAGGGGATGAAGGGGGCCCCTCTTTAGCTTTCTCCTTATGACTAGTAGTAGGGGCATCCACATAAATTAGCTTATCATCAACTTTTTTGCTCGCTACCAATTTCATGTCCCTTCAAATTAGGATCCAACTCCCCTTTACCAGACATTCCCACTTCCAGAGGCTGTGAGGGAACATCCAAGGAAGCTTGGGAGTCTGGGACATAATCAATGTCATCCTCAGATTCAGACTCCTCCAGAACCAATTTCTTCTTCTTTTCTTTTCTTGCTACCTGACTCTTCTTCAGAAACCGTATCATACTCCTTAGCCGGTTTAATTTGCTTACCCTTAGGGGTAGCAAGCGGTTTGACAACCTCAAAGGATTTAGCATAATCAGTGACTAACAGGATGAGCCCCACATTAAAAATAGGGTTTTTGGGATTCCTTTTGTGATCCTTCAACCCAGATGCCAAAGATGCCAAAAGATAAAAAGGAAATGAAAATTTCTTTTTGTGGCGAAAGTGATTAAGGAAAACAAAGTGATATGCATTTACCGTAGAGAATCTACCCTCAAGGGTTATATATCTCATTAGCTCCTCAACCACATCCCCCGAGAGTGCTTTGAGTGAGCTCCTTTGATTTCCACCACTCTTAGCCAGTTTAAGATCTCAAGCTTCATTGTCCTTGAAAAATACCTCTATAGCAGCCTTTGACTCCTTTTTTATCCTTGTATACCTTCTTGCCTTCAGTCGACAACCTAGTAATATTAGCAATGAAATCTTCATTCACATCAAACTTCGTTCTCCCCAATTTCAATACCCTGTTATTCCATGCTTTAGCAAATGTTGCAGTTGCCTACGGTTGTTGCCGTGCAACCTTTTGAGATAAGGTGTTAACCCACCTTTCTCCAAAATATGCCAAACTTCCTTCTTTTTCTTCACAACATAGGAAAAGGACTATGCATAGTTCCTATTGCCACCCATAGCCCCAAAATTTGCAAAAGACAACATCTTGAGAACCTTGCAAACTATGAGAAGAAACCTCGAGAAGGAGAGATAAGTGCCCACAATCCATGTGGCAATGAAAATATGGTAGAGGTTAGTAATTATTTTCAGACGCCTCCCATTACGTACTTCAAGCAAAGTACCATTAGCCCGATTACAATCTAGCTCGCCATCACCCCTTATAATTGCATGCCACATGAACATTGCCATGCGAGCCCAAAGCAATAAAAGATCTTCATCTAAGCTAGCAATTTTGAACATCATGATTTATACACACAATTTCCTCTATGGGAAGAGGGTCGTTCCCCTCCCATTCCCTAGGACCCCTTACACCAAGATTTGCAAAGATATCAACAAGTCCATTTCCTTCTCAAAATATATGAGATATGTAGAATTCTTTAAATGAATTAAGGATCTCAGTAGCATCTAAGATGATGGCTTCAATACTCCATGAGGGTGCAAAACATTTCTTCAGATTATTAATTATATTTAGAGAATCCCCCTCTAGCCATACCTTCTTGTAACCTTTTAAATGAGCCATATTCAACCCCATTGTTAGATCTCAACACTATTATCTTATAATCTGATTGCTTCTCAACTAAGGCATTAAATTTCTTAAACTTAGTGAAAACTTCAAATTTTGAATGCATAAAATTAATCCATGTGTATCTTGAGACATCATCAATGAAAGAGACATAATACCAAGATATACCCAAAGAGTCAACATCCACTAGTCCACATACATCTAAATTAATGATCTCTAATAATCTATTTGCCTTATTGGTTCCTTTAGGAAATGATGATATGTTTACCAAACACACATTGCTCACAATTTTTTTTTCCAACATAATAATCAGAAATGCCATCAACCAACTTTTTATTAAGAATGGTCTTAATACCTTTTTCCCTAATTTGACCCAATCTATGGTGCCACAACAATAAACATGTATTTTTTATGCTAGTTAAATTGGCATAATTACAAAAAGTAGAGGCATTTAGCCTAAACAAAGTCCCTATCTAAGATCCTTTAGCTATCACTAGACCCCTTCTTACCAACCTGCAACTAGACTTATCGAATTTCACATGCATTCTACAATCATTCAATGTGGATACTAAAAGTAAATTTCTCACAAGTCCTAGAATATGCAAAACATTATCAAGGGTTTTAATTCTCCCATAACTAAAACATAACTTTACCATTCCCTTACCAACAATCTTTTTTGTGTTGTTATAACCAAGAGAAGCATGTTCCCCATCATATACTTAGTATGTAGTAAAACAATCCTTGTGAGGAGTCATATGGTAGGAGCAACCTAAATCAATAATCCAAACATAATTACTAATAGTGCTAGCTAAAATCAACAAAGCACCAGAATTATCATCATAGGATTTTTTTGTGGAGGAATCAACATTAGTTTTCTTTTTCTTACAATCCTTCACATGTCCTCTTTTTCCATAGATCCAATACTTTACTCTTCTCTTTCAAGGGGTTTTAAAAAATCCTTTAGAATTATCCCTCTTTTTATCCTCTTTAGGCCCCTTCTCTTTGGACCTACCTCGCACATGTAAGGCATCTTGGGAGCCAACATTCATAAACTTTCTTCTCATCTCTTCTGAAAGAAGTATGGAAACCATGATGTCCATATTTGGCTCTATATTACCACTACTTATGGAAATAACTAGATTTTCCCAAGATTTAGGCAAAGAACAAAGAAACAAGATACACTTATCTTCATCTTCTAATTTAACATCTACTTATGCAAGTTGAATTATAATCAATTTAAATGCATTTAAATGATCTGTAATTGAATCACCAACTTTCATCTTGAAATAATACAATCATATTTTGAGATATAATTTGTTAGATAAACTTTTATTTTGGTAGATCTCACCTATCCTCTTCCATAACTTGTATGCAATGTCTTTTGTGGAGACATTCAAGACAACAGAATCCACAATACATGACCTAATGGTTCCCCATTCCCTCTTGTCCAAATGCTTCCAATCTTCACCAAACATTGTAGTTGGCTTTGATTCTAGTGAAACTAGCAACCACTAAGATATCTCTTCAAGGAGATCCTTCATCTTCAATTTCCACATCTCGTAGTCTATGCCATTAAATTTATCAATATATTGGCAAGAGGTAGAGGCCATGATATACAAAATTCTTGAAAAAATTGTAATAAACCACAAAATAGAAGCTCCCATTGCAGCCAAAAAACCTTCAACACTTAAGATAAAGGAATCACTCTCACAACATAGCTTTTAGCTTTGATACCAAATGTTAAAAACAAGGTGAAGATAAATCAAAATAATAACTTAAAAATATGTTTAAAAATCTGAAAATTAGATTACCAAAATGATAGTATGTGATTGCACATTCAATACTAATGTAAAAATCCATAAAAAATTTAAGAGACCATATTTACATGGAAAAACCCTTTCGTGAAAAAACTCCACACGAGAAAGAGGGAAATTATATTATTAATATTCAATGAAGAGATACACCAATAATACACTTCACTGCTATTCTCTAATCAACCCGACAATAACCTATTACCTGCAAAAACTCAACATTGAAACTACCATCTTATGGCTCTAATTTATAGAAACTCGTGGGAAGGAAAACCACTTGTGGTAACTCAAAAAAAGAGGAAAAAGCCACTTGCAAAAACCTATGCCTAGAATAATGGGCAGCCAATAGACATAATAAAATATTAATTTCCTTCACATGGCTTCTCACATGGGAACCTAGCCCATAGCCAATAAGAAATGTAACTCCTCGGTGCTCTTTAACTCTTCGATGGAACACAAACGAACAACTAATCACCTCCCACACTTAGGTACCAAAGGCATGAATTTTCATCTTCCAAAGTTGGATGCCTAAAAGAGATATTTATCCATTATGTTGTGTAACTCCCATTGACACATATTTACCTCTTTAAAATGCAATTACAATTTGTCATGGAAAATACATATTCATTTTTTTCCTCTCATTTCCATTAGAACACTTTCTAAGGAACGTGGAGACACATGAATGATATATAAATTCAAGATTAATGTCACTTTTCCTAACAAAGAGGGTGGTTGGGATTGTTGATTTTGGGATGTAGGAAAAAAAAATAAAAGTAGTATTTTTAAGATAGGGATGCTTATATTTAGATGAAGAAATTTGGGATTAGGAATATCCTTTTGAATGCATTTCTTTATGTTCAGGGTCCGCATTGCTTTTGTGCTTGGTTTTCGATTGGTGGGCCTTTTTGGATATTTTGATGCTTTTATTATATTTTTATTATTTTAGGATTTAGAGAAGGAATTAGAATTTTGAGAAATCCATGGGGATGTGGAGTTGGATGGTCCTTGTGGATGGATTACATTTTGTTTGGGGACCCATATTATTTGTGCCTAGTTTTCTATTTATGGGAATTTGTGGTTTTTGGATCTAGTGTGATTTTGGATTTGAATTTTCTTTGTGCTTTCATAACAATGCTTAGTGACATGGGGATCCTTGGATTTTTACTGATTCTTTTCTCTATATATTTTGGCATCAAAATTGCTTCGAAAGGCAATGGTATGGCCCCAAGGGGGGATATTATCTTGAGATCTTGTGAATTAGGTGATTGGCTTTGTTATTTTGGAATAATTCCCATGATATGTGTGTTTGTTGGTCTTGATTGAGGATTATAGAGGATGGATGATTAGGGATGGGGTCAATGAAGTTATTAGTGGTGGTAGTGATGTAATTGATAGGGGTGATGGAGTTAATGAAATTATTAATGGAAAAAATCTCATGAGAGGGTAACAAGAAACACATGTTTTAATTTTGGAAATTTCTTTAATCCTTATTGGAGGAGTGACCAATGTCTTTGTCACGAGTTAAATATCCAATACATTGAAATATTATATTTTATTTCCTTTTGATGGGTTCTAACATGTATTTCTCGTGAAGGCCTAAGAAATACATGCTTTGACAAATTCAATTATCTATAAGATAATTTTTATTTCAAAAATAAGATGCAAATTCATTTTTATATGGGTAAGAAGTATTGGGAGTGGTAATTTCCCTAGTGGTGAGAAAATTAGATCAAATGAAAGTGGAGGAACCAAGGTGGTAGGATTATGGTTCATGGATGGGTTTGATGGGGATGATTATATCTTGACTTGGATGAATACATGCGTAGGCATGCTTTGAAGAAATCACTTAACATAATTACATTTTTTTGAATGATTAGTGCATGGAAAGACTCTTTGGGTTGTACAATGGATGAGAGAGGGATATTTGACATTTATAGATGGTGGATTTAATGGATTTAAGTAATTTTATGGATTTGGGGTCAATGACCACATGGTCAATGAAACATTTGGATGGTATGGGATTAGTGATGTTATAAAATGGAATAACCTAAACTCATTTGTGATTTTTGGCCAATGATCATTTTTTAATAGTTATTGGAGGAAAGATGTAAAGGTGATATTATTTGATTTGTGTTTAGATTGGAAAGAGTTGGATTATGAAGGTTTTGATTATGAAGGATTAGCATAGGAGGTGAGGCTACAAGGCACTTGTGTGAGATGGGAGTTTAGAATATAAATTAAGAATGTAGGAATTGGATTAGAGGTGAGTTTCCCTTTGTCAAAAGTGGAATAAGGATGAGTAATGGATATTGTTTAGGATTAAAATTATAGCATTTGCTCTATAGTTATTGGTCTTGATGATTGATGGGTGAGAAATTATAGCTTATGATAATGTTTCTTAAGGAAATTCCATCTAATAAGTCATAAGGCAATTTGTTTTGGTTGGCAAGACTTTAGTTATCATAATAGGGATCATATTCTTCTTGATTTACAAAGCTAGCATCATCAACATCATCAAAGAAGGGGTATTTATATTAATAAGGGGACTCATCAAAACATAATAGGGTCATGATTTTGGATTTGGATTTGAGACACAATTTGATGGGGGTTGGATTATATTAGGATTGGATTGAATTAGAGGTGGATAGGGTTGATTAGATTAGAATTGGATAAATGATTAGTAGTCAAGGCCTTAGGATGATTTGAGTTAATTGATGTTCTATATTTGGGATATATTGAGTTTCTAAACAAGCTTAATTTTATGATTTGGATTATGGATTAAGATGAGGGGGTTTAAGATAGAAATTACAATGAATGAAAATTAGGATTTTGATTAAGATGAAATTTTTCCTTGGATGACATAAAATTTTGATTACTCCAAAGGTTAGTTTTAAATTTTATGGGAGATATGGATGAATGAATTAGAATGGGTCAGTTGGATTAGAATGAGTTAGATTTGGGTTAGGATGGGTGGAAGAGACTTGATTGAGATGACTTATGATTTAATTTTTTTCTTGATTTAGAAGGATTAAAATTTGATTTAGATTGGATAAGGATGGATTTGATTAGGATTTGGGGACTAGAGTGATTAAAATGATTGGGATTAGAATATTATGATTAATATGGTATAGTTGATATATTTTGATTAAAAAGTTGAATGATGGATCATAATTTGTACTTGAAGTTGTGGGTAAGGGGTTTTTAGGATGATTAGTTAAAATACATGAAAATTGGGATTTTAGTTAAAGTGATGGGTTGTCTTGGATTATAAGAAAATTTGATTATGTTATTTTAAAAATTATATTTTTTACTTGAAAGGTTTGGTATTATAAATGTTTATTTTTTAGAGTCAAAGGATTTTCTCTAGTTTTGTACAATAAGAAGACACCAAGCACATTAAAATTCTATTTTATTTAGGTAGGAGTGTACAAGATTGTAATCCCACCAATATTCCTCATCCAAGTGTGATGGGTATGGCCTATGTTGGGGTGCTTACTACTTTAACTCACCCAAGATCACTTTTACGGTGCAAGGGGAGAGCATACATGACCTACATACTTTTTGGGGGCACAAGGTGAGTAATTCTTAGTACAATCCATGATTGATGTATTATAAACAAGTATGACCTAACATATTAAACTATATGGTGTGAGGGGAGAGAATACAAAACCTACATGATTATTTTTTTGGGTGCAAGGTGATTAAATTCCTAATGTAATCCACGATTAGTGAATTATAACCAAGTATGACCTAATGGTATCAAACTAAGATCTACAAGGAGACTTGGGGTTATCCTCTATATACTTAAAGGTACTTGAGGCTTGAATATGTGAACTAGAGTGTTTTCTAAGGTATGTGATTGCTCACTTTATCGTAATCTTGCAAGCCAAGGTTGGACCAACAATTATAGCTCGTATTTTAAGGTACAAATTTTATCCTCCCCCCTTTTTATGCCCCATTAGAATATGTGGTTTAAGCCATCCCATAAGGTGATGAAATCCTAGGTAGGCCTGCTAAAAAGAAATAATTGAAAGTGTTTATGATTCCTAAGATAATCTTATGACACAAAGGAAGAGAATATGCAACTTAGATTCTTGTATTAACATTAAAAAGAGAACTAGAAAGTGTTTTTGATCTCCAAGATTATCAGTCAATAGGAGGAGAGAGGATACACACTTATAAATTCTCACAATCATGATAAAATATGTTCATTCCCATTAAATAAACATATGCTTAATTAATCTAGAACTTAAAGATAATATTCAAAATATTCTATAAAAATATGTTAGTAGTTTCAAAGATAATCTTGGATAAGCATTATGCATTCAAACCATTAGTAGTTTTAAAAATAAGTCTTTGACAAGCAGTTCATTGCAAGAAAGATGTGTTAATAATTAAAGTTAAATCCATACAAAAATCATAAATAAATGTAATCACATAAAAAAAACATAGTTCATTATGATGTTCATGATTTTCTATGTGCAATTTCAAAAAATTGTCAACTTTGGCTCCTATACACAAATAATGTGTTTTGAAGATTGTAAATAAATGAGTTTGAATGATTATACCTAAAATTTGGGTTAAAATATATTAAAAATAACTCCATCATAGCAAAGTGCTCCAACTTAGATTTTCAACTCTTAATAAATCATATTTTTACAATTTCATGGAGTGCAAAGCGGTGAGCGGGAGAGGGAGTAAGGGGATTTTTCAATCTTCTAAGGTTGAGGATGGCGAAGATGACGGGGATATGAATTTTGTGTTATTTACTTGCCTTGGTTTATTGGTGCTTGGCATTTGTTGTATTTCCATCATGATGCACTAGGCAGGAGGCATTTTTGGGGTAGTGTTTTGGTTCTTGCAGATCTTTGTGCTTGGGTGTTGGGGTGTGGCACTGCGGTGTCTATTGCTGCCCCTTTTCTTGGGTTATTATTGTCTGTAGATGTTGTTTTGGGTGTTGGTGGTAGAAGGGTTTCTCTCTCATGGGGATACTCTTCCTGCTACCTGTAGTTGTTTGTGGTCTTTTTGGTCGTGCCTGTTGTGGGCGGCTACTACCTTTGTTGCCTTGGGCTTCTTCCCTTGGGTGTGCTGGTCCCTTGGCTTGGTGCCTTGGGTTTGGTCTGTGGTGTTTGGTTTTTCCTTCTCACAGACTTTATGATGTTTCTGGGCCATTGGTTTAGAGTTTTTTTCTCTTCCCTACTTTGTCTTCTATGTTTGGTGTTGATCCCCTTCGGATTTGTGTTGCTTTTGTTGTTGTTGGGATTTTTAGAATCCTTGTTGAAGGTTTCAAAGGGAGTGGTGGCTACCCTTGCCTTTATTTTTATGTCATTGGTTGGGATGTTTTCAATTTTTTTCTTGAATACCTAGATGCCTGTGTTGCCAAAGGATGCCATGTTTTCCTTTTTTGTTGGAGTGTTCACTTTCTTTCTACCTCTATAATTTCTGTCTTCTATTGAGATTAATACTGCTCCTATTGAGGTGGAGACCTCTCCTTTTTAGGTGGATTTGGGTGTTGTGGATGTGGTGGGGATCACTCTTTCCTCTACTCTTGTGCAACTCCTATTGAGGTGGGTTTGGAGTTTGTTGGAGAGTTGTGGTTGTAGTGGAAAGGGTTTTTCGTGTCATCTTCTCCTATAGAGGGGAGCTCTCTCCTATAGATGTGGATTTTGGGTTGGCTAGTTGGGTTGGGTGGTGTTGCAAGGGGGTTGTTGTTATCTTATGTTCTATTGTGCAGTCAAACTCTCCCATTGAGGTGGGGATTTTAGATGTGCTGGAGTTTCTAAATGGGAGCTCTTGTTGCCCTCTTTTCTGGTTGTCCTCTCATGGAGTTGTTGGTTGGGTGATGTAGGTGTTCTAAATCTTTAAGGCTACTATTTTTCCTGGCTTAGTAATGGTTTTTTTGAGAAGTTAGTTAGCTATGGCCTATCTATTTCAAGCAATGTTTGTGGTCAATTAGGGTTCAAGGTCCCTATAAAACTTGGTTGTGGGTGATCCCACAATAGTGGTTTACACTTTCTAGGACATCCTGATTTTTGCTGAAATTACATATTTTTAGAAAATATAATGATTTAAGCCTTGAAAAGTTCTATTTAAAGTATTCCAATTGAAGAGGGTTGATCAAACCACCTTAGATCAAACCCCCTTGGATAGAACCTTGCTATTTTTAAACCATACTTATAACAAAGTCTCCTTTACACCTATCAAAATGCTGATAAAAAACCACTTTTGATTTACCTTTTGGGGGATCAAATGAATTCATTTAAAATTTATTTTTTGTCATTATGTAATGCTTATTATAAGCTTCCCAAAAAGTATAATTTTAAATATATTTAATTTGATTATTATATTTATTTTTTTATTTCTTGTGAATGTAGGTTTTTCATTGAAAATCAAGCTCTTTGTTTTGCACATGTGGAAAAATAGTAGATTACCAAAAAAAAATCTGAAAAATATGTCCTTGATCCAACAAAAAAAATAAATTGAATTTCAATACATACAAAAAAAGTTATGTTGTATACGGTCCGCCTATGTCTAAAAGTAATTGGTTTGACTTCAAAACTTAATTAAGAAAAAAATATTCAATAAAAAACTATGAAACGAAATGAACGTGCTAAATATCGTAGTTACAAATCTAAATTTGAAAAAAATAGAATTTTATCCTTCATAGAAAAAAAGTTATGTTGTTTACGGTGAACATCACTCTTTAAAAATGGTATTTACTGTTAAAAACTAGTTTTCAAAGGAGATGGAAAAAGAAATGCAATCTAATTCTAATTTAAAAAAAAAAAAATATTTAGAATCTACAAACAAAGTGTTGCAAATCACTAGTTTTCATAATCTTCAAATTCCTCATGGTTTAGTAGCTATAGGTGCTCAAAAGTGAATATTTAGTTAAAAAAATAAGTTCAACGTCAAGTTTGGCCAAAAAGTGTAAACCACTATTGTGGGATCACCCTTGTAATAGGGTTCTTGGTTCCCTGCAAAAAATATTTTTTTACAACATGGTTTGTCTTGTTTATCTTTTGGTGGCTATTGTTGTTTGGTTGCTGATAGTCTTTGTGTTATCTTTTAGCAGCTTACTGTGATTTGATTGGGTTTCGGGTCCCTCCAAAACCCGTTTTTAACCATAATCAAAACTCTTAATAAATCATGGAAATTTTATAAATGAGAAAAAAGTTATGCAATTTTTTTTAAAAGTGATATTTAAACATGACCTAGTGGTCAAATTAATTGTTATTGGTTAGGATCAACTGTTTAAAAATTGTTCACATGGGAAATTAAGGGAAAGGTTAGTGCTAATGGCTATAGTTAATATTGATAGTTATAGTTAGCAATGATAGATGTTAGCAACTAATCACCTTACAATTAATGTTAAGGGGTTGAAAGCTAGTAGCCTAGGTGAAAGTTAAGCCTTGGTCATTAATATGACCAAGGGCTAAGAAAAAATGATGTTAACTTGGGATAATAGCTCGTGGTACAAACATATAGTAAATGCCTTTAATTTTTTTACATTGTGGAAAAGTTTGTTAGACGATGGGTAAAAGACTTTTTGTACATAAATGATCATGTAGGGTATAGTTCATACGATATGATCTATATGGCATGGATATAAAATTTAATGGATGATCAAATGTGACCCTTTGACACCAAAAAAATATAAAAAAATTCAACAAAATATGACAAGTTATATGAATCTCCATTTCTTAGGCCACCTGGACTCAATCGTGAGGTATGTTTTGCACCAAAAAACTCCCTATAAAAGTGTACCCTTGGATTCCTCTAAAAGTGACTAGAAAATTACAAGATCAAGTTAACAAAACCTATATAAATTATGGTTTAAGAGGGACCAAGTCTCACTAGGCATTTTCAAGATGTGAATAGAAAAATATGAAACCAAAATTAAGATTAAAAACTTATTTCATACTTAACTACACCTAAATTAGAGCAAAAAACCATGAAAAGATGAATGAAACAAATGATACATCTCACCCATATAGTTTCTATTGCACCAAAAGGTAGTTAACTTTAATATTTATTTTTAAAGTGATGAAGGAATGTGGTTGCTCACAACAACATGGTTTAATACATTTATGAGATTAGTTACCTGAAAATGATGTAGGGATGTGTAGATTTATAGGTTAGCAGGTCAAGGGTAGAAACAAAGCATACCATAGGCTATCGAAAGAGGTCCATGGTATCAAGAAAGGACATTAGCTATCATTAGGAGTCATGTCCCTTCAAAGGAATATATGTATATATGTCATATGTAATATATGAGTAGGAGAGAGAGAGAGAGAGAGAGAGAGAGAGAGAGAGAGAGAGAGAGAGAGAGAGAGAGAGAGAGAGAGAGAGAGAGAGAGACCTGCCTTTTATACCTACTTATGATATAATATAAGGAGTTATAAGGATTATATATAAGTGTCATGAATGCATAGATATTTTCTTTGTTGTTATGATATTATGTGACAGGTATGCTTTCTAGATTAATTTTGCACGTGCATGCTTGTTTCTCTTATTTTATCCTTTGGGGTATAAATAGACTACACAAGGAGTATTAGGGTACAAATCTCTAGACTGTACTTTACCCATTTCTCTTTCCAACATAGTTATGTTGTTGGGACCCTAGAGCGAGAAGTAAATAAATTATAAGTGTAAAGCAGGAAGAAGGAGGAATGTTGGCAAAAAATTTAAATCTCGTTAAACCCTAAAGCCCACCTCTATGAGAGGGGTTAGGCCATTAGGGGATGACAAATGGAAAGGGGGGAAGGATCCCAGAGATCCCTGAAAATATGTGACTATTCAAGAGTTTTCTTTAGAAATTAAGATAGTTATATAGTCCAAGAAGAATGAAAGTTCGAACCAAGGACATATATGGGAATAGGAGAAAACAATAGAAAAAGAGAGATATTTGAAGTCATTAAAATAGGAATGGAAATAAATGTGGAAGAAAGAAAACCAAAACAAACTGGCTAGGAAAGAGAATAAAGGTACCATAAAAGAGAAATAGAAAGGAAAGAAAAAGAACAAGTGAGAAAAATGGCGGAGGAAATTTTAAAGAAAAGAGTGGAGCGCACTAAGAAGGGTGCTATTGAGCGCATTGATGTGGGTGCAACCGATAATAAAGGAAAATTAAAGGAATTAGAAGCCAAGGATACTGCAAAAGAGAAAATTGAAAAAGTGGTGCAACCTAATCTTAATCCTGGGGATTTGTTAACTAAACATAAATTGTTACCAACCAATAATGAAAAGATACAACTAAAAATGAAAAAGGATGAAGAACAAACATCACTCCCGGACCAAGAGTCACCCCTTACGTCAAGTATAAAACACATAGAGACAGACGAAAGAGAGGAAATTAGCAAACCTGAATTATGGACAACATATAAAGTAAATTGGGATATTATAGAAGGTAATAATTAATATATCAAGTGGAGAATCACAAATCAACAATATAGTTGCAGAAGGTTAGGAAGTGACAATGAAACCAACTCCATCTTCAAAAATAAAGGGAGTGGTACCACAAATATAGAGGAAAACTCATCAAAAGAAGATATGGCCACAAGGAGGAAGATGCCAATCTTTGAAAAGGACACTAATAATGCTTCAGAGCATGTTTTCTTATTAGAGACAATATGGAAAAGCCGAAATGAACAATGAGAAAGTACACAACTATTTGAATTCATTGGTTCCTTGAGAGAGGAACCACTAAAATGGTATTGTAAAGCATAACCCTGGAAAAATAAGCCCTGTGATAAAGTAAAACAAGCATTTTTAGAAAATTTTGACACTCTGAAACTCCTGATGGAATGAGTAAGCAAGTTAAGAGAATTATCTTAGTAGGAAGATGAATCCATATTAGAGTTTGATAAGAGGTTCAAGGAAGTGACCATATGACTAGAAGAATCATTGAATGAAAACCATAAAAGAGAATGGTTCCTCTCTGCCATAACCCCAAAACTCAAAATGGCCCTAGATGGCATAAAATTTAGCTCATATTGGCATGCTAGATAGAAGGTCAATCATGGAGGAGGATGGAGAAGGAAAAGGAGAATAAGAAAATGGAATAATTACAATTAGGAATGGATCAGTTGTGGCTGAGATAGGAGCTTATGAAGCAAGAGATTAGTCCATAGAGGCCTAACATATGGTGTTCCTATTGCAATAAAGAGGGCCACATATGGAGCAAGTGCTTGATGGAAATAGGAGAGAAGAAGGAAAATTCTTTAAGGGTGGACCTCCACATCGTAAAAAAACCAAATTCTCTATATTGTGGCATTTTTGGAGAGTGGGATAGCCATGAAACAATAGAATGCCCATCACACAAGTTTTTCTTGAAAGAGGAACCCAATTATGATCAAGAGATGGCATATGTGAAGGGGCTAGTGAAAGGACCATTGTACACCCAAGATCATAGACATAGGGTCCCACCATGGCAGAACTAGAGAAGTGATAATGCCATCCAAGGCCCGGGAGCATATAACAACAACGATCCATACCAGGGAGGAAGAGGAAGAAGGTTTGATGCTACCTGCTTTAACTACAATAAGCCAAGTTATTTTTCTATACAATGCTGGGGGAAAAGAGAAAGTAATGTGGATTTTATGGTGAAGAAGATCATGATGCATTTAACTACGAAAAAGCATTCCAACATTACAAAAATGCACAATCACAAGTCGAAAATGACAAACAACAAGACTCAAATACAACTAGAGGATCTAGAATCCTCCATAAAACACCTTAGAACTCAGAGGAAGGGACTAGATGATGCTGTAAAATAGGAAAGGACAAAGGGTACACAACGAAAGAGGATAGCATTGAAGAAGAATATTTCATATAAGCTAGACCCAAGAAAAAGGGTAAAACTATGGTAGTAGCCAGACAAGGAACAAACACCAGAAGAACCAATGTGATGACCACAGAAGAAGGGGGATTCCACCCTATGAAAGAGCACCATGACTAGATAGTAGAAGAAACTAAAAGAATTTTAAAACAAGAGCAAGGTAAGGAGAAATAAGTGAACAACTAATTTATAGAACAAGAAGTAAAAACTCTTAAATAATTTGTAAAATTAGTAGGGCAATGCGACCTACTTACCAAATTAAAATAATTTAGTAAATATTGGAACAATAGGAGCATACCACAAGTTGGAATGGTAGGAAAAAATTTGAAAACAAGATCAACAATGATTGAATTCCAAATTCACCATAAGAAGATTCCTAAGGTAATGGTCAATCTGGGATCAGATGTTAACTTAATTTCCAAGAGAATACGGGAGTATTAGGGTAGACTGGTACTAGAACTAACTCCCTATAACATCAGCTTAGTGGACGGTATTGGAATGAAGACACTTGGTACATGGAGAGATGTAGACGTTAGTGTAAGAGGGGTAAGATAGTTTGTGGACTTCGAGGTATTCACAATCAAGAAAAGTTTTGACTCATTTGATGCATTATTAGGACTGAGATGGTTTGTAGATTCTTGAGGAATCATAGATGCACAAAAGGAGGAAATCCCCTTTGTAGATGACAAAAGAGTGGTCCACATACCCCTAGGTAAAAAGAAAGAAGGATCATATATAGAAGAAGTCAACACAAAAGAGTATGAGGATAATGACCAGACAATAAACACCATAACCATACCGATAAATAAAACTTTGGAAGAACCCAATTGAAAGGGAGAAATTATGGTGGAAGATGTAGAAGGAAGTACTAATAACAAGATAGTGCTAGAGGCATGGATACAAGATAACCAAGAAATATATTCCTAGAGAATCTTTGGTTCTTGGAGAATATTCATGATAAGGAAAACACAACCAAAACAAGGTAGTGTAGCGTAGGACATGTGTAGCATCACCAAGAAGGATAAGGAAGATAATGAGGGGAGTTCTCGTTTAGTCTATCATATTACTCAAGAAAACCCTTAGACTAAGCTACCCAAATACCCCAAATTAGGTGAATTGATCCCCTATATAGCCCACATTGAGAAATTCCCCAATGAAATAGATAGAATAGTTACGCTAGGTCATATACTCTTGCCTGCACTACCACATGCTGTTATAACACGCACAAACAAACCATTAAAAAGTGGGAAGCCTTTTAAACGTTGGAAAAAGCAATATTTCTATTGAAGATAGGAGAATATGATGATATACCTCCCCACAAAAGCAATATTTTATCACAAAACTACCTAGACATGTGCATACATTGTTGGGAAGAAAACTATGAGTATGACGACCGGTTATACATTTAATTATTCTACTGGAAATTATTCCCCATAGCAAAAACATGGTACATCAATCAGGAGACAAGAGCTAAGAATAGAACATGGAAAGAATTGACTACGGATTTCATCCATACCTTTTCATTTTATAGTGAAAAACCCTCAGATCCAAACCACACTAACTAAAATGAAGGGAATTATCTTCAATCCAATAGAAGAAAATGAAATATCGGTACCCCAAACCCATTCCACATCATCAACGGGAGAATAAATACATGAATATAAGGCTTGGATGGAATGGGAGGTAGTCAGATCAGAAAGACATTGTTGTGTGGTACAAGATGACAAGGAAAAACAAACACTAGATATATAAATAGATCAAGGGGAGGGGGAGATAGAAGAATCCAATACCCCAAACAAAAATATTATAATGAACCCCTAAAACTAAAAGAAATAAACTTTGTGGCAGAAGGGGATCCTAAATTGGCCCAGATAGGAGATTATTGGGATGAGAAGGTAGTTGCCCAAATGATTTTCCGGATCTATTTCCTTGAAACTTTACCAAGATGAAAGGAATTAAGAAGGAAGTTGGAGTTATGAAAATTCAACTCAAGGAAGGTACTGAACTGGTCTAGAAGAGACCGTATAGATTAAATCATAACATGAAAAAGAAAGTAAAAATTGAAGTAGATAAGATGTCAGCTACTAGGATAATCAAATCAATGGAGGATGCAAAATGGATAAGCCCAATGGTAGTACAAAATAAAAAGGTTGGAGAAATAAGGGTGTGTGTTGAATTCTAGGAATTAAATAAAGCATGCATACATGACCCATTTCCCACACCTTTTACAGAGGAAATACTAGAGTTTGTAGCCATCAGGGAGATTTACTCATTTGTCGATGGCTTCTTCGGTTAGCACCAAGTAAAGATTAGGGAGGAAGATCAAACCCAAAATAAATTTTGCTATTGAATGGGGATCCTAAATGTATATAGTCATGCCATTTGGATTAAAGAATGGTCCAACAGTATTCAATTAGATAATTATCATCCTTTAAAGGATTTTATTCATGATTTTCCTGAAGTCTACTTAGATGACTAGATAGTCTATGGCCTAGTGAAAGATCATGTTTATGTCCTCTGCATGATGCTAAACCGGTGTAGAAGCATGCAAATTTCACTAAACCTAAAAAAATGCACATTTATGGTATCCTATGGGACACTTTCATGCCACATCATCTGCAAGGAAGAACTAATGGTAGATCTAATGAAAGTGGCTATGATCCTCAATTTACTACCACCGAAGAACACTTCAAAGGTTAAGACATTTTTAGGATATACGAGATATCATAGGAAATTCATCAAAGGTTATGCCAGAATTGCAACTCCATTAGAAGAGCTCCTAGTAAAGAAAACCTACCAGAGTATCAAATGGAATGAAGAATCCCAAATGACCTTTGATACCTTGAAATAGAAAATTGTAGAGGCATCGATCCTAATCTTTTTGGATTGGCACAATCCCTTCCATGTTCATGTTGATGCCTCTAGAATTGTAATAGGATTAATAATCACCATACCAAAAGGGAACAAGGACCATCCTATAGCATTTTCTAGTAGGAAAATATCTGCAATAGAAAAGAACTATACTACAACAGAAAGAGAAGCACTAACAATGGTGTACATTTTACAAAAGTACAAAAAATATTTACTATCTACACCATTCACCTTCTTCACAGATCATGAACCCCTCAAATACTTGCTTAACAAACCAGTTACCCATGGATGCATCTCTAGATGGTTGTTATTGTTCCATGAGTTTGACTTTAAGATCATGGTGAAACCTAGAAAGAATATAACCAAGGACCAAATTAACTATCAAGGATTGAAACTAGAGAAGAACCAAATACCCATGGAGAAGAACTACCCAAAAAACATTTATTCTGTATTACCATGGTACCAAAAGAATTAGAGGACATTTCTATTTTTCTATCTACTAGATAATTTCCAAAAGACATCCCTGCAAGACAAACAATCATTAGTGCGGAGAGTTGGATCGTACACATTAGTAGAGAAAGAACTACATTACATGGGGAAAGATATATCTTAAGGAGAGTTGTTCATAAACATGAAAGGAAGTCCATTTTATAAGAGGTGCATGAAGGAATTTCTGGAGGACATAATTTTAGAGAAACCATTGCAAAAAGAGTAAAAGTGGCGGGCTTGAGGTGGCCAACATTACACAAGGATGCTAAAGAATGTATAAAGGGGTGCGATATATGTTAAAGAGTAGGGAAACCTACCACATGTGATGAGATTCCCCTAAGACCAGTAATAGCCAAAAATCCTTTTGAGAAGTGGGAAATAGATTTCATAGGGCCAATTGACCCTCCGATAAAGCACTCAAAAGCTAGATTCATTATAATCGATGTGGAATATCTAACAAAATGGGCAAAAACAAAATTGACCAGAGAGAAAAATTCTTATATGAAAAAATCATCACCAGATATGGATGTCCCTTAGGCATAGTCAGTGATAAGGGAAAACACTTCATAAACAATATGATAAAGGAGTTACTACAAAATTTATGGTAACACACAATAAAAGCTCCCCATATCATTTGCAAGTCAATGGAGCCAGTGAAGCATTAAAAATAATAATTGGAAAAGCATTAACGAAGATGTACAAGGGGAACCAAATAGATTGGGATGTTAAGATACCTATGGTACTCTGGGCATACTGCACTTCCTATAAGAGGACTAGAAAATTCACACCGTTTTAGCTGGTATATGGCCTTGATGCCACAATAACCATGAATTTCATAATTCCCAACATACGTACCACACTAAACTTGTGATTATAAGAGGACTAATCCTTGATGATGAGAATAGAAGAATTGGAAAAATTAGATGAACTTTGGTAGATTGCTATGTATAACCACCAGTTAGAAAGGAAAACAAAAAATGCATGACATGACTAGAACTTGCAGTCTAAGACATTCCAAATAGGGGATTTAGTATTGCTAGATGACAACAAAGTTAAGAAGCAAGGAAAACTAAAGGTCTGGTGGTTAGGAACCATATTACATTCACAACATAATCAAATATGGAGTGATAAAATTAAGACAACTAGACGACACACTCATGACATGGCACATTAATGGAGCACGATTGAAACATTATTACCTACCACTAGATTGAACATTTTAAACCATAACGCACACAATATATACTATGTGCCATAGTGTAAACCTTAAGAAAATTAAACTCAAAAAACATAAAGGCCACTCCTCAAATCAACCCAACAACTCATAAACTCGCAAAATAGGAAGACCATTTGATACCCAGCTACCACACCACCATGTCACGTCTCATATGCCACTAACCCAATAAGACCATTTGATACCCAGCTACCACACCACCATGTCACGTTTCATATGCCACTAACCCAGTAAGACCATTTTTTTACTTCAATCCTCACAATTGTGATTATGAGCTAAGTTTACACTAAGCATCCGCTAAGAAATTCATAACTTTCCCAAAAATCCCTTTAAAATCCTTCCTATGCTAAAATGGCTGCTCCCATAGTCATCAATGTCCCTGAGAAGCCTAAACCCATATTCAAATGATACCCCTACAAGGCACTCTAAACCGAAAAGAGATTGAGAATTCTTGTCAGTACCCCACAACATCTACTTGGAGGATGCACAATAATATATCCATGAAAAGATAGCAAAAATTGATCATACCAAGTTGGAAGACCTTCGATACAAAATACTGGAGGAAGATAAAAAAACCTATAAATCAAAATACATGGAGATTTCCTAGAAAAATCTAGATATATGAAAAGATTACTCATATTTCTACGACGAGAATGAATGGGTTTGAATCGTGTTAAGCTAGGTGCATGATGAATTCATGTACCTAGATAAGCCTTACAAAATTACAAAGGAAGCCATCCATATGGTGATCGGCCTAAGGATGGTAGGTGAAATTATGACAAAAATGGCCATAAAAAATAGTGAGGTAGAAAAGCTAACCAAAGCTACCATCGACGACAGAAGCTTGAGCCTAAAAAAAATCACAAATCCTAGAGTCTAGTATGCGAAAATGTGCATTGCATATAAGATCTATTATGCCAATCATGAGGATTTCATAACCACCACTGCCATCCACACCATATACCAAATGGTGGTAGAAGGAAAGGACTTTGACTTGTGTGAATTCATGAGGGAAAAACTGCTAGAGAACCTCCATAAAATCAAGAACTCCAAGTACCATTTTTGATATGGTACACTGCTCATCTGTTTGATGTTTTATTTTCTAAATGAACTACCCAATTTCAAGGGGAAGGTCTGGCAACTCAACCAAACTATAACTACACAAATCAAATACCATATTTTCCAGTTTCCGGACCAACAGTCATACAAAGTAGCATACTAGGGGGTTTTTTAAAACCTTCCAAGAAAAAATGTAGCAAAAAGGGAAAGGGTATCCTATGCATCAACACAACAATATACCAACACAATCACATTCATGATAGACAAAGACTACACATACATGGAGGTAGTTGAACCTTGTACTATTTGGATTCCGACATTATCATATGAAGTCTCCACCTAGGAAATAGATGCATATGTTGTAGTCTTGCTCTAACACACCAAGGATCCCACCGTAGAGAGATTAAAAACATATAAGGAAGTTATGGATATAAATATTGGACATGAAACCAAGGACATAGAGAAAAATATAAGCAAATTGTATAAGTTATGAGGCATACTGGAAGGAGGGTTGAAACAAGTTGCGACTACTGTAGTGTAATTAGAACCTTTAGGGAGAAGAGAAAAAAGGTCCCAAACCACCCCACCGAGGAAATCAGAAGGACCCTCAACATTGGCACGAACAGTTTCTCACCCGAGGAAACCACCGCAAGTCGTGAAAAGGTTCCAACATGCAAAGCCTAAGCAAAGGGCCAAAAGGAAAACAAAAGAGGAGGTGAACGAAGCCAAGATAGAAGAGATATCAGAAGAAGAAGAGGTTGAGAAACCTCTTACAAAGAATAAAAGAGGGAAGCACACTCTGATAACTCCCCTAGGAAAATCAAAGCAACTAGAAGTCACTTCAAAACTACCAAAAATACAAAAATAAACCCAAAGTAGCAATCACTAGAGCAACCTCAAGAATTAATTAACGTATTGGCAACCTATAATTTCATCATTCACCATGGAATGCTACCACAACTCCTCCAAATATACAAAGATTACAATGAAGAGAATAAAGATAGAGTAATTCAAAGCTTGGTTTGATATGAACCATTCAAATAAAGGCCTAAAAGAGGCCATGAAAGAATTTCCAAAAGAAATTGGGGCAGCAATAAGGGTAAAGAGGGCTAAGGCCTTGGCCAAGGATGAAGAAATGAAGGAGCAAGTCATCACCTCAATGAGCTCAAACATTACAAAGGAGTAAAAATAGGCTTTGGAACAAGCACAAGCATAAGAGCTCCAAACCAAGCAACGGGTCGATAAACTCAGAGTGGATGATCCAAAGGATATAGAGGCCATCTGGAAAAAGACAAAAGACACTACTCGAAAGCTCTATGAAGAAATGACTAAGAACTAAGAACAAGTTGAAGGGATGAAATTCCAAAGGAGGATAATCCCATAGAAATAGGGACGAGTCCAATGGACAATACATAGAGACAAGAAGAACAAGCGGAGGGCTCCAAAGGAGAAGCAAAGAAGAACAAGGAAGACTTTGGAGAAGTATCTACATTATCTGATACTATGTCCATGATCAAAAACATCCTAGCCTAGCAGTAGCAGATTCAACTAACACCATCTCCACAACTACTACAAGTACCATTGGTGGAGTACCAAGTAAACTTATTTGGTATGTCACCCCTACAAAAGATATAATTAGTTGACATCTATGCAACCGCTCGAGAGGAATTGTTGAATGAGCACATCCAACATGTTGAAAAATTACATGATATAGTACTTACACTATAAAATTCCATTCCCCATATTTCGTGGGATACTCCACTCTCGTTACCTCAACAACTGAAGTAGCTAGTAGATAATTTGCAAGCCAATTTTGCTTCTGAAAAGGCCAACATCATCAAGAAGGCCCAATACAATACTGAGTAGTTCACCAAGTGATGTGCTACCATATAATCACAACTTGAAAAACAAATCAAACAAATCAAGAACAATATCCAAGAGGTTAGAGTAATCTACCAATTTTGTTTACAATGGCCGAACACAACAAAGAACATTTACAACTAGATGATTTAACTAGAGTATCAAATCATACAAGTAGCCTATACTTTGCTAAAGGATCCAACCAGAGCTACAGGGGATCAAGTAGAAAATATTCACATCCAATTGTAGTAGCTCCATACTCAAAGAGAGCTATTAAAAGAGAAACTACAACAATTGAGGGAATCTATCAGTACCAAGTTGAGATTCCTCCAACTCATTTTGAAGGAAGCAAAATATCTATATCTGAAAACATTTCAATCCCAACCAATCTTCGAGAGGTAGAATATACACTGGCACAAATACAAGGACATATAGACACACTCCTTCAGGGACATGCACATTGGATCAAAACATTGGTTAGCCCGAAGATTGAATACCAGAACATCCTTCCCAACTAAGCAACATGTCTTGAGGATAAGACACCATTTTAAAAGGGGGGATGATGTTAGCAGGTCAAGGGCAGAAACAAAGCATACTGCATGCTACCGGAAGAGGTCCGCAGTATCCAAAAAGGACATTAGCTATCATTAGGAGTCATTTCCTTCAAAGGAATAGATGTATATATGCCATATGTAATAGATGAGTATGAGAGAGAGAGAAGAGATAGGAAAAAAGAGAGATTCTAGAGCAGAGACTAAGACTTGCATTTTGTACCTACTTATGATATAAGATAAGGAGTTATAAGGATTATATATAAGTGTCATGAATGCATGGATATTTTATTTGTTGTTATGATGTTATGTGATAGGTATGCTTTCTAGATTAATTCCATGCATGCTTGTTTCTCTTATTGTATCTTTTGGGGTATAAACAAACTACACAAGGAGTACTAGGGTATAGATCTCTGGACTATACTTTCCCCATTTCTCTTGCCAACAGTTGAAGAGGGACCAAGTCCCACTAGGTGTGCTCAAGATGTGAATAGAAAAATATGAAACTAAAACTAAGATTAAAAACTTATTTCATACTTAACTACACCTCAATTATAGCAAGAAACCATGAAAAAATGAATGAAACAAATGATACCTCTCAACCATATATAGTTTCTATTGCACCAAAGGTAGTTATGATTTAATATTTATTTTTAAAGTGATGAAGGAATGTACTTACAACATGACAGCGCATTTATGAGATTAGTGTAAGAACCCGTTTCACATGTGATTAATGCTAAACTTAGTTTGTGATATGATTTTCTTAAATTGATGATTAGATATATTGTGGATGATAAATAAGGTGATCTTTTGGAAAAATCCTTGTAATTTCATTTTGACATTATGTTCTATTGTCACTACCATGAAGGTGGAATACACTAGTATACTATGGAATGCAGATTGAAATTTAAATGGATTATTGTATGGTTAAAGTTTAGAATATTCAGTTAATAGATTAATGTGATATACAATGTTACTTATGATTGTGTTGGTAATGTGTAGGAAGGTAATGGTGTTAGCATGAGAAGGGAGGACCATCGAGAGCAAGTCGAAAGACATCTTCTTGAGGATATAAAGTTAATATGTTGATAGATTAAGTGGTGAGGGTTGATATTAAAGGTATAATTTATTTTGGTTTGTGAGAATATTTAATTATGTTTCATGTGGGTTAGGGGTTGGGAACCCTTACCCAAGTGTGAAACTCAAATGGATCTTTAAGTGGGTCTTTAAAGAGGGTTGTTGGTCAATTTCCTTGGTTGGGATACAAAAATAAAACCCCAAGGGTCTATACCATAGTGGTAGGGGTCAAGTGGGCATGCAATAGGGTCCCAAGGACATGATTTGACTCCTAAAAAGTCCTCATTATGAGGAGTGACGAATTTTGAGGAGAGGACGGGAGGGTGAAAAGATTTGGGGTTGTCCAAGTGCATGTTGCCTCTTTAATGAGAAAAGAATCTCATTGAAGAAGGGAGGTACACTCCACACCTCCCCATCCAAAAGGTTGCAAGTTGAAACTCCTATATAGTTGGAGAGGAAGCATGAGTAGGGTGTTACCCACTTCTCCTCTTGGAGAACTCTAGTAGAGATAGTAGAAAGGATGAGAAGAAGAGAGGAGCCTCCTTTTGAGGTAGGTAGGGATTAAGATGGCTTGGTTTTGAGATGGAAGGAGGATAAAAGAGTTTAATCCCCTCACCTAAAGAAAAGAGATAAGCTGTTCTTATTTTCATTTGTCTTCTTTATTTGTTGTGAGAAGGTGGTATGCTATATGGATCGTGGTTGAAAGTGTGATTTATTTATAATACAAACCTTTTCTTTCTTTTTTTTATACATTGCTGCACTAAAGAAACAAATTCAAAATTTTAATAGAAGTTTCCTTTTTAAATTTTATAGTAGGCATTAAGATGGTTCAAAACTAAATGATTTTTAATTTCGTTATTTTGAATAAACAAATTGTGTGTTCATTTGAGTTGCATATATGAAAATTGAAAGGAAATTAGTCACCCATTCATAAGCTTTCAAGAGCCTCATTGGGAACTTAAATTTCAAATTATGAACAAATAGATAAAGATATTTAAAATTAATTATTTTTCCTTACTAGATACAAATTCATTAAAAATATTTATTATGAAGTAAGGATATATATATGCTTAAAAATAAATATACATAACAATATGTGCTCAATATATATGTTGTTCATATGCTCTGTATTCTACCGTGTGTTTCCTTCTATTTATACATATATTTAAATATAAAACATAACTGAACATTATTTAAAAGAAAATAAGAAATATGTGAAGAAAAAAAAGTACAAAATACTACAAATTGTTGTGTATTATTAAAATAATTGAATGAAGCAGAATTAATTCACCACAACCAAAGATAAATTTGGAATCCTCATTTCAGCCTATAGCCAGTTTGGATATATGGAAAATGAAATAAATCTGATCTATTCCAAACTTGCAAGCAAGAGCATATGCATATATTTATTTATGCTCAAATTTGTGAATGCCTAAGTTTAAAACACAAACCTATGCACCGTGGTAGTAGCAGCCTCAGCCTGCAATAATAATAAAAATAAAAATAGACAAATACAAAAAGGAGGGAAAAAAAATAAAAATCTGTCAACCATAACACAACCATCAATAGCTCAGAAATAAACCATATCTTGTTCATTCCTTGCTACCTAGTTTCTCCACTGACAAAGAGTGAGTTGTGAATGAATTAAATAAATTAATTAAAAAAAAAATGAAGTATGAGTTGGGTTATTATGTGATCACAGCTATTCCTGAAACCTCCTCCACTGCAGCGCCTCAACATGAGCTCTTTGCTGAATGGATAAAGAAAGTATTAGACAACAAGTAGATTCAATTAAACTAAAAAAAAGAAGAGGAAACTTCGCGTACATGGTTTAGTTCATTGTTGTTTGGCCATAAATTTTGAGGTGATTGGCAGCTGTAGAAAGTTGGGTAGCAGTTGAAAAATATATATATATTATAAAAGCCTCTTCCTTGCATTAAAAATGAAGGCTAAAAAGTAGATTTAAAAGAGGGTAGTAGATATAAAAATCACAATTCTTCACACAAGTATATTAATTGGAGCACATGGTTGGCATCTCAGATGGACATCACAATAATTCAAAATGTGAAGACCATAAGCACTCGATCCACTATATCTCTGCAATAAATTCGTCCATATTTTTAAATTTTTTTTTTTTAAAATTAAATTTTATACAGATTTTTGAAAAAAAAAAAATTTATACAAGTTTTTTTATTAAATTTTAGGAAGTACGGTTGAACTATTAATAATGCTATTGTTATAATTAATTGATGAAAGAACCAAAATATGTTTAAAGTATAATGTTGAATTATCATTACTTTATTGAATAAATAATAATATTTCAATGGAGGTTAAATGTTTTTGATATTAAAAGCAGCAAAACAAGGGTGCCGTTCCATTAAAACAAGGCAACCAAGGCCATTCACAACAGATTAACACTATCAGCACAATAACAGTAGGTCGAAGAACAAACCCTCACCCTAAGCAGAACATATCAAAAACATCACAAAAAAACACATAACCGATCTAAAGCTCCTAGCAGAGTCCATCATGATAGCATGATACAGAGGTTAAATATTGATTGAATAGTAATAATATTAATATTATCTAAAGGTTTATATATATATATATATATATTACTTTAATCTTTACGAAATAATAGTTGTAAATTATCAACAATATTTTTGGGAAAAGATGATAATATTATTAGTGTTAAACATATTAGTAAGAAAAATACATTCCCTTAAAATGATAATAGTAATACAAAAAATTATTAGTATTAATGCTAGCTGACTCTATACTATATTAGTACATTACTCAAGGGTAATATCAATAGAGATAAAAATAATAATTATGCTAATATCAAAATAAAATAAATAATAAGAATGTAAATATATCTTTATGTATATTCTTATAGACTTTAAATATATGCCATTCAATCTATGTTGTATTTTTAGTTTCCGCCAAAGAAACTATAGGCGTGACATGTTCTTAACTAGTTATTAATAATTCTTTTTCTAACCAATGAGAACTGAAATAGTTTTTCTATTTAATTTTTTTTTAGTTATTATCAATATATAGATGCCAATTTTATAACAAAACATTTTTGAAAAATTATTTCTCTTCCATCTAATTGGCCAGTAATAGTGGCAAATGAAAAGGGAAGTCTCATTATTTTCAATTGTATTTATTTCTTCTATTTCTTTCATAATCTAAGAGGAAACATTATTAATTTTAAATTATTCAATTAGTTATACAATTCTAACCCTTTCTTTATATACAGTTGTATCTTCTTTATTAGATACATAAATATTTCCCATTAAATGGATTTAAATAATTTTTTTTGTTGGTAATAGAGTTTGTTTTTAACTTTTATAAAGAAGTTAAAATTATTTTAGGGTTGGGTTCAACAATAGATTCCCACAATATTATGTAAATTTATTAGTTCTTGCCAGAAAGTATAGGCACCACCAAATCTTAACCAGTTATTAATAATTCTCTTTTCAACCAATGAGAGCTCAAACATTTTTTCTATTTGAATTTTTTTAATCTATTATGAATGTATACATGCCAATTTTATAACAAAACATATTTCAAAATTCAATTCTCGTAGACAAATTTCATCCGATATAAGCGATTAATGCGCTTCCATTACTTCCATTTCAGAATGAAATCATAGCAATTATTTACATATGCTACAATTAATTTTATAATAATATTTATAATTTTATACAAAGAAATAAATAGTTAAAATAAATTTCAAAATTATAATAGAATAAACTAAATGCAAAGTTCAATATATCAAACTTTTAATATTAATGAAAATAATTATTAAAAATAAGTAAAAATAAATAATAATAAATATTTAAATAAAAAAATTGTAATTATTAGAATCAAAATATTAGTTAAATATGCACCTTAAAAATATAATTAATATATTACAAAAAATATTAGCATTATTATTCTATACAAATTTTAATTATATTATATTTTATTTGTTTTACATTAAAAATAATCATTTTATGTAATTCTAAAATAGATTTATATAATTATGTAAACAGTTTGATATTTAATAATTATATAGTCAAACTTCTGTAACAAATGATTGTATATTATTAATGATTTATGAAATTGAATTTGTAATTTTAATTAAATATATATTTATTACACTAAAACCTATACACTATTAAACCATATTATATTTAATTTTATTAAGTTTATAACAATATGATTTAATATTATTTATTATTATAAATTTATAAAATATAATAATATAGAATATTAAATCATATTTTCTTATACAATATAGATTACAATATAAAATAAGTGTTAATAAAATTATATTTTTTATAAATTTAATAAATTAAATATTGATAAAATTATACTTTTATAAACTTAATAAATTAAATATCACTCTTTTGTTAGAAATAACATCAAACCTACATCAAATGACCCAAATTTGTTTGATGCAATTGTATTATGATCAATGTTAGAATATATCATATAGTTGAATAATTCACTTTTCAATTATTCATATTGAATTTTATAATGATGTACAATAGATAGTGAATTATAACATTAATATGGTTGAAGAATAGATAGTAAATTATAACATTAATATGGTTGAAGTGGAGTAAGATAAACAAGGTTTTATCTTAATTTTAATGATTTTTTGGAGAAAGAGAGGTATGTTTTTATGTATACATAGAAAAATTGACCTTAATGTTCTAAATTTAGGCCACCAAAATGATTCCATTATTTGGTACACATGGTCTAACTTCCTCCATGATTAGAAAGTATTACTATGAGGCTTCATAGAGACATGATTTATTCACAATTGTAATTTTCCTAAATAGCTGGTTGATATTCTCTCCAAGTGAATCTTTTCAAGGATGTATAGCTTTTTTACTATTTTTTGAATTATTTTTGGATGAATAGAACTTTAAAAAATTAAGTTTACAATATAAAATAAATATTAATAAAATTATATTTTTATAAACTTAATAAATTAAATAATTTTTTAGATTTTTAATTTAATAAATATAGATTCAATTTAAATTATTAAAAAAATCTCTAAAATTTATAAATTTATAATAATATACAATATTAAAGCATAGTTTTAGAAACTTGATAAAATTAAATATAATATGATTTAATATTGTATAGGTTTTAGTGTAGTAAATATATATTTAATTAAAATTATAGTTTCATTTTGATAAATCATTTATTACATAAGTTGGACTTATAATTATCAAATATCAAACTATTTACATAAGTATATAAATCTATTTTAGAATTACATAAAATGATTATTTTTCAATATAATATATAGAGTTCAATGTAAAAAAAATAAAATAAAATTAAAATTTGTATAGAATAATAATGCTAATATTCTTTGTTATATATTAATTATATTTTTAAGGTGCATATTTAATTAATATTTCAATTATAATAAATTACAATTTTTTAATTTAAATATTTATTATTATTTATTTTTAATTATTATTTTCATTAATATTTAAAGTTTGATATATTTTAACTTCGCATTTAATTTATTCTATTTTAATTTTGAAATTTATTTTAACTAATTATTTCTTTGTATGAAATTATAAATATTATATCATGATATAGTATGGATTTATAAATATTTGGAGATTTATGATATTGGATTAATTTATGATATATATAAAATAGGATTTAATTTAAAATATAAAATTAATTGTAGCAAATGGAGATAAATGTGGAATATATAATAATTTTTTAACATAAAATATAATATTAAATATTAACATATGTGTTTAAGTATAAATTATAAAAATAAATATTAATAAAATGATATTTTTATAAACTTATAAATCAAATAAATTTTTAGATTTTTAATTTAATAAATATAGATTCAATTTAAATTATAAAAAAATCTCTAAAATAAATAATTCATATTTTTATGAATTATTTTTTTAAATAAAAATTATATATTAATATTTTTTATATAAATTATAAATTAATGCAGAAAAAATAATTTATAAAAAATATAAATTGTACATTCATTAATTACAATTTTATTAAAAAGTTTAATACAATCTTCATAAAGAAAAATAATAAAACTCAACTTCAGTTTGATCCAAGTCTACTATAGTTTAAAAAAATAGCAGGTTAAAACTTAATCATAGAGTAAAAAACAACAGTTATGCATATGCATGAGGATCCATGGTGGGTGCATTCTCGGGGCTAGATAACCGCTGTCTACTTTCCTCTATTAAACGTGCTAAAAAAAACTACAACGGTTTACATTTCAGCTTGGACAGTTTCAAAATCCATTTCTTTCCCCAAGGTTGTGAAGAGCTTTGCTGTAAGCAATTTTCCCAAGTTTTTAAATGGGGATGGGAAGGGAATTCCAGAATCACAATTATAGAGTACCCACCTTTTGGAATCTGCTATAGGTACAATGAATTCTATTTTGGTTTTCATTTTGTTGGTAGGATTTTGAGAAATTTCATGTGGGTTTTCATGTTTTGGTTGCACTATTGTAGGAGGGTTCATGTTAACCTTGGAATTTGCCAAGGGTTGAGCTTGCTCTTGTAATTCAATATTTATGGCATTTTGTGCTTTAGTGCCTTTGAAATCTGTCAGGGTTTTAGTTTTAGGTTCAGATTCCTTTGCTCAGGTGTTTGTTGAATTTGTAACCCCTTCTGTCCTAGTTCCTTGGACTTTTGTTGATGTTTTCAGTGTTTCGGCTTCATGGTTTTCAAATTTTTGCATTTCGATTTCTGTTTTGTTAACCACTGAATCTATTTGCATTTTACCTTCATTTTAGTAGGACTTTTTATTCTTCAATTTGGCATGATCAACCAATGTTTTGTTGATATTCAATTATATCATGCTTAAGCACTGTTGGTTATGGAAAGCTAAATTTATATGATTCTTTATGGTTATGAAAAACTAAAGATTGGGTGATTGAAATGTCTTTACTCACACAATGATGCTTTTATTGTATGATTTCGACCCTGTTGGGTTCCTTCTAGGGATTTTTGTTCTCCACTTTGTGGGCTCAGGCCTCTCCTTAAGTGTGGGATTTTTCATGCATTGGTTGATCACCTCCTCTAGATACAGTTTCATTGATTAATGATCATGAATATGACCTGTGCATACCCAATATATTTTGTTCATGCTGTAAATAGTAAAGTTGATTTTCCTAAGTTAGCCTAAGGTTTCAACTAATCACCTTTACAAGAGAATAGAGAAATGAAATGTTTTTACTTTGATCCACTTCACGCCCTTGCACCTGATTGGAGCAAGGACACATAAATGAGTTAACAAAATGCATAATTCCACTTGCTTTGAGGATAAATCAATTCAAGGAGAGGGTCAATTAAAATTCTCATTCTCAATTACAATTATATCTTATGCTATTTTATATGGTCACCCCTGGCTGAAATGTTTCCAAGAAGTTGAATACTTGATGTTGCTTGAATCATGAATATTGTGTTCAAATCAAATTATGAATGATTTGCCGTGTTTTTATTTTTTTCATCTTCCTTTAGCAATTTGGATTTGCTCTAAACCTCCAGTTACTGAGGAAATGTGTTAGTGCTACTCATGCTATAGCCCATTACGGTACATTAGCTTGTCTTTCATTGGAAGCAAAATTGCAACTAGTTAGGCATTGTATGTATCTTTATTTTATGCTGAAGTACTTGATTTTCTTGCAGGTATCTAATTCTCCACTAGAATATTTTTACTTTTAAAGTTGAAAGGTGGAATAGATGGGAAATTTAATAAACTTAGGCTTCTATGATAGCATTTTTGAAGAATATCTTGCAACCTTACATTTTCATTAACATCATATCGTATAACATTTGTTTCCTACTCATCAACATTAGTCACTGGTATCCAAAGAAAATTTCTACCTTCTCTTATGATGATATTATTTGAAGGTCATCAATTACTATTCATGTTTTCTTTGCACACCTGATGTTCCCCATTCTCACTTGATTGTAGGTGTTCATTAATTTTGACTTGGTGGATTCTTTGTTGGCATTTTTGTCAACATGGCTCTCTTTCTCTCATCCCACTTGAGCAATATATTTTACTGACATTTTCCATCAATTATCTACAATTTATTGGTGTGTTTGAAGTTCTCTTTGTTCCTCTCATTGCAAGTTCTTACCTTTTACTACATTTTTTCTTTTCTACTATCCAAATCTCACGTAAATTGACATCTTATCTGACTTACTTATATTATTGAGTATCTGCCTTTGTACAGATCATGGAGTTGGATCTCCTTTCCCTTCATTCTATTAGGAACTTTGCTTTGCCATGGAATGCTCAACAAGGTACTTTAAATGTTCTCATCAACAATGTAGGCATTCTCTCTATTGGAGGTAATTATCTATGACATTTTCCAACTGCTAAAGTTATGTTTTGCTTGATGGTGCATTGTTTTAGTCCCTTCAGAAAAGAGTTCCAGGTTCTTCAACTTGTTATTAGTTTCACTAATCTTGGATGGGACAAAATAGTTGGCAGGTAGGATTAAATTTGTACATCAATTAAAAAAACTCCTTACTATGTTTCTTCTTTGACAATCGTATGTGCCAATTACCTTTCTAGATCACTTAACTTGCCCCTTGTTTTTAATTCTCAAGTTGTATAATTGTATGTAATTGCATTCTTTTTGAGTTCAATTTTCTAGCTTGATAAATACAAAAATTGCTAAGTTATGTTCCAAATTTCATGTGGTAGGATATGGGGAATCAACATCGGAATTTACTAGCCATGACTATTGAAATTAAACAGAAGGAAAATCTTGATTGCATTGTTCAGAAGGTTCATAATTTTATTGCTGATAAGTTAATTTTATTATCATATTTTCACATAATTGATTCTTTCGAAATTGAATTATTTATTGTTAAAATTAGAATTTCGTATCAGTTTCTTTTAGAGAATTTCACCATTATACTCTTTCATTATGATGACAATTTGGATGGATGGAATGGTCTTGGATGGAGTAGCAAGGTTGTGCACATTGTTGCACAAAACCAAACATCAACAACACCTGTAGGGAAGTTATGCATGGTTTTGGATAGAAGCATTTTCTAAAGAATCTCCTAGAGAATAAAATAGAACAAATCAGGAAAACCATGATAAAGCATGAAGATATGTTTAAAGAACAGGTCTAAATATTTTTAAAAACTTCAAGATGTTTCTTTTTTGTAATGTATATTTCAAATAACTTTAGTACCTTTTGAGATATTCAAGAAACTTATGTCCAGACAATTATGAGATTATACATATATTACATGTTGATGTAATCCTAGAATATAGTTATAAATGTCAACTGTTTATCATTAGACAAAAACTTACTTTTTTATATACCTATTATTTATTTGTTTTATCAACATTGTTGCTAAAACTTATCAAACACAACAAATTAAAACATAACTATTCTAGAACTTTTTGGCAGGAACTTCGCTCCTGTAGCTCTTGTTTAAATATAGCATAGGATATTTCTCTCAGATATTATAGATTTAATTAGATTTTTTTTGAAGAATTTTTAAAACAATTTAAAGAATGATCATTAACAACTGCTTTTATAAATTTTTTAAAACTAATATTTAAAGTTTTCATAAGAATAAATAAAAAGTAAATTATACAGATTCCCAAACAAACATGTAAATTAATTTAGTTATTTGAATCAACATATTTGAAAAGTAAAAATATCATGAAAATTAATAGCTACAAATTTACTTTTAAGTATAAATGAAACACGACAATGCTAATGTTGAGTGGCAGCCACCAAGAGGAAAATGGTTTTAACAATGCATTTTTGAATAAAGAATATAATCACAATTCTAACCATTTTTAGTAGATTGTAGTTGGTACAACAAAATCACCAAGTGACTCAGAATGAACTTTATGTTTATGATGAGAAGATTTTCAATATCTTAACCTAAATTGATTTCTATAAATATTTGAAGATAAAAATTCTAAAAATATCTTTTATATTTATATTTTTAAATATTCTAAACTAATAAATATTTCTCTAACAAAATATTGTAATAAGATGATATATTATTATAAATAAAAATATTATGTCATATAGAGAACTATATAAAAATATAACAAGTCAAATTATATCATCTAATATATTTTAAAATTTTAAAACACCCAAAAAAATAAACAAATAATATCTATTCATAAGTAACACAAATAGGTTAAACAAATAATGTATACAAAGGTTAGAAGGGACAAGTTGTTAAAATGGGTATGGTTTTTTCTTAAATAAAAAATGGGTATGTAAACTATTTTTTTTAAACTACTACATTAGTCAACTAGGTGGTAGAAAACATTAATAAACTTAGAAAAGAAAACATAATGTTAGGTTAAATCATAGTTAGAATTAATTTTAAAATTATAAGCATGAGTAAAAAAAACATAAAAAAAAAATGGATTTCAAAATGTTCAACATTCTTTTAATTAGGTTACTATTAGAATTAGGGTAAGACTTAGAGTTAGGGTAAGCATTAGAATTATAGTTAGGGTTAGGGTTAGGGCTAAAGTTAGGGTTAGGGTTAGGGTTAAAATCATAGTTAGAATTAGGATTAAGGTAAGGGTTAGAATTAGAATCATTGTTAGACTTAAAAATAAGGTTATAGTGAGAGTACAATCAAGGTTATGATTAGAATTAGGTTAGGCTAAGAGTTAGGATTAGGATTCCTATTAGAATTAGGGTTAAATTATGGTGGTTATTATTAGAATTAAATATTTCTATAACAAAATATTGTAATAAGATGATATGTTATTATAAATAAAATTATTATATTATATAGAGAACTATATAAAAATATAACAAGTCAAATTATATCATCTAATATATTTTAAAATTTTAAAACACCCAAAAAAAAACAAATAATATCTATTCATAAGTAACATAAATAGGATAAACAAATAATGTATACAATGGTTAGAAGGGACAAGTTGTTAAAATGGGCATTGTTTTTTCTTAAATAAAAAATGGATATGTAAACTATTTTTTTTAAAACTACTATATTAGTCAAGTAAGTGGTAGAAAACATTAATAAACTTAGAAAAGAAAACATAATGTTAGGGTTAAATCATAGTTAGAATTAATTTTTAAATTAAAAGCATGAGTTAAAAAAAAACATAAAAAAAAATATGGATTTCAAAATGTTCAAAATTCTTTTAATTAGGTTACTATTAGAATTAGGGTAAGAATTAGAGTTAGGGTAAGCATTAAAATTATAGCTAGGGTTAGGGTTAGGGTTAAAATCATAGTTAGAATTAGGATTAGATTTAAAGATAAGTTATGTTTAGGGTTCAAATTAGAGATAGGGTTAGAGTTCAATTAGGGTTTGAATTATAGTCAGACTTATAGTTAGGGTTTAAATTATAATCAGGCTTAGGGTTAGGGTTAAATTAGAGCTATTTTTAAGGTTACAATATTATGGCACAATCAAGTCATTAATTTTAGGAATTAATTCTTTTGACATACTGATAACAAGAACTAATTCGTTTAAAAAAGAGCTGCAACTAATGCCTTATCAACAAAACTCTCATCGGAAGAACCTCATCTTTTAGAAGCACTTCCTCAACCTTCCCAAAAGATTCAATTAACACCTTATCGGCACAACTATCATTGGAAGAACATCACATTTTTGAATTACTGCCTCAATTCTCAAATCTCCTGACTTGCTGATAGCTAAAAAAAGGCTTATCGAAAAACTAATGCCTTATCAACAAAACTACTATCAAAATAAGCTCAATTTTTACAAACTGTGTTCTTCTAGTATTGTATGTTTGATTGGAAGTGCTAATTTTAGTGCAGTTTTGATTCGTATAAGAATAGGATGGGAGGTCTCTTCCTATAAATCCAATATAATTGACATTAATGTTCTTTTGCATCAAGAGGCACCAACTCAATTTTTGTTTGATATTTCTTGATTTACCTTCTATAAGCAATTCCACTTCTTTCCTGTCATCAACTCCCCTAGGCTAAAATGGGGTTGATTGGAAGTGCTATTTTTACTGCTTATTCTTTAAAAAAATTAGTTTTGATTACTATAAGAATAGGATGGGTGGTCTCTTCCTATAAATCCAATATAATTGATAATTTTCTTTTGCCTCAAGAGGAACCGACATATTTGTTTGATATTTCTTGATTTACCTTCTATAAGAAATTCCACTTCTTGCCTGCCATCAACTCCCTTAGGCTGAAATGAGGTTTATCTCCTTGAATCTTGATTCCATGAAAATCATTAGCTTTCAAAAACTATTCTTAAACATCAAATAGTTCAACATTCAACAATAATTTTTTGCCAATAAAAATAAGGTAATATTATCACGAGGAATCAAATTATCATTATCAACTGAGAATTCCTTGTGATTTCTAGTATCGTTGTTCTATAATTTTCTTTCATCAGTGGTCCTTCTTAGATTCTTTTCTACATTTCTCATAAATTATTTCTTCTACAAAGCAAGAAATTGTACTACCGTTTAACAGTGATCAAAGTCGGTCAATGGGGCTTGAAAGTACATCCATTTAATCAATGTTTTGGGACACACTTTGTGATCTATCATAAGCCAAGAATGAATTCCTTGTAATTTGTAACACTATTTTACTGTGCCCTCCTTTTCTCACTATTCTCATTTGGATTTCTACCTACTTTGCAAATGTACTCATCTTTTGTTTTATGAGGTTTAATGCAACAATGATTGGAAAAATAATACATATGATTGTGTGATCTTATACCAAGGGAACTTGATTCCTATAAACTTGAATGAATGCTTGTGCACGTTAGATAGATAGGTTTACTTTATGTATGCAAAAGTAACTCTGATTCTAAAATTATGTTACACTATATTCAATATTTTACAAATATAGTAGTTTTTATTGGCTTAATTTCATAAATGTATCTTAATTTTTTTTAGTGTACTTCCTTTTTCATTGCTTCTCTTTGATTTCTTCAAGGTTTGAATGAGTAATTTTTTTGAATTTGTCTAAAAGGTATAGAAGTTATTCCAGTTCGCACCCTCTTTTTAACCTTGCAAATGGCTTCGTACTTGAGATTCGTATTTGGAAAATTTGATGTTGTATCTAGTTTTGTGGATGCCATAATTGACTATTGAAAATGAACAAACTTATGATTAAAGCAGGCCTTGGAAGATGGCATGAATTTTTTGGTAACTGTGAGGATGGATTTGTTTGTTTGTTCCTCAAATTAACATTTTAATGTTTATTTCTATTTCATTGTGAGGATCATAGTATAATATTTTTAATTAAATTTCATTTTATGTTTTTGATAACTGCAAAAACTAACCAACAAGCAATGACTCTTGGTCAAACTCAGGTCTTCATCACCATGATGTCTTGAACTGTAATATTAGCAAAAATTTAACAATGATCTAGGTGAATGGTGGTTTCAGATTTTGTTTAGGGTAATGAAATCATTTGATGATTAAGCACACACAAGTTATCTTGATAGGTAGGTCATACAGAGATGACTGCAATGAAATATTGATACATAAGTGAACGTCAGAAAGAAAGAAATTGATTGTATATTAGAAGTCTTATCTTAAGTTTTGTATGGTTTCTAATATTATAAACCTTTAAATTTCCAATAGATTTCACATTCATTTGAGTCTTATCTTTTTAAATTTTCACAAAAATTATAAATGCATATTAAAAAAAATTTCATAACAAATTATGAAATCATAAAATATTTCACGCCTTTGCAAAATCATAAAATATTCCATCTCTCATTGATGCTCTCCACTTTTCTAAATATCAAAGATCAATACAGACCTGCATAAAAACATGACTTTGTTTTTGATGCAATCCTAGATGAGCATGCTACAAATGATGATGTGACCTAATGTACCCATGCCATTGTTCTCATTTTGAGTAAATTTATTATATCATGTTTATAAGTATCCTTGATTAGATCTATCAATAGATTTCCTAACACATTATGCAATTTGTTTATAATATTACATGCCACCATTGAACAAATTTCAAGATTACTATTAAGTTTTTATAATATCAACACTGTTGCTAAAACATAGCAGACACAACAAATCAAAATAAGACTATTCTTGCACTTTTTGGCAGAAACTTCGTAGCTCTGCAGCTCTTGTTTTTAATAGTACCCCAAATATTTTTCAAAGATATACATTTATATTACTAAATGTGATAGCTATATTGCTGCACTTGATAATAGCAAATGAATTCACCATCCTTAATAGTAAAAGTAATTTTAATAACAAGATGATCTTGATTATGACAACAAGAAATTCAAGTTAGGGGATTTTAGTTAAGTGGATAGGTGAATACGCTTAATTCAATTTTTAATCAGTAATAAATTTGAATGCTGTTTTTGAAATTAAAATAAATTAAATTAGAAACATTAGAGGATGATGGTAACATAGCATCGAGATAATATTAGAGTCAATACCCTTATCACGGATTTGTCGATTATGACGCTAATAATATTATGAAGGGAAAATAATATAGCATAAGGGAATATTATTATTATTTGGGAAATTATTAATAATACCATAGATGAATAATATCATTAATAATGACAATTAAAATATTAAGAATATTTTTATAATTGGAGCAATAATACAATATTAATACCATAAGGAATCTATTAATATGTTAATGAAGGTAAAATTATTTGTGAATGGTTGGAACACTATAATGGATAATTTCATAAATAAGTTAACATTATCTTGTTGGAATTTTAATGAATAGTGTAAGTTTTACAACCAGTAATAATATATAGTAAATACCTATAGTAATAACTCCATGATGACCTTATGGTGTTAATTACTTAAGAGGTAAATTTAGATTCATATAATAATAACTCTATATTGACTTTATAGAATTAGCTAATTAAGTGGTAAAATTTAAACAATTATTGGAAATTATCATTTTCAATATGATGGTCAAATAAATATTATTAACAACTATGGAATAATGGTAGTATATTATTTAATCCCAAGGAAATAAAATAAAATAAGCAATTAGAATATTAAAGCATGATTAAAGGATATAATAGGCCATGTGATATCGGCAATGTAATTATATAGTGGAACTAAAAGAGAATTATTCGTTGGAAAATAATAGGGATGATATTAATACCCAAGATTAGTATGGACAATTATAAGAATAATATTCATAATTGATTAAATAACGATAATGCTTGGGTGGAGATTAACTTTGGATAATCCTCCATCTCATTCTTAAAAAAAATAATATGGTGGGTTTTTCTAGTGAAAATTATGGGCATGACAATTAGTTCCTTGAAAATGACTTAGGGATGTGTAGATTTATAGGTTTTAAATTAGATTGATCAAGAATCAAAATTGGATGGGAGATCAATGGTTGGAACCAAGTTGGTTAAGTAGTTGTGAGGGGTGGATATAAAATTAGGATTTTTTAAATTGTTTTATGGATTTTTAGGTGTAAAAGGTGATATTTAATAAATCATATTTATTAAATCATGTCAGATAGGAATGTGAATAATTAATAAATGCAATATTTATTTATTAGGACTTTAGGGAAATGGATTAGGACTTTAAGAAAATGGGTTAGGATAGTTAAATAAATTATTTTAATCTATTTAGTTAATGGAAAAATAGACATGTGATAGGTGATGTTAGGAAGATATAAAAACATCATTGAATATAAAACCTTAATTTCCATTTTGAGATTGGCTATCACATGGAACGCCTAACATATTTTAGTCTTTGGGGATTATTATCTAGTCCTCAAACAATTGTTAATCATGAATACCTTAGAAAGGAAAAATTGATTGCTTACAAGTTTTATGGTGGATAGCTTCAAATGATATTTCATAGAGATTCATTTTGTGCATTTCTTGTGAATTAATAATAAAGTTGCAAGTGTAATGGACACTATGATCTCTTCGTGACATGCCCATTGATGCTTGCAAAGGATAATTCTTGGTTGAGCACTTGCTAGTTCCCACATACAATATTATTGATATAGAAATGGTATGTGACATTGTTGGACCTGATTCCCCATGTTGTCACAACATCCACATCTATCTAAGAAACCAAACTCTCCCACTCAACTTACCCAATAGCTAAAAATGAACATCCACACAACATTCTACTCATTTCATCCTCGATGGTACTCTTTATCATAGGGGTTATGATGACACATTTTTGTGACACCTTAACTTGGATGGAGCAAAACCAACACTTACAAAAGTCCACAATAGAATTTGTAAAGTTCATATTCATGGAATTAGCTTAGCCAAGAAATGTCTCATAATTAGGTACTACTAGCCAAAATTAGAGAAAGATGTTTTCCAATATGCAAAGAAGTGTATCACATGTTAGAAGCATGGTGATTGGTGATCTAATATATGGTCCCTCACAATCCTTGTATCTATCTACGTGTATGGAACATCGTCATCATGGTCTATTGTATAATGATGCATAAAACCTATGAAAAAATAAAAATATTGCTCAAACACCATAATTTCTTCATAGATGCCAATATTTACTTATGCTCAAGTACTCTAAGAAGATATCATACCATTTCATTTAAATTTTTATCATCATAAGCCATAATTAAATACACTCACACATTTGAAATCATTTAAAAAATTTATCATCCCCACACCCAATTCATTCATATAAATTACCCCACCCATCATAATTCCAAACTTTTATCTCATTTAACCATCCCATCACACATCCACTAATCCTCATCCTTCTCCTCGTCTCCATCTCATCTTATCCATCTTCATCCATTTCTCCTTAGCATTCATCATTTAACTTCCTTTCTTCATCATTTTCAATCCCTTCCTCCATCACTCACATCCATAGCTATTCACCCCTTTACTAATATTAGTTTTGTCTATTTCAAGAGAACACCCAATTTATTCAAAATTTCCCATCCTATTGAGGAGACATCTCATCATCTAGTTCAATCCCAAATCCATCCAATCTCAAATTTGAAGCCTATCTAAGAATGAAATCATCATTTAAATCCAATCTTAATAAATACCAATCAACCAACCAATCAATCAAATCAATTAATCCTTAATTTTTGAAACTTGGGTCATCATCTATCAATCAAATTAATCCTTAATTTTTGAAATTTGAAGCCTATCTAAGAATGAAATCATCATTTAAATCCAATCTTAATAAATACCAATCAACCAACCAATCAATCAAATCAATTAATCCTTAATTTTTGAAACTTGGGTCAAATTTCTTGTATCTACTTTCTTTGAAATGACATTAATTTTGTAGTCACAACACTATTTTAAAAAGGGGCGAAATATAGACACTAGAATTTTACATATGATCATCTCCATACCACGACCCCATCACAACACCTAAAAAAAAAATCACTCATTTGCTCATTAACATAATTAATCTTACCTTAATTAATCTACTTTATCAAAATCAAATTGATTAAATAATATTATTTAATTAAATAAAATAAAATCATTTTTTCATAAAATATTATACATCCAAATAAGTATATTATCCATAAATAATTTAATAAATATTATGGTTTACCCCCCATAATTAACTAATCAATCAACATAGTTAACTAATCAATCACCATAATTAACAAATCAATCAATTTAGTTAATTATTCAATCAAATCATTTAACTCATCAATTAAAAGAGATAGCTAGCTAGTTATGTCCATAAAACTTAGTAATATTTGGTACATCTTCATATATTCCACCATCAATGAGAGTAAACTCATGATCCAAGATCAAATCCTATCCATTTTCCCATCTTATGAAAAATCTATAAGTTGAGATCAAGTCCATCATTTCTTCATCTTGATTTGAAGCAAGTAGATATCAAAATTTATAAAAAATATTCAATATTGACTAGAGCATATCTATTTATCATCAATAGTTATTAAATTTTTATTTGAATCATATATTTAATTCATTGTGTTCATGCAATTCATCTTTTCAATCTATCAAAGGTTGTGTCATACCATTTTGAATTTGTATTTAATTTTCTAAAATATTTCTTCTATATTGAATTTCATGCTGACAACCACTAAATTCAATCAATCAATTTCACATTTTGTTATCATTCTTAACTTTTTTATATTTAGATGAGAAATGTATTTTAAGTAAGACACTCTTAATAATCTAATTGAAAGTAAAAATAACTAATTTTAATTGTAGAATAGATAATTAGAAATAATCTATCTATTCCCTATCCACAATAATAAATTATCATTCTAATATTTAACACTCCTCCATTCTATTTGTTCTTCTCTTCATCCCATTTGTGCTCATGGGGTCCTTTCCTAGCTTTCTCATAATTTTTGGCAGGCTGTCTTTCAAATATTTAATTTATTTTGTTTGTTTTCTTACTGGTTGCTTGGATTTTTTTTGTTCTCCCTCCCTCCCGCTAGCTTGGTTGTGTGTGTGGAAACTGCGTGCATTATTGGGTCCGTCGGCTATGTTTTGGTGTGTTTTTATATTAAAGAGAAGTTAATCCTCTTTTGATTCATTTAATGCTAATGATGGTGAAAATATTTGTATTACTTGGTTGGTTGTAAGTTGGGATAGGAGACCTGCCGCATGCTCTATTCTCCATTGTTGAAGATGGCTATGGTTGGGAGGTGTCTACAATGTCAAAAGTGAGTGACCCTTCCAATGAAAAGATTATAAGTTACCAGATAGTTCTTCTCATTCCTAACCTTGATACTCTTCAGGCTTTGAAATAAGAAGAGAGTAGATTTAGCAATATTTTTATTTTTCTGGTTTATTTGGATATTAACTTTTTTTCTTGTTGACGACTGGTTTGGTAAATTTTTGGGAAAGAAATTGGAGCTATATGTCTCCTTTTGTTGGATGATATAAAAGGGATTATTTGTGATTTTTATAAATAATCATAATATGCAAGAGATAATTCTTAAAAAACAATTCTAGATTATTAGTAAGTTAGTTTTTAGAGATATTCACTAGTCTTCAGATGTCAAATTAGGAGAAATATTGGACTATTAAGCTCCTAGGTGAGTTGAAGTTATAAACCTTGCACCACAGTTGTGGAACTTCATTCCCCAAATCTTGAGACCGATTGGGGAGGTCCTTCAAATGGAAGAGATGAGAGTTACTCTTTCACACTTTAATGTTAGGGACCTTGTTTCTTTGAAGCCTAATATTGAGATGCCAAAATTTTAGGAAATTAAGATGGATGATAAAACCATTTCTTGTAACCTTAAATGTCTAGGGGTATTATTTCTTGCTTTTTGTGCAAAAGGAATGACAACCAAAGGAAAGAATGCCCTAGGTTTCCAAAAAAGATGCAAGACCCTATGGTTACTATTGTCAATTAAACCCCTAAAAATCAAGATAAAAATATGTGAATTCAGATGTGGGTAATGACCCATCCACAAGTAACAAATTCCTAGAAATCACTCTGAAATTATAATTGATGAAATTTCTCCCAACATTGCCAATATGAATAAAATAATTGACAGTGTTTAGAAGTTCTCCCTCATGAGGGAAGAAGAATATGAGATTATAAATGCAAAAATAGTTGTGGAGGTAACTTGTTTACATCTTAAGGTTCTTGGAATAGTTTTCAAAAAGAATACCCAACAATTGGTTTTGGAAAAATTAAGGGCTCAAGGTGATAGTAGGTTCCCATAAGATTCTTCCATAGTATCAAACCCAAATGGAACCAAGGATTATGACAATTTTTTTTTTTTGAATACCCAACTTTAAGTAAGAAAATAGTTATGGGAAAACATTATAACCCACTCTTTTTAGATTCTAGGGAGATAAGTGTCAAATATCCAAGAGAAGAGAACAAGAAAAGGAAACTCTTGACACAAATGATTGGAAAACAAAAAAGAACCTTAAAAAAATAAAAGAAGAGAAGATTCCTAAATGTTTTGACAAGATATACAAAAAAAAAAAAGCTTAGGGATTCTTCCTCTCCTTTGAAATAAGCATGCTTTATGCTAGTTGGAATATTAGGGGTTTAGAATCCTCATACCAAAAATATATGTTGAGGTCCTTTTGCAACAAGATTCATAACTTGGATTGCTTGTGTCTCCAGGAAACAAAAGTTGTGGAGTTTCATTTGGATCATGTTTTAAGATTTGTTTGGAGGAATTCAATATGATTTCCACCTATCATAGTAAAGGAAAGGGGTTTTTGTCATTCTCTTAAGAGACTCTTGGAGGTCATCGGTGGTGGACAAGGGAATTTCTCCCTACAATAGAGATGTTTGGGTTACTTTGAGAAAAGGTGGTTGTGATTTTATCTCAGGGGCTATACAAAAGTTTAATGTTGCATTGTGATTCAGATCTTAGTTGGTCTCTATCTATTGGTTCTTCCTTTCTAGAATCAGTGTCGAAACTTCATCTATCTTTAATAAATTCCACTTTCCCTAATTTGTTGTCATGTGAGGCTTGAATGCTTGATTGAGCAATTAGGGGCCTTCAATCCTTTCCCAAATCTGCTTCAATCTGTAACCTGCACACAAGGAAGAGGGGAAAGGGTTGTGTCATATGGGGACTTGCCTAAGTCAAAGCTCATTATGGTATTTCTACCTCCACAATGGCTATGATGATATAAAAGAGTGCTCACCCTCAATCAGGCGTAGGTAAATGGATAAAGGAATGATAAATTGGCAAGTGTTGCAACTTACCACTCAGATATATATTCCTTGATGGACTAAAGTCATTTTACTCATCACCTTCAAGGTGAATTGGATACTTTATTTGAAGTTGTACAAGCATTAGTGCTTACAAAACAAATTGAGTACATGAAACATGAATAAAATCATATGAAAACTTGATGCGTTGCTAATATGATGCTTGACTAAAATAATACTGTAATAATCCTATTAATTCTACTCTTGACTGCTTTTTAGGGTGCTCAATTGTTCAATCAATTCACTAGGATTTCAAATGGTGAAAAGAGTTGTATTTATATACATTTATTTAATTTCCCACAAATTAATTACTGACAACCGACTTGAGTAAATTCAAATTTCTAAATGTTAAAATATTGACAATAAAGTATTTAAATTGGGGCCAAAATAGGCCAGACAAGGGTGCTAGCGCCCTAGTATAGACCTATTTTGGGGGCATTAAGTGTTGTTAAATAAATATTAAATGATAATTCCCAATTTAATTACAAATTTCTAAATATTATCATAAAATGGGAAAATTGAAATCACAATTGGGTCTAGGCACATAAGGGGGAACTAAACCTAGTGTGAAATTGTTAAGGGTGACAATCTACATTGCTACACCAAGCACCATCTTAGATGTTTGAGAATATTAATAATAACAATGTTAAGACTTGTGCTACGTTTGCTTCGTTAAAGGGGGGTGACAAAGGGTCTAAGTACTTTAATATTTTGAAAGCTAAGAACAATAAGAGAGAAGATCAACCCTATTTTTTTATTGATGATGATTTAATAGATGATCCAAAGTTGATGAAGGAAGCCTTTCAAAATTTCTGCAAAGCTCTATTCTCCTTGGAAGAGGATTCAACTAGTCTTGTTGCTAGATATTTTACTAAAATAGCTAATCCATCGAAGCTCAAGATGACTATGATAGAAGAGGAGCTTAGTAAAAATATTTATAAGGATGAAATTATTAGTTATTAATTCCTTCACCGGTGAAAATTTCCCAATACCCAATGGTATTCCTATTAAATTTTATAAGAAAAATAGTGATGGGTTGTTGAGGAACTTTTGGAAGTGTATGAAGAGGATTTTTTTAGAGGGCCTCTTGGTCATAATATTAACAATTTTTTATTAAGCTTCTTCCTAAAGATGATGATAAATCCTTAATAAAAACTAGAGGTCCATTACCTTGTTGATCTCCTCTTACAAAATCCTTGCCAAGTTATTTTCTTTGAGACTAAATCATATTTTGGTAAGAGTTATTTATGTTAGTAAAAGATGATTTATTAGAGGTAGATACATTTTAGAGAATCTTATTACTAGTTGGGAGAGCATGCACTAGTCCAAGTATAAAAACAAAAATGTGGTTACGCTTTTACTTGATTTTGAAAAGGCTTATGATAGAATTGAGCGAGGCTTTGTTTTTTCCATGTTGAAAGCCTTTGGATTTCCAGATAAATTTTATAAATGGGTAAAAGTTCAATTTTGTGATGCCTCCACCCAAATTCATATTAATGGTGATGTCTCTAATCTTTTCTTTATCTAGAGATCTATTAGGCAAGGCTGCCCCTTAGCCCCAACACTCTTTGTAATTGCAATTGATGCAATTCATTACATCCCAAATATTGATTTTATTTCTCCTCCATTTAGAGGGATTAATCTCATTGATGGGTCTAACTTTTTGAGTTTCCAATTTGTGGATGATACCACCATTTTTTTGGGCTTGGACCAAGAGAACTTTAAGAATATGATGAATAGACTCAAAATTTATTGTGTTGCTTTTGGTGCCAAAATTATTGATCACAAGTCTATTATTTTTGGATGGAATGAGTCCCCTCCTGAGTGGCTATTTAGATCTAATTGGAAATAGGGAGGCTTGAATAAAATTGTATGGTTATTGAGCATCCCCCTTTTTTGTGGAACTATCCTTGAAAGAAATGTGGGAATGGATGTTTAGGAAAATTGAAAATAAGAATATTCAATAAAAATATCATTTTTTATCCCTTGCTGGGTGATTGCAAGTGTGTTAAAATCTCCTTTCCCCAGATAATATTTACTTCACCTAAGTTTGGTTGTTCGATAGTTATCAAATTGATAAGATTTAAAAATTAGTCAAGATTTTCTCTAGTCAGATGGTAGAGGGGGTATGAAAAGACATTATGTCTGTTGGTTTAAGTGTTTTCTTCCCAAATATTTGGTGGGGCTTGGTCTTAAATACCTAAAGATTCAGGGTATTTCATTGGTGGTTAAATGGATTTGAAATCCTTCAATGGGGTGAGCCTTGGAGAGTATTGGTAAAGAATAATATTGCTTTATCTAGACCCAAAAAGGTAGAAATTGGCTTTCCATCCTTTTGCATGACCTTTTTTTTGGAAATATGGCTATCACTCCTTTAAGTTCCAATGTGTTTGATAGTATCTGGAGAGCATGGGAAATAACTAAGAACTTGATCTAAAATAAAAAGTATTTTGTAAGAAAAGACAAGGTTTTCCTTGGCTACAGATCCATCTAGTGGAACTTGCATTGGAATAATAAACCATTAGCTCTCTTGCAAGGACGCTCTACTAAAACTTTGGTAATAAAAGGTATCAAAAAATTTAGCACTATATTACAAGGGTTTATCCTCTTGAGTTGGATTTTTTTGAAGGATAAGTATGGCTTAGTCATTTCCCCCAAAAAAAAAAAAACTTTCTTTGCTTTGAAAAAAGCTTTATTTAGTGTCAATTTTCTTGTTGACTTGAAGTTTAATATTGAAAATTTGGACAAAATGCAATTGTAGGATAAAATTGTGTTACTTGAAATGACTTCAAAAAAGTTATATGGTTTACTAGTGGACATAAAAGAGGTATATAACAATGTTCATAGCAATTGGAATTTGGGGTTCTTTGATTTTGATTTATCCTTTTTGCTAAAGCATTTATAGTCCCCTATGTGTGACCTTAAGAAAATTTTCTTTAGATGGTTGTTGATTTTAAAGAAACTTGTTGTCTTTAGTGGTGTCTGCAAGATTTTTTTTCTGTTAATTAATGTAGCATCTATAATATAGATGAATCCTTTGAGCATTTATTTTTTAATGTCCATTTGTATTTAATTTATGGTATTTATTTGAGCAATAATTTAGGTTGGATTCATAGGGAGGGTTTTAGTTTATCTGAAGTGCTTTTTTGTTAAATAATTTTTTTATTGAGCTTAATCATTTTTAGTTAGTATTAACTTGTAAAAATTTGTGGCATATCTAGAAAGGTAGGAATGAGAACCTCTTCCAAGGAATTAGAATGACTCTTAGTAATGCTCAACATGAGCTTATTACATTCAACATTGTGATGTAGGTATCCATGATCTTGGAGATCTTGATGGAGAGATTTATGATATTGCACAAATAGGGCCTAGCTCTAGTTTATAAGAAAGAAATTGTGAGCGATCACTTCTAGCCTCAAGGTCGGAACAAATTGTATAAATATAATTTGCAAGAGTACATGAAAAAGAATAAGGTACCTAAACTTATTAAAGAAAAGCTAGCTGAATTTAGTATAAATAAAAAGAAACCAATTGAGTTTGTTCCTATTGTGAAAAACTTAAGTCTTAAAGTTGAAGATGATCTAGTTATTGACACTTTTGAAATTGACTATTATGAGAATGACAACAACAAAAAGTGTTGCTAGGAATAACTTGCATAGTTTGTGTTGGCCTTTCTGGTGTTCCTTTTGGCTAGTATTGTCTTTTATTTTGATGTTTGTGTATCTAGTTGACATTTCATGTTTGTAATAACCCATTCCTAAATTATTACTTAATTAATATTATTGTAAATGACAAATGCATATACTCATAATTAAAAAGACATAACTAGTGGCTAAAGTCAATCATAGCTACACATGTCCATTTAAATGAGTCAAAGATTCTTATATTCACTTCAAAAGTTAAATTACAATATCAAGTATTACTTGGCACCTAAGGCCACAATGTCATTGCATAGTACATTTCTCATCAAGTGCATGAATGAATTACATCAAGTTACATTATAGACTATAATAGTTGAGTGAACAACTAAGGTTCTCCTTTGACGCTTGCCTCCACTGGTGGACAAGAACATGGTTGAAGCACTTTACTGCCCAACTGTGAAGCTTATGCTTCCCTAGTATTCTTCAGACTTGAAGAATTCTTGACCCTGCATGGAAAGTTTAGCAAGAGAACAACCTGCAAGGTGGAATCTGGTGTGTGCCCGAACATCAACATGCAAATTGTATTAGTATGCTAGAAAAGAAAGTACAAGATCTATGCTAGGAATGACAAAGAGTGAAATCACAAAGTTCATTCTTACATACATAATGAACAATATTGCTTGGCCAAGCATAATAAGTGTGTTACAACAACAAAAAACAATAGGTTTTGGTAAAGCAAACCTATACTCTCTATACTCCATTTTGACACTCATCCCGAAAGGTAACTTTCTACTATAACAACTATCTACCCTCTAGCAACAACTACCCATAGATGCTCTAGTCTACGAAGGTATCACTGTTCTATTCCAATATTCAAGATTAATTTCCAAATGTCTTCAAGAGAGCATAGAATACTAATTTTATACTCAAATTAGAAATTAGATTTATGATTCATAGAGTAATTAACAATTAGTCATATCATTCTTATGACTATATCTACTTAACAACTTAAGCATTTTCCTTTATAAATGTACTAAAAAAAAACAAAAGATGGTATGTCACAAGTATGTGTATGTATGTAGACAAAGTCTATGTGCATACACATATATGTGCCTACCAATGTTTAAGTTGTGCATACATTCTGAAATAATTGTAAAGTTTAGATTTGCAATAGAAAAATAGTATTCCCTTGATATTTCTCATCGAAATAATATCCTAAGCAAGTCTATGCTAACAATTTCTCACATACTATTATATTCTATCGTTGTTGTTTCCATAAGAACATTCATTGTTTTAACAAAATGTGAACTTTTTCCTAATAAACAGTCATTAAACAAATTGTTTACATACAAAAATACACTGTTTTAGCATAATAAGTGTCATTCCTACTAATGGTTGTAAGTAAGCTATTTACATAAAAAAACAATTTATAGAACAAAGTTGTTTTAAATCCATAATAATAACTTTTCAACAAAATAGAGTTGTTTACTAAAGAATAACTTCTGTTTGCAACAATACATTTTTGCTTCAAACTAACAAAATATATTAAAAGAAAATTAATGCCATATACTCATCTTGCTGATCTTAAGCTGTTTACAAGCTACATGTTCACTTACAAGTAATCATTCGCTGCTTAAAACTAAACAGGTTTATCCATCATGAACAAAAAATAAACAAATCAAATATCATAGTTTTAACATTAAGAACAGTATGTCTATAATCCAACTCTTGGACTCCTTCATCACTAGAATCACTATGAGCAATTTGATAAAAAAAACAAACCAAGTTTGACATTCTTGTCAATATTCAATTAAGAAAATAAGGAGGTTTCAGGATCAAACTGTGTTTTATCCTACTCAGGCTGTAACAAATAAACCAAATTATTCTAGATTCTGACCCATTACTATGGTCAAGTACCTCCTTTCTTAACCCCAAGTTTCATACAAATTTACCCTTATAGGCATACTGGCATATGCCTTAATGCATGCTGCTCTATACTTCATGTAGACTTATAAATGACACTAAATCAAATAAAATATACTATCGATCATGAGGATCAATTCTTACAAATTTAACAATGAAACCTTTTTCTAGCATTCCATCGATTCTTCAAATCGAGGATTGTTCTTTGTCCACATATGTTTATCACAGTCCTGCATAAAAAAATGACCTTCCCCTCACCATTTTTGGCTAGGCCGATAATGGGAAGTGTAAGCCTTTAAAGATAACACTATCAACATAGAATGAAGGTATCACAAAGGATTACTTCCTCTTTTCATAGGTTCGGTTGGAAAACCCTTACAAAATTATCACCAAATGGTACACAGAAAAATCAAAATATGATTTACATTAGCCAAGATATGGGTTACTCTTTTGAGCAAATGTTTCAACAGTCGCTTCATGGGTATCAATGCCTTGGACTAGCATAGAGGCTAGCCGAATGGCTTCATTGACATGAGCAGGTCATAGGCCATGCAAATCCCCCAGAGGGTGATTGCCAATCTTCCCTTCAGGCTAAGCCGAACACACAGACAAAAGAAAACATAGTATGCTTCCCTATACTTTCAGTTCCATAAACAAATGCAGTGATAAACACAAGCTACAAAATAACTGTAAAAAAAAAAAGATAGTGATATCGATACTATCAAATTACCTCTTTCCTGAGCCTTTTAATTTGAAGATTTTCTTAGATTTTTCCTACAACTTCGATCTCTTCTATGCTTTTCTTGGGTGCTAGTCGATTTCCTTCCAAAATTAGTCCCTGCTTTTTCGCTTGCCACCTTCATTCAATATGGTAAAAACCCTACTTTGCATGTGGCTGGGTGCTAATATTGTGGCCGTTTCCTGCCATAACTACCCTCTAATTTTGAATAATGGTTATTATTATTAGGCAAGCCATGACCATCATGGGTCTACCTTGTAAACTTTATTGATTTTTCCGCAATCCAACCCTTAATGCATCGGTTATCAACTTAATTTAAATTCAAATTCAAATATGTATACGTATGCATATGTATGTATATATATAATTATATATTTGCATCTCTATGCATTTGAAATGATTTTATTCACATCTTACCATGAATTTTGAATAATGCATATATTTATATATATATATATATCTATATATATATGTGTGTGTGTTCAAATTTACTTACATGTATACATACATACATATATATATATATATATATATGTATGTATGTATGTATGTATATGTATTTACATATATATGTGTTTTTATTTTAAATAAAGTATTCATACACAAATTCCTTGTTTTGGAATGGTTCAATGGTTCCATAAACTATCATTTTAAGTAAGGAACTTAAATTTTTGTTTTGAGCATCTTTACATATGTATATATATATTTACTTCTATACTAAGAATGAATTTTCTTTACAATTCTCATTTTTAGTTCCTTCAAGTCGCAAGGTTTGAATAGACAATTAAATCTACCAACCTTTCATTTGCAAGCACTAAAACAGTTCAAATCGGGAAAATTTCACTTTCATATATATGCAAATAAATAAAATTGCAGTCATCATGCCATTGTGGTGTGTGCACCTAGATTCCAACTGGCTTATCGTTCGATCTAGCTAAACAATCCTACTTCAACTAGGTTCGTATCCTTCAACCTGTCACCCTGCAACTGCACACACTTGTACTTGCAAATTGATCAATAACGTTCAATTCTTGATGACATATAAAATAGATTTCAAAAATTCACAAGGCCAACATCAGTCAAATCCTTATATTCAACATTTGAATATTCCAAAATCTCCATTTAATATTTAATTGAATTTCATCAATAATTCTATTTTCCATATTTAAGGAAATATGCAATGAAATTGGGTTATGACATCCTTCCCCTCTTGGAAGAGACATCGTCTAGATGTCTAGTAAGTCGAAATAAATAACATCATATCAAATTTGAACATTCATGTCTATTTCAACATCTGATCCAAATATATATGTCTATTTCAACATCACAACAAAATATTTATATATATGTCTATTTCAACATCACATCAAAATACATGTCTATTTCAACATCACATCAATATATATGTCTATTTCAACATCACATCAAAATATATGTCTATTTCAACATCAGAGTTTTAAAGCATGAAATATCAAAGTATCTCAATCAAAAATCCCAAAAAAAACTATTGAGTTTCTTTTCAAGAAAGCAAGTGTGGAAAGGAGCATTCTATTTCTTTTGCATCCTCCCAAGTAGCACTGTCCTATGAGTACTAATACCATTGGACCTTAAACTGAGCAATATCTCTGCTCCACAACTTAACGTTGTGTCTACCCAAGATTCTAATGGGCTCCAATAGCACCACTCCTGGATCCTATACCTACAAGGATTTCCAATCAAGCACATGAGTCACATTAGGATGATATGGCTTAAGCAAGGTAACGTGAAACACATTATGAAGTTGAGCCAAAGTAGGTGGTAGAGCTAGTCTATAAGCAACTAGGTTAATCACTTCCAAAACTTCAAATGGTCCCACATATCTTGGGGCCAACTTGAAAGACTTTCCAAAAGCAATAGATCTTTTATGAGGTTTGACTCTCAAGAAAAAATTGTCCCCTGTTGCAAACTGTCTAAGAGTTCGGTTCTTGTCAGCATAACTCTTCTGTCGGTCTACCACCTCCTTCAATTTTCTCTTAATGAATTGCATTTTCTCTACCATTTTCTTAAGAATTTTAGGTCCTACTATGATCATGTCCTCCATTTTATCCCAACTGATGGGGGTATGACACTTCTGCCCATACAAGGATTCAAAATGTGCCATGCCTAAGGATGTATGATAGGAGTTGTAAGAAAAATCTACCAAAGGAAAATATTCTTCCCACCTATACTGTTGGTCCATACAATACATTCAGAGGAGGTCTTTGACTATCTAATTCACCCTCTCTGTCTGCCCGTCATTCTAAGGATGATAAGCTGAGTTGAAATTCAATTTAGTCCCCAATGCTCCATTCAAGGTCATCCAAAGCCTCGAAGTCATCTGTGTGTCCCTATCAGAAATGATAGTCTCCGACACTCCATGCAAACGAAAGATATCCTAAACAAATTTCTTTTCTAGGGTCAAAAATCTGTCCTTAACGTTTCCTGAAATGAAGTGTGCAAACTTAGTTAAGTTATCAATCACAACCAAGATGACATAATGCTTATTCTTACTCAACGACAACCCTTGTACAAAGACCATACTGATCACCTGCCATTTTTACTTAGGTATGTCATGAGGATACAATAACTTGATGGTGTGCATGCTCAGCCTTGAATCGTTGGAACTCCAAGCACCTAGCTATGTACTCCACTACATCCTTCTTGAGTTTGGGCCAAAAATATGGTCTTCAACTTCGCGATCATCTTGGATACTTTGGGGTGTCCTGCATAAGGTGCATTGTGAACTTCTTCCAAAACCAACTTCCTCAGCTCTCCAGAGTCAAGAATATACATTCTTGTTTGGTACCTCAAAATATCATCCGGTTCGATCTCATACCCATCGAACCAATGATCCGAAGGATTTTCTGCTAGGGAATTCTTCACTCTTTCATAGTGCTCATCCCCTGGTAGATTCTGAATTACCTGCTACTTCAAGTTTGAACTTGTTGAGATCATGGTTGTCATATGTATTTTTCTGCTAAGAGCATCAACCACTCTATTCTCTTTCCCTTTTATGTATTCAATTCCAAAGTCGTACTCGCTAAGGAATTCTAGCCACCTTCTTTGTTGTGCGTTAAGGTTTGGCTGGGTAAATATGTATCTCAACCCCACGTGGTCTATTTTGAGTTCAAATGGCTTTCCCAAAAGGTAATGCCTCCACATCTGTAAGGCATGAACTATGGCCACCAACTCCAAATCATGAGGCATGTAGTTCACTTCATGCTGCTTGAGCTTTCTTGATTCATATGCTACCACTTTTCCATCTTGCATTAATACTGCCCCCAATCCATCTCTGGAGGCATAAGTGATTACTGTGAACCTCCCATTAGGATCAGGGATAGTTAGCATCGGTGCTTTCATGAGCCTCTCCTTTAGGATTTGGAATGCCTTCTCGCATTTCTCGGTCCATTCAAACTGTGTTCCCTTCCTTTAGAGATAGGTGATAGGAGATGCAATCTGGGAGAACCCTTGCACAAACTTCCTATAGTATCCTACGAGGCCCATGAAGCTATAAACTTTCAACACATTCTAAGGCATTGGCCATTCCATGATTTCCTTGATCTTCTCGGGTTCTATGAAAACTCCTTCTGCTAAAATGATATGGCCCAAATACTGCACTCTATCCTGATAGAATGAACACTTGGATAACTTCCCAAAGAGTCTCCTTTCTCTCAATCACTGAAAAACTATCCTCAAATGTCTATCATGCTCTTCAACAGTCCTTGAGTAGGCTAGAATGTCATCAATAAAAATCAGAACAAAGTCATCTAAGCAATCTCTGAATACACTATTCATAAGGTTCATAAAGGTTGCTGGTGCATTAGTTAAACCAAAAGGTACCACTGTGAACTCATAATGTCCATACTGAGTTCTAAATGCAGTCTTTGAAATATCTTCTTCCTTAATTCCCAATTGATGGTACCTCAATTTGAGATCTATCTTGGAGAACATCGTTGCTCCCTTCATTTGATCAAACAATTCATCAATCCTCAAAAGTGGATATCGGTTCTTGATGGTAACCTTGTTCAACATCTGATAATCTATACATAGACACAAAGTTCCATCTTTCTTTTAAACAAAAATAACTGGTGCTCCCCAAGGAGACAAATTGGGTCTTATGAGTCCCTTATCCAACAATTCCATTAGTTGGACCTTCAACTCATAGAGTTCTGTGGTGGTCATCCGATAAGCTGCATTGGATTTAGGCTCAGCTCCTGGGACTAGGTCAATAGAAAAATTGAATTCCTGCTTTAGAGGCAATTCCTTAAGTTCATCAGGGAATACATCTTGGAACTCCTTGAGAATAGGATAGTCAACCAAGTATGGCTCCTTACTATTAGGATTACTAACATGAACTGCATAAATTTCACACCCCTTTCGATGAGCCTTCTTGAACTGCATCGTAGAAATCTGTCTAAGCTCTAAGGGTCTCTGCATTCCACAAACCTCAACTGGGTTTCCATAATCATCCAAAAAATTGACCACCTTATCCTCACAGTTCACTAAAGCTTTATGCTCAATTAACCAATTTATTCCCAAAAGTACATCATATGAGGCTAAGGGTGCCACATACAAGTTGACCAAGTTTGAAAAGTTGGAAGTTCTAACTCACTGCAAAAGAGACAGGTATCTACCCTCTGCTTTGCTTGATTACCATACTGGATTGTCCATGAGTTTTCCATGTACCCAGGTCTAATGGGTATCTTAGATATTATTCTAGGATCTATTAAAAATTCAATAGCTACAGTATCAATTAAGATAGAGACAGATTGGCCATAGAGCTTACCTGTTAGTTGAATTAGCGAAGCCTAATATTTTGCTTGTTTGTTATCCACTACAACATGGGTTTGGTGAGTCTATTGGTAGCTTCCTTCCTTCTATGGCTTCAAACCAAGGAAAATTTGAGGCATAATGGTTGCCTCCACAAGTATAACGTCCATCACAAGGCCCTTTGTGGTCTCTTGGGTTGTCTTCTCTTAAGCCCGTCTGCTTATGGTCATCCTTGCCCTTACCCTTATTTGCTTTTTTCTTCTTTCCAGTATTACCATATTCACCCTTCTCCTGTAATTCACTTCTCCTCTTGAGATTACGAATCTGATGGATCTTGTCTCCCTTATGAAATCTCTTTTTGCCATACCAAGACTTAAAACTTGAATCGTTGTGAAGATTGGATAACTGTTGCAGCTTCTATTCTTGTTTGGTGGCTTTTTGAAAAAAATCATTCATGGTTTGTGGTTCATGCATATCCACCTCAACTCCTATCTAAGGTTTGATTCCCATTATAAATTTCCGAATATGAAATTGCTTGTCCCCTGATATTGAGGTACATACTTCAACAAATTAGTGAACTTTTCCCAATACTGAATCATAGTCATATTTCCCTACGCTAAGTTTTGAAATTTCGTCATGCATACGAATGGTGAATTTGTTTTTTCATATTCCCCCTTTGTAATGAATTTATCCATAACGTCTCTTCTGTAATAACATTCACCTGATTCACGAGGTCAACTAGGACTCCTGTCACAATGTTCCCATTGAGGCAAGCATAAATGTATAGAGGAGAGGGCTTATTATTCAAAGGAAAGTCCTACGAGGTGAATGTCACATTTGGTGAACCAATCATAGGCTGCAAGGGAGGAGTAACCAAAACCATGTTAATGTACATCGAGGGTTGAGGAGAAGCATTAGAGGGGTCAATAATCAAGTTCATAGAATGAGATGGAAATGGGTTCGTGTAAATCTGCAACTCACTATTGGCCTTCACTATTGATTTATTTGTATTTTGTTTCTTCCCATCGAGATGGATGGTACCATCACCAATGTGATCCTATATCATAATGCAGGTGCATGCAACACTCGGTATCATGCCCATTGAAACAATGGTACTAGTAAAAAAAATTTGCATCATACCAATCGGGATAAGGTTCCTTTAGAGGTTGAGGGTTTTCCAAAGTTATGATCTTATCCTTGAACAACTTTTGCAAAATGGAAGAATAAGATTTCGCTAACTTCATAAAATTCCTATTGCATCTGAGGCCGTGATCATTGGTCGTGGCAACTACATTCACAAAAAAATTACCTTTTCCTGAGATGGACACAATAGACTTTCCTTCTGAACGAGACCGCGAGGAAGGTTCCCCAAACTGAACTACCATTTTCTGATATTCTTGCAATGTGACACACAGATGCGCAAAAGAAGGGTATTTCATTAGGGAAAGTTTCTCCTACTAGGTTCACTGTAGGTTGCATATGAACACCTTCTACACATCGGAGTTGGGTAGTGGGTGCGAGATCTACGAAAAGAGTGCTTGGTATCATGCTATGAAGTCATTTATCTTCTCTTTATCTCCTTGCTTACATCAGATGAGATTCAAGAAGGTCATCTTCAGACCGATGTTAACCTAGAATTGACGAAAAAATTAATTAAGGAGCTGATCAAATGAAAATATAGAATTATCTAGCAAAGAACAATACCACTTGAGTGCTATATCCTTGAGAGATCGAGGAAAGAGTTTCGCCATCAAAGCATCATGATGAAAGAAATCCATACACATGGCATTGAAAGTTGACACATGTGTTTGCGGATCCCCTTTACCACCATACTTTTCAAACTTAGGAATCTCCATTCCCTGAGGGAAGGAAGTACTCAAAATCACCACTGATAAGGGGCTATGTTGAAAGAAAGGTTGAAAAATAAGCTAGACGGAGGCTTGGGAAAGGCTCACTAACTAGTTTTGCATCCATCCCATGTTTTTAAGAAGAACATTCAAAACAAGGTTGGATGATGACAAAGGCCCAGTGGAACCTCTAGAACCACCACCACTAGAACCACCTCCAGAGCCACCTTCAGAGCCACCACCACCACCAATAGGGCCTCCACCGGAGCCACCTCCACTACTGAAGCCGCCACCATGGCCTCCACTAGTACCACCCTCACTACCAAAATCATCACCACTCATTCCACCAGAGCCCCCACCGTTAGAGGCAATAGGAGGGGTGAAATTGAACCCAAGGGGTATTCTACTCACCTTGAGAGTAGGGGGCTTCTGAGAAGCAAAGGAAACAATTATTGAAGGGCCTATCTTGGCCATGTATACAAACCCGGTAGGCATCGGGACACCTATTTATCTTTCATAAGCATCGAGCACCTCTCCTCGAGTAGTACTCAACCTTGTCTTATATGAGGGGATATAGGCTTCGGTTAGATCGATAAGGCCTTGTAAGAATTCTATACCCGTCTGATCCTTTCCTAACATATATCTCACCTCCCAAGCAAGCCTAACAGCTCTCGACACGTTCGGTGTTTTCTCCAAATGATTCACAAGGTCTGATATTCTGTTGTCTAATTCCAAAAGGTTTTCCACAAGGATGTGCACAACATCATCATTTGTCTATGAAAAAATGTAAGGTAGGGGGACCAACCACACCAAGGCTCTAGGTCACAAAGAGCCGAGAGTGGAGGGATTCCCTATCTTACCTCAAGCTAACATGTATTTAGGATAAGAATCAAGAATGAAGATCACTCTCAAATGCTTCTGTCGCTCTACAGATCCAAAAGTATAAATGAGGCTAGATGAGTTGGCTTCTAGAGTCCAAACTGCATCTCAGGAAACTATCTATCTGAGGACAGTAGCATGGATCTGGGATGATAGTGCAACATGCTAGTGTCTCTTTGGCACGCTAACATCTGTACGACCAAAAAATGTAAAGTATGGAAAGTAGAAAAACCTACTAACTATCTAGTTGGTTAACTTTAACAAAATAAACAAAATGATGAAATAAGAGAAATAACTATGTAAATGATAAAGGAGGTAGATGAAGACAAAGGTGATGAATATCAAATCACTAAAGCTCTAGTTCACCAGCGAGCTCCACACACACACTCACCTACGGACACCCAAGAGAGGGAAAAATTTTGGGCTGTATAGGGGTTTACCTTAGTCAAACCCTCATTTTGGTGTTTCCACCTCCACAGATAGCCAAAAAAGCCACAAAGTAGAAAGTATGATAAAGGAAATAGAAAATAGAGTATTGAACACTACAAAAGATACAATGCTACTCTATCAAACCATGATGAGAAAGAGAAGTGATGCAATACCACCTCCACCCAAAGGATCTTGAGGCCAATCAAGGGAGAATGCAAGGCAACAAGCTTGACAAAGTCAAGACGACTGCAATAGTGACAAAGGGAGGTCTCGCAAGAATCCAAACTTGTAGCTTCTATGGTAGCACAACACATACAAGGATGGAATCGATGGAGTAACAAGTTGTTGCAACACACAATGAAGTTGTGTGAAGAATGCTTAAGAGATCAAGTGGAATGCTAAAGAAAATTATCAAGATATTGTAGAGGATAGAATGAATGAACATGATAGCCATTTTGAGATCAAAATGGGAAGGAAGGAGTCATTTTTGGGTTGGTTGATCGACATAGAGGCATTACGCTTTGTGCCCAATAGAGAATGTAACGTCCCTACATACACTAGAGGCAGGAATCTATTAGGGACGATAGTGTGCCACACAGATGTTTGTGCCTCGCGCTCACATCCCTGACAAATATTCCCCCATCGACACACAAGAAAAATGCCAAGTGGATGGAAGATAGGTGGGTGATGTGGAATTATGCCTTCATGTTTAATTTTCTAAGGTGGAGGGATGCAAAAGGGGAATTTACACAAGGGGTGCAAATTCGCTCCTATACAATTATATATAAATTTTTGAAGAATAATTATTAAGTAGAATTGATTGCTTGGTATCATACCTCTACTGTTATTTATTGTGAGTTATTTTATCATTAAATGCAATGTTGTAGCCCACATGAGGCACCAATATTGAAAACTTGACCCTCCACATGATTAAAATAAACAAAATCATTCACAAGTAGTATAACAGTAGGAAGTAGGATTCTATGCAATTCATGACTCACTGTTACACCCAAGGAAATATTTGTGGAAAATATTTAAATTTTCACCTTAGGAGAGTCATGTTTTTCATATGTTTTCATCATCTATATAAGAGGTTACATGCAACTACTTTATCTTTGACCTAGTGAAAATAATTGGGATAAAGTGTATAATAAGTGTAGTTGTTGATTGTGTAATCATGTTATATTTTAATATACTTTAAAACCCATTAAGGACACCTCCAAGAAAATCCCTTCTAGGTTTAAGCTAAGACCAAAGTCTAAGAGAGATCATCCATGCTTATCGTTACTTTTTAATCATTTTTGGTCTATTGATGACCCCATTTTTACCTTCTTGATGTCATATCCTTGGCCTTGAAAGTGAGAAATGTTCTAGGATTGTGGACTTATAGTTTTGGGACCTAATAGACCCTATCATGATCACACTAGTGTCCTTATACTGTGTTATTGTTCCTATCTCTACTTTCACCTAGAAATAAAAACTCTATTATTTACTAATAAAATTTTCTATAATCTATTGAGACTCGTCATCTCTTTTGTTCTCTATTAGAACCCATGAGCCTTCCTCATTTATCTCATCATATTCTATTTTTCCTCATAAAATCCCTCACCTAAACTTAATAACGTATTTATCAACCATATCTTTCTCCCTTTTCTTTCCTCCCTTTTTGTCTAACCCAGAAGACATCCCACCCTACACACCTCCTAATGAAAACCATTTTAATTATGAGGTCACATTAGATAAGGTTTAGTTTGCCACCTACTAAACCATTTTCCATCATCTATCTCTTCAAAGTAGCCTAATTGTTGATGCCTCCTATTCCTCAACCTATTCCCTTGTAGGTTGCTTAAGAATCCTCCTTGTTCTCCATCTAGAGGGGATAAAAATATTACAAGGTATAATACACATTGTCCATGCTCATGGCCCTCTAAAATATAGTTCTCCTATTTTCATCCCTCCCTCCTAGCCTACTTCTCTTCTTAATACTACCCAACCATTCTTCACCCAAATTTTTGTTCCTATTTCTTGTCATCCCATCCACACCAGTGCCATTTCTACCTCTCACTCTATTCCTTCTTTTAACCATGATTACATCCCTTTAGCTAAACCCTTTGCTTCCTACTCCTATTTTTCCACCCTTTCAACCTTACCATTTTATTGTCTTTCCAATTCCTCTCTTGCCATCATAGTTACTCCCTCTCCTCTCATACCCTTAATCCCAAAACCCTTACCACACTCTAATCCTCCCTTGATGACTTTAATATTTCCTAAGCTTAATGTACTAAAATTTACTAATAACCACAAATAGCCACTCTCCTATCATCTTCTATTCCAATGGTGAAACCCTAAACATCCTCCATACACCTATTTCTTAGCAATAATAAATCACCTACTCCCACCATAATTCATTTTGATAAAATTCACAATATACAATGAGATAGACAACCCTAAGACCTCTTTCATATCTACATATTGATCAATTTATTATGATCAATTGATGGCTAATATTTTTTCCCGTTCTCTCAAGGAATAGACCTTAAAATGACTCTACTCTTTATATAGTCATTTTATAGATTCATTTCTCTAGCTCACTTGCCTTTCCATGGATCATTTTCAAGTTAACATAGGCTTGTAAGTTAGTTACACTAATCTTGTACACCACAATAGGGTCCAAATGAGAAGGTGATAAATTTTATCTTGTGTTATGAATCTATTATCTCTAAAAATTTGTACCCTCTTTTTGACTTTGATAACCAAAGGGTATTTATTAGTAATTTTGTCATAAAGTTATGTGACCAAACTACCTTTCATAAATGTACCTCCTTCTCTACTCTCTACACTACTTTGCATGGTTATGTACAAGCAATGGGGAATTTTGAGGACATACCCTCCTTGAACTCTAATGCTCCTAGTTTTTCATAAATCCCACCCTCTTCTCAATCATCTAAGAACCCTACAAAGAAGAACTCTAATAATTTCTTTGTCCCTAGATTTCCTTAAGACATTCTTTAATAAAGTTGACCCTAACTTTCCTTCCTCTTGTTAAGAAAGGTGTCTCAACTATGCTCTTATTATTATATGTTAAAAAGTAAAATTTATAGGTTATAAATTAGAAAAAAAAAATCTGGGCAATAAAGTTGGTTTTTTACTGACATAAACATTTCTTGGTGGTGTATTTATTGTAGATCTCTTCAATCTCCAATTTTTTTAAAAAATGGGCTTAGTCGGCCTCTTGGATCAAAAGTTATGTTCCTTTGAAAGTTTGCATATAAAATATAAAAATGTGGACACATAAAAGAGTTGTAAGGGGGAGTTACACTTGTTGACCAACTTATGATGTGTGTTATGACACATCATAAGGCATCTTTGGTTGGATATAATGGAACCAAAATGAAACATCCAATTTGGTTAGTGGATTATAATGAGGTTGTGATAGGTTGAAGGAATATGTTATTTTTAGTGTGTGGACTCATGTCTTGAGATTTGAGATTTAGGTAAAACTTTTTTGGGTGGTTCTAGCTCATGCTTTTTAATTACTATTTGACAATTTTGTGTATTTAATCTCCTATATTTTAGGTGTTTGAGATTTTTGTAGACATTTTTAAGTTGTCAGAATTCCTCTAGATCTTTTTTTGGTGATACTTTTGTAAGGCTTGCTCTATAATTATATTGTAACTATGTTGTTTATTGAATAATACATTGGGTTGCTTTTGGAGTGGGATTTTTCTCTCATAAGGATTTTTCCATGTACACTTTTGTTATGGTATATTGTTTATTATATTTTTTCTTTTTATAATTGTTAATAGATTGAAATCTGCACAACACTCTTCTCAAGTTTTTAGTGTAGGAAGCATTTCTATAAACCTTGTTTCCTCTCACCTCTTCCTCCTTTAGCATAGCCATATTCCTTCACTCATAGGCTAACCATTGGTAGATGAAGTTGGTCAATTATTTCTATTCCATTCTTCACCATTTAATTTCCCATAATCTTATTCAAATACTTCGTATGTGACCCTTAGATCATAGCCTCCCTTTGCCTACTTATATAACCCTAAAGCCTTTTGCAACCAAAATGTCAACATGCATGACATTAAAAAGTGTGTTCACTTACAACACTTAGTTTATGATCTCATTGATAATAATAGATCTAGATACAAGGGGTAAATGGTCGAATAAATAAGTTGGCAACATCTCCTAATGCCAACTTACATTTTTTGACCAACTCCTTTTCTCAACACTCAATTGCCAATTGTGAATTGATATGGTGGTATCTCCCTCACTTAGACCCACTTACACCTCTTTTGTAACCTTTATGATGCCTATCATTTCTCCCTCTTATTGTGACCTCTACAACATGCTTGCATATTTTTGAGATTGGGGACCTTTATCTTTTGTCTCTTGGTGCTAGCTTTCAATCATATTTCATAATTTTAACCTCTAGGAAGGAAAAAGTTAGTTGCATTGCTATCACACCATTCATTCTTTACTTAGTGTTGTCTTTTTATAGTTAGATATTAAAACTCTTTATTTAATGTCTATGAGTGATTAAATGTCTCGGTGTCTATATGCTTGTGATCAATTGATAAAATTTGGGTTCATTCGAGTCAAAGATTCAAGATCTATATTCTTCAAAATGTCCCACTTTACTTGTTATTGTGCAAATTACGAATTTCATTGGAGCCTACTCTTAACATCTCTTTAGGCCCAACTTTGTTAATCAATTTGTGTGGCCTGTGTCATTTGGAAATTGAGGCTTTGTTCCCCTTTTATGTTTGGAGTGCAATGTTTTAATCTTTGATTCTACTTTGTTGTGTTATGTTATTCACCTTGTCACATTTGAGGTTGTGTGAAAGGCATTTATGTTATTTAGTGTAACTAAGTCACCAGGTTCTTGTTAAAGAATACTAGTCATGTTTGACTTGTCAAATGATTATGGTTGTCTTGGTTCATCTAAAGGATTGTCGAGTCACCAATGTCCTAATCATTGGTTGTCAAATTTACATGAGTTGTGTTAATATCCCAAATCTCTTGCTTTTTTGGACCCTTTTTCCCTTTTTTTTAACTTTCAATTTGAATGTTTTATTTTTAATTTAATGTTTTACATCATATTAGATTTTTGTGCAATCATTCTTGTTGTAATCATTTAGTTATGATCTATTAAAATATTTTATTTTATGGATTTGTGGGTTAAATTGTATCATAAGTATCATTGAAACCCTAGTTGTTTTCTTGGTCATGATTCTATGTTAGCATGGATTCATAGGTTTTGAGTTTCAGTTTCACCCATTGAATATGAGCTCATAACCCCAAATCTTATAATCTCTCTTTTTTTATTGAATTTTAGAATTAATGAATAAATTACAAACAAAGAAAAATTGCTGAAATCTTAAATTAATATTCATTGAACTTTGATCCAATCATACATAATATCAATAAACCTTGAATCAATTCGAATTCAGGTTTTAGATTAAATTTGTATGATAAAACCATAACACTGAAATGACAATAACAATATGAAGAAAAAGAGACTGAAAATTATGATTATGCCCATAGATTATAGCATTGATATAATAAAGTGGCACCATTGCCGTATCCCAAATTAATAGGATAGTGCGTTATCCATACACATTGTCTTCCAAGTGGGTTATCCATTGTCTCCAACTTCCACTACATTTTTTTGGGGACTCTAATGTTGTCTCCAACTCCCACTGCATTTTATCAATAATTTAGGAATTCCAAAGTGCTTCTTCATCAGTACAAATAACTAAATTGGTTAAGATACCAAAAACATTGGAAAATGATTATACATTGATAATATAGATGGAAAATGATTATACATTGATAATATAGATGAGAAAATATGTTGAAAGGAATGGCATTGGGAGCATCAAGGAAATCACAGTGGCCAAAGATAAGTATTTATGACACCTCAATAAAGCCGCCTCGTTTTGTTAGTGGAACTCAAGGCTCTAATATATATAACATGCTATTCCTTTTTTAATAAGAATAAGAATATTTATGTTGCAAGCATCAATTAACAATCATAGGCAGAGAAACACTTTTTGGAAATGTAAAAAGCCCAAGTTACAGACTAAGATGTGAATTGGGTTGAAGAGAAAGGAGAATACCAATACAGTGTGATGAACAGTTTTTGAGCTTGCAAGCAAACACTAATTTAGTTTGTGCAATCCTTGTATTCAAATATGTCCATTCCATTATCTAAATTTCATACAAGAGTATGATGATCACAATGCACAACACAAGGCATCGTAAAGATAAGGGCTCTATTCTAGTATATGATTTGCCATGAAATAAATGACTTGTGAAAGATTGGATTAAAATTCTTATTAAAGGAAGCTTTCATGGTCATTACGGAAGATTGAAACATCCAGAATTATTGTTGTTCTTAAGGGTAAATATGAGAAACATGAAGACTAATTAAGTCAGAATTAATGAGAGTGTAGGTTGGAAAGAAACATATTAAAGGGATTATGGGATTATGTGAGACTAGTTATCGTTGGTGTCATGAGATAGAGATAAGGAGCTTGATGAAATATCAAAGTATTGTACATTTAGAAAAGATTATTCAAAGAACTCGAGAGATAGTTAGATGAAGATAGTCTTGCGCAATATACAAATCAATTACAAGAAACTATTATATATTTCAAGTGGTTCAAGAAAGAAAACAATGATTGTATTAAGTAAAATATTTTATGATTGAATTGTAGGTACAAGTAACTTATGTAGATAAGCTGCAATATAAGGCTGTTGATTGGGATGTTTCAATAACAAAACAAGGCAAATATTTTTGAAAAAAAAATGATAGAATTCAAGACACACACAAAGAGTGTCTAGGTGAAATAATAAGTGAAATTGGTGACATAATATTTTTAGACTTTGATCTTACAAGATTTCCAAATTGTAGAGACAAAAGACAAGATTTTCTTTTCTTGTACTATATTTAGGAGGTCAAAGTAAATATGATAAGTAAATTATATTGAATCAAACTCATTAATGGATGCCTCATACCTTTTAGAATCTTCAATGTTTTTGAGATCATTGTGAATCATGATAATGAATTTTGGGAAAAAAGGTCAATTATGGAAAGACATTTTGAATGTGTAGAGAATGCTCTCTTATATCTTTATAATTATCTTGGGAAGTGTGCACACAAGAAAGACATGCATCTACAAGCAAATGTTTTGCTCATATGTCATGAAATATTAGAATACAAGAGAGGAAAATATGAATGTCTCTTGGCTTTCTTTGTATTTTATCTTTTGTAGGTTTATGAGGAAATGGATTTTCAGCTTCCTCATCCAAATAAAGCTATTAATATGCACTTGCAAGTCATTGTAAAGTATTGAAAACCCTTGGAAACCTACTTTGAAATACAATATACCAAATTCAACTCTATTTTTTGGGTTCTTATTTTTATGGTGTTTTCCAAACTTTGAATCTATTTTGTTAAATTTTTCTATACATTTAATTTAATCAATGTTTAATGAATTTGATATGTGTTTCATACCTTTATGCCTTATTGATGGTGAGGTGTTTTGTGTGGTGAACTTAAACACATTTATGTGAGCAAAAAATTGTCATAAATCATGCTTGCATCGTTCTATGTTTTGCTAGGTGAGAATTATTATTATTTTTTATCAAATTTATCCATTTACCAAATGGAATATGGAGGGTTTTGAAATAGGTTTAGATTCTTTAACCATTTTTCCTCCTCCCTCCTTTTTATTTTTTATATTGATGATAAATTAGGTTTAGTCTTAGGATTTAATAGTAAATTTCTATTCACGAGGCAAAAAAATTAATGAATCTTCCACTTCCATATGATGAAAATTTATATTTTTGACACATATTTTTGCTAACCTAAAATTTAGAAATATGTATTTGAAATGGGAATAAATATACACCAATGATTTTATAAATTAATCATTGTTTTAAGGTTTTAAATTATTTTCATTTAAGTTTTAATGTTGGAAACAAATTGTGATAATTCTAATAAGTTGAAACAAAAATCAAGAACTTGCTTAAAGGTGAATTAAAAGGTTTACATGTTAATATTTTCAAGATCATAAAGTAAATTTTGAAAACTTCCACAAAATCACTTGCACACAATAGCCTAATTGATATTATCAAGAGATGATGAAATAGTTTGTAAAAGAGTTGAGTTGAATGTACAATGTGACCTTGTTTAAATAAGCAAGGTGGTGAAGGTAGTCAAGTTGAACACAATGATTGACTAACCCTTCAATGATGGAACACTTGATAACTCACATGCCAAGTGTTTTGTGAGTGGCAAGTGACCATGCAAGAGGTGTCTCACAAAGTGAGAACACTTGTCTCAACCACATGAGGTAAGAGAAAACTATAATCCCTAAGTGGAGACTTAAGAAATGTGAATAGGAATCTCCTAGTTAGGTCAATAGCTAACTAGTTTGATAAAGTCACTATTTACACCAACACCCCCCCTTGAGTGTAACTTAGTGAGTAATGTAAGAACCAATGATGAGTCCTAGATACTAGGCCATGTTAGGTACTCATACAAATTTCTCATGAAGTGGAGAAATGGAGAAAAATCCAGTGGGAAATAAAAAACCCTTTCCAAAAGAGAAATGATGACTTCTCTAAATGTTGCTCAAATGCTCCATGTGAGTGATGTAGAACATGTACCAAAAAAGTAAAGTAGAATCTCTGGATGCTCTTAGTGGAGCGTCTTTGGAATCTCATGTAGTAGATGATGGTGGATGAGTTGATAGTCTTTTCAATAATTCGCATATTCTTTGAGTTGCAACTTAGAATCATAGAAGAAATATAAAGTTCTCAAGACATGATGACAATGCCAACCCCCCTTGATTATTTTGAGCCCCCTTGAATTGGCACTCTATATGTTTTAGTGCATTTAACAAGTTCAATGAAATGAATAATGACATTTTATAATTGAATGCGATACAATCAAAATATATTGATTTGAAGTAGCTAACCAAAATATACAATAATCATATGTGCCTAATTTTGCAATTAGAAACTTTAAGTTTTCCTATTAAAGGAGGAGACAAAATATGTTTTAAACAACACACTTTTTACATCATCTTGATGCTAGTTTTTCTGGCTTGAAAAGAACTTTCTGAGGACTATTTGCAATCGAAATTTTGACTCTCCGTTTGAAAGTTATGTCAAAAAGAAATCTACTCCCCCTTTTACAAGCTTGAATAAATTGACCACTTGTCTTAACTACTAAAAAAACTAATATTTAATGACAAACAATTACAACCACTAGCTATTCCAATAGTGCCTGTTATAATAAATGGTAAGAAAGAAAATGATCTCCTTTTACAACCATTTAAATAGTAGCTTAATTTTGACAATTTAGCATATAATTTTAATATAAAAGTTGGTTTTAAATGCTAACAGTAAAAAGTTTGAGTCAAAACAAAATAAGAGGCCAATTATGGAGTTTTTGAAATGACTCATCGACCTAGTACCTAGCGCGGTGGCAATGAGCAAGGAGACAGTCGAATACAGATGTTGAAGGAGACCTACCTAGTTGCGCATATTCCAGAAGGTGCTGGAAGAAAGCGATGGCGGATCGCTTCCTCACCCAAAGAATGTCTGTGCGCATGGTGGGCCCGAGCAGAGGGAAAATGGGTGTCCTGTGTATGAAGGCCTGATTCGAAGGGACAAATTTATAAACCAAATTCCATGCTGCCATGCAACTATTGGTGATCGTTCGATCATATATCACATTGGACAGAGATATCCACGATCTGGCAGTCTATGCAGGCGTGGCAAGTGATCATGTAAGAGGTGTCTCACAAAGTGAGAACACTTGTTTCAATCATATGAGGTGAGACAAAACTATAGAAGTCTCTAAGTGGAGACTTAAGAGATATGAGTAGGACTCTCCTAGTTAGATTAATAGCTAACTAGTTTGATAGTCACTATTTACACCAATATTACATTGGTTAATAGTTATTGAGTACAATATGTAACCATCTATTTCATGTGAATTAATCTTGGTATCCTATGTAGTCTCTTGAATGGACCAACCAAAGAACCCTCCAACTAGGAAATTTTTGTAAACATTGCAAATACAATCAATGGAGAATTTTGAGGCTAGCCACCTTCCAAGTAAGGGGACCTTTACCATTTCCACCTATTGGTGTGCTAAAACCTGCATCAACACCTCTCATAAAATATTATTGTTCTTAAAGATAACTTCATTGCCATTGAGGTTGGATCCTCTTGTTCCCATCCTCCTAGCTCCTCCTCCATCTCTTCTAGCTCTTTCTACTCTTATATTGCTAGCTTCCTTCTCCACCCCCCTCATCTCACATTACCTTCTCCCCTAATGAGATCCCTCTCAGTAGTTATTCAACCCCCTTGTATATTAAGGTGGTTATTTTTTTAAGACACATCAATGGTGGACCCTGCTTATATCTTTACTATAGTTATGCAAGAGTACTTGGTTAGTGTCACCTTAGATCAAAGAACCTACCTTTCCTTAAGATTATCCTTGAGGTGTACCAATGATGCCCACACTAAAACTCTTGAGTGCATTGACATACCAATTACTTTTGGGTCTAAATTGAGGTAGATCATGTTCTCAATAATCCCCTTTACTAATGATTTTCATCTTCTCCAAGGCCATCCTTCATTAGACATGATGGAAGCTATTCCTTTTGTCATCCACTAGTGTGAGAAATTCCCATTCATTGGCTAATTTTGTACCATTCACCATACAACTTATTAGCCCATCTTTGACCTCAAACACTTGACCATTAATTATTTCAATCTCACCCCTCCCCAATTTGAACCTCCAACACCCATTACATAAAGGGAGATACAACACATAGAGAGATGCAAGTAGCACTTGTAATCTTATCAAACAAATATTGATTAAGATTGCACAATCATCCCTAACCCAAAACCCCACCCAAACCTAAATATACACCTCCAATCCCAACCTTACTCCATACCTTCCATTCATGCACCCCTCCCCTCTTCTCCCTCCACTTGCCCCATCACATTCCCTTTAGAGAGACATCCTACAAGAAAATGTCAATGGTACAATAGAAAAGTGATGGTTTATTTTGTTCCTCCTCTAATCCCATCCTCACTAATTCACCTACCAACCCATTGTTCCTAACCCCTCCCTTCCACCCTTTGATGAGGCTACAATCAAGGCTCAAAATTGTATATTTTCACAAACTTTTTTTTTTCTTTTGTTAATTTCTCCTATATTTATAATTGCATATATCCTTTTTTTTTTATCCATGGTTTTTTATAAATATAAATAGTTTATCATTACTTTAGTTTTTTATAAAAACAAGTAAAAATTATATTAAGTTTAACCTATTTGTTATTTCTTCAACAATCATTTTGATAGCATGCACAATTTTAAAATTCTTGGATGTATATGTGTTTGGATTTATTTCAAAAACTAGTATTTTTGATTTTCATATCCATCATTTATGGTCTTGAATAGCCCTTGTCTATGGTCTTCAACAACCATAGTCTAAATTTTCATTAGCACATGTTTAGTGGACTTTTATAACTTTCATGACATGATTAGATAGATGTTGGTTCCCAAGAAATGATGTTAAAGTTATTTTCCAATGTATAGTCATTAATTTTTATCTATTTATGAGTATGAAAATTAGATAAAGAAATAAATTATCTATTATTATAAAACATATATTTTTGTTGTTATCCCTAAGTTTGACATTTATAAGATCCTATAGCAAGATTGTTGTTAGAAGTTTTCTTTCTAAATATGGCTTTATTGCTAGGAGGAAAAAAGAGGGGAGATATAGAATATAATGCAATAATTAATAAAAAATAAATTACTCTAGATATGTTACACCTTGTTGTGTTGTTACCTAATTACTATTACCTTGATGGGTTATATATATATATATATATGATTGTGCTTTGTATATGAATCTTGATGAAAATATGATGAATGAATCTTTAATCAAGTTGATATTTTATAATTTTTTGAAGATAAAAATATATGATGCATGTGAATATATTGTTATCGGCTAATTACTGTTATGATGTACTAAGTTGGATGCAAGAACACATTCAAACCTCCAGAAGAGAGGGGGAGTTTCGCTCAAGAGAAGAACTTGGTCTGGTAACCTTGATGATCCTAATTGAGCATACACACACTCACTTCGTAGTTGGTCTAGTTGATTAAGATAGTTCGGGAAATGGTAAGTAACCTTATGTCAAGGTTTGTGAATGTTCTATATTGGGTTATGATCTTGTTCTATGAATGTTTTCATTGAAGGTATGCGATTGAGTCTTTAGGTTGATAATTCGTTCTTTTTTGTGTTCATATTTATATGTTAATCAGTGAAGTATATACATAGAATGGACATATGTATATATATACATGTCTATGATAACTCATACATATGAGTATATGCGTGCATGAGTATACATAGGTAGATGTACCTACACATGCTCATGAACGGATAACCCATATGCATGGGAATGTTGATTGGACAAATGCGACACACACACACACACTTACTTTTGGTATATATACATTGATTGATGACTACATGTATATAATTACATTAATGGAAATGTATATACATTTATATTAATATACGTTATAAGAATATGTATATATATAATTATTTTAATATATGTTTTTATATAAATATTTAAGTGACAAGCAATGAAATTGGTAATCATGTGTTTATGATTATATATATATATTGTGGACATAATATATATATATATATATATATAATTGTTTGATTTATATTAAAATGCTTTGAATAAAGCATGGCGCATGATATAGTGTTGCTGTTATATATATTAAAAGTGCAATGAAATGAGTAAAGTGCATTATAGGGATTCCATATAAATATTGCACTATGACTAAAGTTTGTGAACAACCCTTAAAACATATGAGGAATAAGTCAATAGTGACTTATACGTTGCACATGGAAAAGGGAATATAGTTTAAACGTTGCAAATTAAAATGAATGTGGATTTTACAATGTTGACTAATTCTTTGTTGCACATAAGAAGGCACTAAAATATGAATATGTGGCACCAAAATTTGTAGAGTGTGAAGCCAAAAAGAAGTATTAAACCCGTGCCACAACCTAGTAAAGCAATATGATAACCATAAAACTCAGTCAAAGCATAGATGGCAGAGATTTGTGAGGGTAGTCGACTTGCAAACCAAATATGAAACCTGTAACAATGTGTTGTTGGGTCTTTACTTAATAAAATAGTCATGTTGTCTCAAAGAATGAAGTCGACTTAGCCACTCTATGAAATTGGAAATATGAGGACTGCCATGTGTTTCAATTTAAGAGATTAATCAACTAAGTCATTGCATGTGAGTAGGAAGGTGGTAGAATTGCTATCTTGTTTGTAGCCTTTGGAAGCTCAAATTTTAGTATATATAGAGGTGCTCTCTCTACCATTTGCTACACACTTTTCAATCTGATTTCTCTGTTGTTATTCTAATATAATTTCTATGCAAGCATTATTGTGAGAGGTTTAGTGAAAGAGAGAGAATTGTTTGTGAGTTTTAAGTTGTTGAAAATTCTTAAGAGGAGGCTAGATTCTGGAGTTTAGTTGATCATAGGAGTAGCATTTGTGATTGTGGAGGCTAAGAATTGGAAAACGACATTATTAGTTGGAACTCTATATCTAGGCATACTGATTTCTATTCCTCTATTATTTATGCTTGAAAGGTTATTGGATTATAAATGCCTTTTTTTGGAAAATATTTCTTTTATGGAATGCATGATATGCTTGTTCTTATAAACTTATTTATTTGCTAGTTTGGAATAATCTTGGAATGCATTATATGCTTGTTCTTATGAACCTAGTTATTTCCTAGAATAGAATATTCTTGTGTAATTCTTGATTGAAGTCTCAAATTAGTGAAACCCTATTACTTGGGAATACATTTATCTTATGAGAAGTATGCGTGGCTTAAATTCTATTAGAAATAAACTTAGTTTGTTAAGTCTATGCAGATATTGCATTATGTGGAATATGTTGCTATCTTATAGTGCTTTTATGAAATTATCATTTTGCACTTAAGAGGTTAGCATGGTTATTCTTGGGGTTAGAGAAATCCATGGGAAAGGGGGTAACCTAGCTAGACACTAGTATGTGTGTATGTATAATTAGTGTGATTATACTTGGGGTTAGGGGAATCCATGGGCAAGGGTGTAACCTAGAAAATCAATTTGTTATAGACTTGGATATTCCTAGGGATAGGGTAATCCATGGTTAAGGGAATTACCTTGTTGAACATTTTGTTATGTTATCACCTTAGATTGAATGTGTGTTATCTTTATGGTCAATACCAAATCGAGCTTAAGGGTGGGTGGATAGATGATTCTTAGTTGAAGTATTGGGTGTTGAATTCTTTGGCCAAAGTAGTGTAAGTAGCCACTATTTACACTATCAGTTGATCACTTTGATCCATGATTGCACTTTAGGCAGGGAAGTAATACATGTAGATTGTAGCTAGTGTATGGTAGCTCTAGATATGTAGGACACAACACTATGCTTGGTAAGGTCAAGATTATGGGATTACCAAACCAAACTCTTCATCGAAGGGTAGGGCCATCTTACTAGTTAGGTAGATGTGAGAGGGACCATGATGCAGAGCAGGGGTAGGTTCTAACAATAAAAATTAGTCTTCATACCATTCCTAAAGGTGTTCAAGGAAAAAAATGATAGAAGGTTGCATTTTGGCTTGTTTACAGTCAAAAGACCCTCACTATGATTGTTTTGTCTAGAAACTTGGCATTGTGTCATTGATTTGCATTTGATGAAGGTTGAGATAGGTGGAAGGAGGACATGGAAGACCATTGGACCCACTGGATTGCCATTTCCCATCATTGAATGATGTTTGCACCTTGTGTGAATAGGATAGTTGAATATATTAGGAATACTGCCACAAGAAAGGGAGCAATTACAAAGTAGAGTTAGCAGATGCAAGCAAAGGGTAGATGTGAGACGAAGAGTAGTTGATTTCAAGGTTGAAGATTTAGTTATGATTTGTACCCTTTCAAAGAGTATGTTTTTTTAGGTAATGGAGCAGATTTAAATTCATTCTCAAATGTTGGATGTTGGTTGGGTACATTGTTGCAAACCTCCATTCAAGGGGACCTTGAATCTTTTCTCTCTGGGAGTATGGTGCAGGAGCACCTTTGATGCAATTTTGGGTTATGCTGTGAAACATTTTTTTTTAATTTGTTTTGGCTTGATTGACGTAAATAAGGTCATTTGAGACCATACTAAGTGGTTTAGGACCATTTTTGGGTCATTAGGGGTAATGAAGTGAAAAGATGTACAAAAATGTAAAAGTTGCACAAAAGTTGTCAAGCAACTTTGTTAAAGTTGTCAAGCAACTTTGTTAAAGTTGTCAAGCAACTTTGTTAAAGTTGTCAAATTTGATGTAATTGTTAAATATATGGTTAGGTGGTTGGTTGAAATAGTTGGAATGGATGGTAATGTATATATGTGGCCTCCAAACTTGAATTCCAAGGTTGTAGAAGGTTGGAATGCAAAAAAACTTCATTTTGCCATGTTTTACTTGTATTTTTCTATGTGAAACAACCTGTTATTCACGTTGTATGACTTTGTATAGTTTAGTAAATCCCTAAAAATTATATGGATGGAAAGATAATTTAGTTTTAGATGTTTTTCATTCTTATAGTAAATCCCTAAAAATTATATGGATGGAAAGATAATTTAATTTTAGATGTTTTTCATTCTTACCATTCCTAAAGAAAAGTTTTTTTAGTTGGTCTAATAAGGAAACCTTCCTAGCAGCCCTGTTTAGAATCTAGGGTTTCAGTTTTGAGAAAAAAATCCATTTCTCTCAATTGGCATGGTGGAAAATGCTAAAATTTTCAGAAAATTTCTTTTTTTACATTTTATAATGGTTTCCAAGATATTAGGCTGGTATCTTTTGTCTACAAGGAGTTATTAATGTTTGTGTGTTCTAATTTGCATGAAAACTATCTTAAAACCCTTGTTTGATTGATAGCCAAAAAAATGTATGTATTGTGTGTTCTTGGAAGGATGGAGAATCATTGTGGCATGTGGTAAAGGGTCTACACAAACCATTAATCCATTGAGAAAATAAAATTTCATTCTTGTTTGATGTCATTGTGTAGTATGTACCTAGGGGCAACAAGCCCTCTTTGCAAGAATCATGGTGCTAATCACTTGGTTGGGTCATATGTGTTTGGAAACCTCTAGGGTGTGTTGAAAAAAGTATGCACAAGCCAAATTACTCATGTTTCATGGTTGGATACCTCTTGTTGGGTGTCAAAAGTCTTAGAAGCAAGTTGCCAAGGATGAACTAGAGAAGCACTTTGAATAGTTTGCATTCAAACCCTATTGGAAAAGTGTCAAGGTATTTGTAAGTGAGTCCTTCCTCTGCATCAGACCGTAGTAAGTCCATGGTTGGAAAAAAATGCTTGAGTGATGCTCTCCCTCATATTGTTGGCAACCAATATTTGAGGATGTAGTGCTAGTTTGGGGACACCTAGAATGTATGCATCAATGGTGAGAACATCTTGGAGGTATGCACTGACATTGGGGACATCTAGATCATTGTATTCTATATATATATACCATAGATCTCATGGAAGCTATGAATGTAAACATGTATCTCTATTCTTATTGAGAAAATTGTAAAGGGGAAAATATCATCACAAAATTATGTAATGTGAAATCGTTATTTAAATCATTGAAATGATTCTTTGTTATGCAATGAGAAAGTTTGAAATAGTTATGTTTCAAATGTGCATCTTGTTAATCATATGAAATGAAATTTATTTTATTGTCCATAATGTTAGTAGCATAAATCTTCACTTGTAAGTAAATCATAGTGTAGACACTTAAAATTGTCCTAAATGGTATAACACACTTGAATCTGATCACTAACATCGTTTCATCCTAAATTTCACTTTCTTTTCACTTGTTTGATTAAACAATCCTAGTTATTTAATTAAATGCATCATTTTCATCTATTCATCTAATTGATTTAATTAGGCTAATTCACCCCTTTCATCTTCATCTCTCATCCTGTTTAAATTAAATAATACAAATTATTTGATTTAAATAGTACCTTATGTCCTCTCATTTAATTAAATAATTCTAAATTATTTAATTAAATGTCATTTGAACCCCTTTTCATTAAATAAACTAATTATTTAATGAAAATCCTCATATTCCTCAACTTGCACAATTAAAACTTAGTTTTAATTACAAATTACTAATTTTCCTTACCCATCCACTTGCATAAGGAATATTCCAAAGGAATATTCTTCTATTTGGCTCCAAAAAATGGAATATTCTTTCCTAAAAAACTTTCAAAGCTGTTACAAAGTGTGTTTGTTTGAATCATTGTGATCCCTTGATGATTCCTTGATCCATGTGATCTTTTATTCTCATCCATTGATGAGAATCCTTGATCCATGCCTTCACCTTTCATTCCATCTTGACCATTGATGGATCAAATTGGTCTCAACCCTTGATTCTTCATTTTCTCTCCTATAAATACATCACCATTTGGAGAGAAATTGATCCACTTCATAAAATCAAAGTTATGTTTCCTGTTTGAATACTATCTCTATTCATACTTGCAACATTATCAAGCTTTCTCATCCTTTTCATCCACCCATAACATCGTTTTATCACTTTTATCTTAGTTTTCAACAATGGATTTTGATTAATCACTCATTTCATCCAAGGGATTGGGAAAGGGTCATTATTCCACATCAATACGACACCACTCCCCCAATGGGACAAGGTTTGGAGTTCTAGATTAGGTTTCTTTTAAGCTTTCATGTTTATTTCATACTTAGTTTAATGATTTCTTAGTTTTTGAAGCTTTTTAACATCTCAATGGGATTGTAGATTAGAGGGTTAAATAATGCTTAAAATCAATAGGACATGGTGTATTTAACCTATACTATGATTACAATCACATTTTGGTACTAGGAGGGATTTACTAACTTTTTTTGATGAATTTCTCTTAAGTTTTTGTGAGTTGTAGGTTTTGGAGAAACAACGACACTTTTGATGGTTACAATGAAACACTTGGGATGCGTCACTATATAGCGACACATTTTGGTTTAAATTTAGCTATGCATAATTAATACAATGATGTATATTTAATATGGTGACACATTTATCTTTTTGCGGTATCGTAAATTTAAATATATCGATGCACCTGATATAGTGACATGTTTGATGTCCTTGTTTTGGTGCAAAGCGACACATCCAAAATTCACTAGAGCGATGCACTTTCAGTTTGGTGACACATTTGAAGGCTATAGTGACGCCTTTGATTTTAGTGACACTTTTTACTGGTAAAAAACAAAAAGCTAATTTTCACATGTGTCAAATTTTTTTATTTTCACATGCTCTCTAATATTTTACTAACACCTAGTTTTGTTTTGTGAGGCTAATTGGTTTTACAAGTTTGAAAACACTTGAAGTGAAGGAGCATATTATCGTTTGACCATACATTGTGAAAGTGTTTTTTCTACACTTGTGGGACAATTATAACCCATCATATGTTGCTTTGGTTTATGTTTTAGGATCACTAAATTTCCATTGGGCTTAAAATTTACTTTCAAAGTTGGTTAAAATTGGAACCATACAGCCTCATTTTGCAATATCAGTTAAAATTAGATAAAACAAATAAACACTTCCATTGGTGCTTAAAATGAAGTCATTTTTCTATGTTGGGTTAAAATGAATGAGTGTTTGATGTGCATGTTTTTCTTGTATACACTTGTAGTGTGTATCCACTCCTCTTGCGCTTTGTGCAATCTTGGGTGAAGAGAAACACTCAAGTGTACTTTCTTATTTTTAGTCACCCCACTAGAATTTTGATACGTATCCTCTCCCCTCATGCTTTGTACGATCTTGGGTGACAAGAAATATAATTTTTCTTGTTAGGAAAGGGCATGCTATGAGATACATTTTGCAATGGAGAACTCACGAGCGACTCTCAAACTAAGTACGTTTACCAACACACTATATAAATTGTTGCGAACATGAAAATTAAGTAGCTTCAATTTGGGGTGTATAACATACTGCACCTCATCCTACACCTTAAGTGGAAGGGAACAATTAAAGAGACTTAAGTGGCCGAGCGAGATGAAACTATATATGTTTTGGTGTTCACGGTTTGTTGTCACTAAAAGCCTTTGTGTATTAGCCAACCAAGTCCATTTTTGAAATGTTCTTTAAAGTAGTGCATTGGAACTTAGATTCCAAGAAGTTACTTACCAATTCCAACTTGTGGGTCAAGGCATAAAGGCTTAAAGAGAATGGACTCTTTTGATTTTGTTCCTCCACAATGTTACATGTAAAATCATCCCTTTGGGGCATGAGGTAAACCCACCAAGAAGAAACGTACCCACTTGAGCTAGGAATGTTATTGCTTGTGAGTCAGTTTAACACATTGCTTGGTTCCAAAACAACTTAAACACACATCAACATGTTCATCAAATTTCAAACCCTTCAGATTAAGTGTGAATACCTTTGAAAAGTTCTATATTGCTGCTTGTACCTAAGGATTTTTATCCTTAGAGGCCTCTAAATATTTGGACTTATATCTTAATTCACACTTTCTAAAGTTAACATAGGGAACTATGGCCTTAGCTTCTTGATTTTCACATAATGGATTTTGTGGAATGAAGGTTTCTTAGACATAGACATTTTTAGTTTGAAAACATTATATAAGACTTTCTTGATGTGGTAATGAAGTAATCTCACTAAAGAAAAGATTAAAATCAAATAAACACTCCACACATTGGCCTTATGGTTGAGACAAATTGAGACAAGGAAAGTATTGCAAACATTGAACTGTCCAAGTTCTATTGTCAAAATCATTGAGTTCTATTATCAAAATCATTGAGTTCCTAAAGTTTTATCACTTTAGAGGTATAGCATGTTTTTCACCATCTTGGTCTTGTAAAACAAAGGTCCCTTTTAGGTTAACATGTTTTGGGTAAAACATTTCATCCATCTTCACACATTTTACATATCACTTCATAAATAACTTTATAAACTTTTGGACACATAAACACTTTATACTTCGACAAATATCAAACCAATCCCCTAACTTAGCTATTTTGTGTGTGAAATAGATCCTTTTCCATACACTTAGTTGAGTTAGTTATCACATTTTTGAGCTAGTTTATCTTAAAAGGTCACAAGTCTACCTTAAAGATTTACAAGTTCATTAACACCTTTTATCCAAGACATCAAAACATCAAAATCTTTAAATCTAAAAGTGTTGTCCAAAAGTTTAGAAAGTTCATCCCCCATATCATTCACCCTTTTCATCACCCACTCACATCATTGGTCCAAAAAAAATTAGAGGGTCCCTTCTACCAAAGTTTGAGTCAACTAGAGAGTTTCAACACTATAAATCTCAACACACTTCTCCCATAGTTGAACCACAATTTATGGTTACAACACAAGAGATACATGGAAAAAACCAAAACCACATCCATCACAAGTGATACAATCCCACAATAATTTTATCCAAGGATCCATTCTACCCCCTCACAACAACCACAATATCCATTAGACATGATGTGTGAGGTAGAAGATGTCACAAACAACCCATTTGAGCTTACTGAGGAAGAAATCCTTGAATATCAACAAGATGCTAAGACAATCCACATTGTTAACACTTTGATGAAAAGGAACCCTACACAATACATGCTAGCCTTAGCAAAAGAAGGGGCTAAACTCCCTCCTACTTTTGAATTTGATTTAATTAAAGAATAAAACTTAGGAAATGTGGCTCCCCCAACATTCACCACACAACCCTTGGCACAAGGCTTGAATCCATCTATGAATACACCAATGTCATCCCTTATACCAAGTCAAATATACACTCCTAGTCTTGCAACTAGAATTGTCGCCGACTTTGGTCACACTCTCCAATTAGGAGGAAACACACTTTTGGGTACTCAAAACACCAACACAAGTTGGACACCAACATTTGGTGCCCCATCACATTCTTCCACCACCATTCTTGGACATCCTCTACATCTAAAAAAACAACTTACATTTCAAAACACCACGACGACCTCAAATTTTTTGAGTGAAACCATCTTCATCCATCACCACGAGTACCCAAAGTGTGCCCAACGTTACACAAGGTAATGTGAACCGAGTGCCTCAAATAGGACAACAAGGGAAAGTTAACACCCTCACACAAAGTCAACCCTTGACAAGTGGTTATAACAAACCCATTGACACATTGAAATAAGTGGTTACCCGAACTACTCAAGTCAATCCACCATCCACATCAACTCCATCTATCATCAATCCAAATCAAAGCAACACATTGATCACAAACCCCATCGACCAAGGTAATACCTTGGTCCCATATCAAACACAACAAGGGAACCCTTCTAATCAATTGAACTAAGGTCCAAATGTGCCATTGACATCGCACTACCAAATGGTACCATCATCTTTACCATTGGTTCCCCAAACCATGTAAAATCAAATAGGGTCCCAAACTTACATTCCTCCATCCCAATCAAAAATATTACAAGGAATGGTAGCATAAAACAACCCAAAAATACTCACCACACATCAACCATCTCAAATCAACCCACAACCCACTCATTCCATGGTCACTCAAAACCCATATCACATATCCCAACAAAAAAACACTGCCATATCACAAGAACAACAAGCTCACACTCTAGCTTTACAAAAAGAACAACAAGCTTATCAACAATCGTTGCAAGTGCACCAAGCTCAAGCACAAGTGTTGCAATTGCAACAAGCTCAAGCATAAGCCTTGCAACAACAACAATCTCAACAACAAGCCTTGATTGTACAACAAAAGACACAACAAGCTTATCAAAAAGTGTTGCAACAAAAAAAATCCCAAGCCCAAGCCCAAGCCCAAGCCTTGCAACAACAACAGACTCAACAACAAACCTTAATCATACAACAAAAAAAACAAGCGCAACAACAAGCCTTGATCGCACACCAACAACAACAAGCCCAACAACAAGCGTTGCTAGCACAACAATATGCCCAACAACAACAAGTGCTTGTGCAACAACAACAAGGTTTGTACTATAACCACCAACAAAACATCATCAATCCACTTGCACAAGGAGCATATACACCACCACCTCTATCACCCTCACCTTCACAATACCAAAACCCATCCTACATAGCATACAACACCCCATCATATCAAACTCCCACTTACAACTCAATCGACATCCCACAATACACAACATATGCTCCTCCACCAAATCCACAAGATGATGTGTCATGATAACTCAAAGCACTCACACAACAAATCTAGGACATTCAAATGGGAAAAACAAAGAAGCCACATACACAACAAAACTTGTGTCCATACCCATTCGATAGAAACATCACAATGGTACCTTTCCAACCCAATTTTGAGGTCCCTAAGTTTGATAAATACAAAGGGAGGGAAAATATTGCAGATCACATCAAATAACTCCACATCATGTGTATGGAGGTGGTCTACAATGATTCCTACTTGATGTGCCTCTTCCCATGCAATTTGGTGGGCCCAACAATTGATTGGTTCTCACAATTACCTCTAGGTATCAAAACATTCCAAGAAATAGTTGATAGGTTCATAGACCATTTCTCCTTTAGCCTAGACATGGATGTGGGCCTTGAAAAGTTGTATACTCTCTAGTAGAACAAAGGAGAATCCTTCGCTAATTTCCTACAATGGTGGAAGCAAAGAACTAGTAAGAGAAAGTTGCCTATTCTTGAAGAACAACAAATAGGAATTATCATTGCCAATGTTGACGGGGACCTGTCCTTCCACTTAAAGATGTAATGTGTCACTAGTTATGATGAGCTTATCCCTAGGGCCCTCAACATCGAGAGATCCCTAATCTCATAGGGAAACACACAAGCATATAAAGATGACCGTCCATCAACCAGTTCAAATGACAAGCCTCGCGTATGGGATAAGAACAAGAATGTGAAAAATGATGGCATCGTTGATGCTAAAGTGGTTATAAGTGATCCTAGAAAAAACACTAATCAACCAACCAATAGACAAAAAACTATACAACAAACCACCACACCACCACAAAATAACCAAATAAATAACACTGACACCCAACAACGAGGACCCTCCAATATAAATAATTACCCAAAACATAAATACACACCATTGGGGGAACCTATTGAATCTGTCATGCAAAAATTGGTTCAATCAAACTTGATTACACTCCCAAATTTCCAGAACTCTCAAGAACCTCAAGTTAGACCACCTTGGTATAACGCAAAGGAATTTTGTGACTTTCACAATATTAAAGGACATAAAACATCAAATTGTATGAAGCTGAAGAATATTATCCAAGATCTTATTGAAATGGAGATGTAACTATTGATGTACCCATAGGTAACCAAGACCTCAAGATATACAAGAACCCTATTCCAGATCACAACAAAGGGAATGAAAATGACAAGGGGAAAAATATACTAACGTAGGACATGTCTATTCTAATGTGGTTGCATCTTGTGAAAATGTTGTAACAGTTGTGACCATTCATGGACCTAGTGTGGTGTGTGGGGTCACCACATGATGTAGAAAGGTTACAATCCAAGGAGCTTCATTTCAGCCTAGGGCACAACCTACATCACTAGAATCAAACCCTAGCAACTACAATCTCCTCGATTAGTTGAAGAAAACCCCTGCACAGATCTCTATCCTAGAATTATTGAAGCTATCCCCCACACATACAAATATACTAAAAAATGATTTATCATCTTCCTCCATCCCTAATAATATTGATATAAAGTAGTTTCAAGATATGATAGGGCATATCACCACCCTCCATCTTCTTACCTTCTCAGAACAAGACCTCCCAACACAATCATTACATAATCACACTTTGCATCTTGAGTTCATTGTTCATAAGAATAAAGTTAAGAGATTCTTAGTAGATGGAGGTGTTGTTCTGAACATCCTCACCCTTCAATTGGTTAAAAAAATGGGTTACATGGAGGATGCTATTGAGAAGAAAAATAATACAACCATAAAAGCATACGATGATCAAGAATGAGTGTCTCAAGGCATCATCAAGTTACCAATCCAAGTAGGACCTATCATTGTTGATACCACATGCCAAGTGCTAAATCTTGATCTCCCCTACAACATCCTACTTGGTCGACCATGGATACCATGCCATGCAAGCTGTAGCTTCCAACTATCACCAATCTGTCAAGTTTCCCTTTGAGGTTAAAGGAGTGACTATCCACAAAGATCCTAAGCCCTTTTACTATTGCAAGAACCTTGAGGCTAAATTCTACAAGATCCCCCAAATACCTAAGAATGATGGAGGCCCTACATCCTCTTCCTCATATGTTGACCCATCTTCCCTTGCCTCTACCTTAGAAATGAAAACACCCATTGTGCATAATATACTCGACATCAAGGCAGTAATCAAGGATAACGATTGTAGAGATTATAATCTAAAGGACACTTTTGTGTTGGGAGAGTTACCTCTTTCCCCTAAATCTCATGGGAAACCCCAACCTATCAACAAAGTGGCTGAAACATTAAAACTTCCCAAACCCCCAAAATACTGGGGGGTGAATCGATATTCTACTAAACCATTTAACTGCTAACCATTCAATAATTAAAACATATCTAGCTGCAATTGTAAAAAAAAACATGAAAAGAATCATAACATCACATGACATATGAACACCAAGATTTTTACGTGGAAAACCCAGAATGGGAAAAACCATGGTGAGGATTAGTTCACAATATATTATAACCAGTCATAAGATATTATAGGGAACATTGCTAGGACACACTATCCTTCAAAGGATCACAACTTGAAATGATTACAAAAGTGTGTGGCTCACTGCCAAAAGGATGAACTAATGAAATACACCTTTTGTGTGATGAGTTAAGTTCCAATTAAGCTCTAGAAAACAAAATCCTGCACCGGTTCGTAGGTTCATAACAACTACCAAACAACTTTGCACAATATCACACTGTCGCACATCACTTCTTATTACTTGTCACATCACACACATACATTACTGCTATATGTAATTATGTCTATTAAAAAAATGTTTCATACATATATACATACATACATACATACAAATCAACATACATCAATTAGGTCAGCCTAATTAGATGTAAAAATACTCAATTTAAAATAGCTTGTCGGCTCAAAACAAAAACTTATTTGGCGCTTAAAACAAAACATGCAAGAGATAAATTAGGTCATCCTAAACCTAATTAAGAACTCTTTAATCACCCATGAAGCGTACACCACTTATCCATGTTTTCCAGAAGAATAAGCAATGCGTATATGCCAAATTTCTATCATTTATATCTCTCAACCCATTCAACCAAAATTGTTGAAAACTTGTCCATAGCTTCAATTAATAACCTTGATGAACATATTGAAACCACATCGTTCAATCTTATGATATGAACAATTCTGAACCAAATTACCAAATTAGAGCAGTAGAACCATAGTTTACCGAATGAAAAAAAGCTGTCACAAACCAATGTTGGCATCAATGACAACACACTAGAGGGATTCTTCTTCACTCTTCCAACAATCTCCCCCTTTGTCATTGATGGAAACAAGCTCCAAAAATGAAGATAAAAAAATGTCTTCACATGCCAAAGCAAAAATTGTGCAAACTCAACTCCCCCTTTCAGATATATACAAAACACATAACTTCTCTAAAACCAAAAAAATATTCACAACATTATTTTCTCCCTACACAGACCCTTCTTCACACATAACCTTTTTCCCCTTTGACGTCAAGGACAAAGGTTAAAAATAAATTGAAACATTTAATAGAATCTAGGGGCACCTTGTAATTCCTTGAGAATAGCTTCCCAAGCAGGATTTCCATCATCCTAGATCCATTTTGCATTGACAAGTGCTTTGTGCAATGATTCTAGTTCCACTAAGCATTCTTATCCTTCTTCCAGAGTGGATGGGTTGAGATTCATCTTGTCTAGTTTTTCTACATCCACCAAGGCACTTGATATAGGAATGTGTCTGGACATTACAAAATCTCCAAGCTGTCCAAACCACCTCATTCCATCTTCCTTTTGCCTCTAGAAGGTGAAAAAAATTCTCTGCAAGTCTGAAATAGAAGTTTAGGCAGTATAATTTATATCATCTACAATCTTGTAAGTTCCGTAGGCATTGGAAAGCTAAGACTCTATTGAGTCCATTAAGTCTTTAATTCCTTGAGTGACATCAGACCACCACATGGCATATATGAACATTATCTAGGCTTCCTCTTCACAATCCTTTGCCTCTTTCAAACTTTGCAACACCTTGTTATGTGTGATTACACATTTATCTTGTAGAACCAGTAACCTTTTCTCTAGAAGCCTTGACTCTGCCTCTTTCTCAGTCTGTATCTTAAGGTTGGAGGTATATTCTTTGATAGAATCAACCAAGAACTTTAAGTTTTCAATGGGTGCTAAGGCATCATCAATTGTGGCACTAGGGGCTATCTCCCACAAAGCCTTAATAGCTTCATTTAACAATTTATTACCTCTCTGATAGGTTTGTTCAATTTCCTGTGTTCCAAAGTTAAGAAAAGTACCAAAAATCTTTATCCTTTCTATGGGTGACATCTTGCTTAGATCCACATAGCTTGGATGTGATGAAATTTGAATCAACTGAGGCAGTAGCACAGGCTGAATCCTTGTTTTCCTTTTCAGTAGAACCTTACGAGTACTTCTAGATGATTCTCCAGATGGATTTGATGGCTCAGTGGTCTCGAGGAATTCTTCTTCACTTCTTCCATTTTATGTTTCTTCCTTGTTTTCTTCTTTCTTTTCCTCATCTTCTTTAGAGGGATTTTTCGATGGTCTTTCTTTGTTTTCTTCCTCCTTCTTATCTTTGCTATCTTTTTCATCATTACCCTTTTCATCTTTGTTTCTTTCATCTTCATTCTTGTCTTCTTCTCCACTATTTTTGGTATCTTCATGGTGTTCTTTTGGATTGTTACTGGTACCATTTTTATGTTGATATTTAGTGTGTTTGCTAGTTGTATCCTTTGTATCATTCAAAGGAGTAGGTGTCTCCAAAGCAACATGTGTATCACCAACCTTATCCAAAATAGGATGATCCTTTACTTTTGTAACATTAGCAACCTCTTGGGCTTGAGCTGTATGAGATGAAGAACTAGTTCTCATCCCATAATTCTTTGCCATTTCCCTTACTGTATAAAGAGTCTCTTGCTTCAACCTTTCAATACTTTCTTTCTCTTTATTCATTAGAAGAGTGACTCTCTATTTGACCTTGAATAACTTAGAACATTCATTTAAGTAGGTAGCAACATCTTCCTCAGATAAGGGGGATCCATATGTGTTCAAGGCATCAGATTTCATTTTGTCATCAACAGTTATAACTTCATGCCTTCTTTGTAGGAAAGCTTCCCATACATTGTTAGTCACCTTCTTCCTTATAGTTTCCATATTATCATTAAAAATAACCATGTATTGAATGAAAGCATCTACAATTATTTCCTTATCCTCTTTATTAACTTCATCAAATAACTTGGCAGTAGCTAGAAAATCCTCAGATTCTATCATATTATTTACTAAAGATTCCATCTTTAGAGGTAGACGATCACTTATGGGAGGAGAGCTGGGCATGTAATCCATAGGTTTTAATGTACCTTCTTCTCTCTTCTTCTCATGCACATGAATTTTGAAAGCTTCTATTTCATCTTCTATCTCTTCTTCATCAAATGAGATTTCAACATTGTCTCTAGTTTCTGCCTCTTCATTGTTGGTGGAAGTATTGCTCCTTATATTCCTTTTCAACTATTTCTCTTCTTGCAATCCGAGATCAATTTCTTCTTGTATAACATCACTTAAGTTCCTTTTCCTATTTTCCTTTTGCTTTATTCTTCTTCCAAGGGTTGCAAATGGTGCAATAGGGGGTATATTTATCTTCTTCGATGCTTTGGTGTTGGGTCTAGAGGAAGTAGTTACATTAACTACTGTAAGGGTAATGTGCTCAACCTTCTTCCCTTTTACTACTGCTGTTGTATTGAGTGTTTTAGGTAATGTAGAGGTAGTGGTGGAAGATGCTCTTCTTGATCTTCTAGGCCCAAAGGGAACATCATCTGAACTAGCCCTCTTTTCATCAACAAATTTCTTTAGCCTTTCAACATCATCCTTAGAAAGTGAATGCATTTGAAATAATGCCTCAAAATTTTTATTTACTCTTTTATTCATTTGAGGTTCTAACGTTTCCAAATGCACTTCAATAGACTTCTCTTCATATGTACCATGACAAGGTAGAGGGGGATCCTTAGGACTGCTTAACAACATTTCAATGAGGCCCTCAACTACTTGCTCATCAATCTCATATTCTAGAGGCTCTATCCATATATTTATAGGCTCTACCATCTCTATGATGCACTCATCATTTGACATAAGAAAAGTTATCTCCTTTGCATATTTCTTTACTAAGATCCTTTGAACTCTATCTCTTTCATACATGTTTTGAAAAATTACAAAGAATACAGTTAAAGCATCATTTTGTGCTTTGAAGTCTCCAAGGATATGTAATGTTCAAGGATTTGATGTGCCACCAGTATGATGGTATCCTATATGATATTTTTCCTTCCAGGTAGCTCCCTCAGAAAGTAGAATAACATCTACAAAATACCAATGTACCAAACTTAAATGCATACTTCTTTGTCTTAGTTTGGGTTAAGTTATCCATAAGTTTCTATCAAAGCAACTCACACAAATCATAGTCCCTTCCATTAACCACCATATCATATGCAACATAGATTATCGTTGTAGACACAAAATTGCTTCTATTAGTGAAATATATTTTTTGACCAATCATGACTGCAACATATCTCACAATAGGGTTTGTAATGGGTTTGGTTGTCAACACTCTCCCATCATATGTGGCACTAGTTAGTTTCATGACTACTTCATTATTTATAGCTTTTAGCACTGACACAGGTCCAATGTCATAGGGACCAGTCATAGCTTTAATCACTTCATTGATAACTACTCTAGCTAGACTTGTCCACACAAACTTATCATGCACTTTGCTAAGTTCCAACCTTACAAACTTTACATCCATTTCACTGCAAAAATCTGGGAACCAATTCCATACATCTAGCTTCTTCTTTACAATATTTTCATATTAGATAGCTTCATCGAGGAATCATTTCCAACTAGTTCCTTTAACCATATATATGAGAGTACTTGATGGTCAAATTTTTCCAATTTTGTATGAATGTTGGTCCTGGTATCTTCAGCGGGTAAAACACTACTCGAGATTTGTGAAAATGCACCTAGGGGTCCATTTCATAAACCTTCCATGAAAATATTCTGAACCTTGGTTGGGGTCTCTCAAAAATCTCAACCATAGTGGGAGTGGCCATTTTCCCCTCAATTTACTTGTATATGCTTATGGAAATTTCTTCTAATTAAAGCCCACAAAGTACAGATAGCTATAAATACCCTTTTCAAGCTTTGATGGAAATTAGGGTTTGATGCCAGATACACTAAATTACCTTTGACTTGCTTCAACTCACTTTGCTTTCTTTAGAATGTGTAAAAGTGATTCAATATCAATTTGAATTTTTACTTTATGCCTTATAGATTTTCCTTAATTTTGTATTTAATGCATTCCACCTTCAAAAAGCTAATAAATACTTTGTGAATACACTATAAATCCTAAAATGATCTGCAAATCTCCAAAATTGTAAATTTTCTATTGGAGCCTTTTTCAACACTTTCATAATGACATCTTAGAACACATATCCTTGTGTCATTGCTTGAAACCTCTTATGTTGGGGGTTTATAATATTTCTCTATAATTGCACCCCCTAAATCCATTATTAGGTTTAGTTCTTAGAAGAAGTATCTGCACCAGATGTAGGTATAGATGCATTTGATTCATCTTTATTCTTGGGTTCTTCCATTTTCTTTCAAATTTTCTCCATTTCCTTTTTGAATTTAGTAGGATCCACTTTATTTATAGGTTTATTCCTTTGTTTCAGATTAGATTTCTTTCATTTTTACTTTTGTAGAATCTTGAAATATGTCATGGTTTATTGCAGGTATAGCACACAACATTTTTTTGACTAGATTGATTTTTATTTAACCTTGATCTGCACTAGTTAGCTTTATGTACAAATGCATAACATATGTAGAAATAACCTTGAAAAGATTGAAACATTCTACTAGCATTGAATCTATTCATCATTATCTGAATTATGTACTTAGTAGCTCTATGTCCAAATTTCTTGCAAACAAAACATTGCCCACAAAATAATCCAACATTATGATTCATTCTACTTCTGCATTTTGTTGACTTATGACCAAATTTATTACATGAAAAACAAATACCATTGAAATATGGGTACCTTTGAGAATTAGGTTGTCTAGTAGGGATCCTTCTGGTATTGCTCCTTTGATTCTTGATCTATCTACCATTTCCTTAAGTCTTCCTTTGATTGTCAACCTTGTTAGGAGTATGATTTTCCTTCAAATTTTGTCCTTATTCAAGTCCCAAACCACCTTTATTCTTAGAGGGTTTTTAGAATGAAATAAAATCATCAAGCATTGTAAAACTTGTTTTGAACTTGTCCTCATGAGCCCTTGCCTTCTCCAAGTCAAACCTTAGAGTTACCACTTCTTGTTCAAGCTTTGTACATTCATCAATGTTACTCTGGATTTTAGCTTTTTGAGAGTCCTCAATTCTTTTCTTTTCTTCCACTTGCACTTTTAGTCCGGTGATGTATTCATTTGCTTTCTTCAACTAATCACTAACTTCTTTATACCTTTCTTTGAATTTATTTATTTGTTCTCTCAATTTCTTGATGTACTCATTTGCTTCTTTAAAGTTCTCCCTTAGAGTTTCTTTCTCACTTCCAATTTTGTCTAGATCTTCAAGAGCAACATGGAGTTCTTTAGTTGTAAAGATCTCTTTCAGAGGAACAAGGAAATTTTTGTCAGCCATATTTTCAGACTTCAAGATCTTCCTTAGGTTGTTAAACTTTTCAAAAGGAACCAAGCTTTGATACCAATTGTTGAACACCTAGAATACTAATAGCGGGGTGAATCAGTATTCTCCTAAACCATTTAACTGCTAATCATTCAATAATTAAAACATATCTAGTTGCAATTGTAAATAAAAAAATGAAAGAATCATAACAACACATGACACATGAATACCAATATTTTTACATGGAAAAATCAGAATGGGAAAAACCATAATGAGGATTAACTCACAATATATTATAACCAGTCATAAGATATTACATGGCACACTGCTAGGACGCACTATCATTGAAAGGATCATAGCTTGAAATGATCACAAAAGAGTTTGGCTCACTTCCAAAAGGATGAACTGATGAAATACACCTTTTGTGTGTTGAGTCTTTTCCAATTAAGCTCTAGAAAAAAAAATCTTGCACTTGTTTGCAGTTTCATAACAACTACCAAGAAAGTTTGCACAATATCACACTGTCAAAAATAATTTCTTATTACTTGTTGCATCACACATACATTACTGCTATATGTAATTATGTCAATTACAAAAGTGTTTCATACATACATATATATATACCAACTTACATCAACATACATCAATTAGGTTGGCCTAATTAGATGTAAACATACTCGATTCAAAATAGCTTGTTGGCTTAAAACAAAAAAATATTTCATGCTCAAAACAAAATGTGCAAGAGATAAATTAGGTTGGCCCAAACCTAACTAAGAACTTTTTAATCACCCACGAAGTGTACACCACTTATCCATGTTGGCCAAAAGAATAAGCAATTCCTATATGCCAAACTTCTTTCATTTATATCTCTTAGCTCATTCAACCAAAATCACTGAAAACTTGTCCATAGTTGTAATTAACAACCCTGATGACATATTGAAACCACATAGGTCGATCTTATGATATAAACAATTCCAGACTAGATTATCAGATTAGAGTAGCAGAACCATAGTTTATCGGATGAACGAAAACTATCACAAACTAATGTTGGCATCAATGACAACACATTGGAGGGATTCTTCTTCATTCTTCCAACAAAACTTGCATCTTCCACCTTCACCAAGTGGGGAGAAATGAACAAAGAGGATGTAAATAAGGAAGATGTATCTAAATTTCTCTATTAGGACAACCTACCCAGGCTCATTCTACCCATGAAAGAGGATAACAAAGAATTACAACTAATGATGGGATGGGGATACAAAAAGAATGAAAATCTAGCAAAAAATGACAACGGTTTTCTAGAAGCCATCGTTCTTGAGAGATATCCAAAGAATCTTGGCTTAGGATGCACTACTAGCAAGGTGACCCTTATTGGTAAGGGTAATTCTAATAATTTGGTTGAGGCTTCCTCTTGGTTACCAACATCATGTGACACTACCCTAGATGATTTTCCCCTTGACGTTGTTGACCTATTTGAGGATACTTAGATCTTTATGATAACCATAACATCTTTCACCCCAAATGGCCAAACTATTGAATTAAGCTTAGTACATCCCCAACTCATTGAATGGGACCAACGAGGACCACCAATTCTACATATATTCAAAAATTATGAAGCAATCTCAGAGTTCATGGGACTCTGCAACAACTTACCATGTGGGGATAATAAAGTAGGATTTGATATAGAGCTAGACACATAGGTGTACTATGGGGAGACAATTGAATCTCTCATTTTCAAAATTGATGACATGAGAATAACACGTAGGTCTTTAAGTGAAAACCACACTGTGACACTTTAGGATCACAAAATAGTAAAAATAAAGGATGTATTTGATGGTGAAAACCTCTTTGAGGCACCCAGGGGTGAGGGACTCAATCTCCCCCTTAGTGCAATGCATCTAGAAAAATTAGCAATACTGGAAGAGAAGGCTACTCCAGTGAATGTAGGAAAAAAGGAGGCACCTAAGATAACCTTTTATATTGAATCATTATTAGATGAAGAACATAAAAACTTAGCAACATTCATAAAAGAATGTAATAAGCCATGTCAAATTTGACCCTAAATTTTCCCTACTTGGTACTTGGGAATTTCGTCAAACAGTTGGCTTGAACTCTTTTCCTAGCTGGTAATTGTTTTCTCCTTTGACTTTTGAGTTTATGTAATGATTCAAATGCACCAAAGATATTAACCAATGAACTGAATTGAATTTGAAGATACAATGCAAGACTTATTTTGATCTTCCAATGCAATAGATAACTAACTGCAAACAAGCTGCTACAACATGTAGACATTTTTACAAATAGTTTGTATGTACTACTAACCCCCATATTATTGCAAATGAAGATTCCCAAAACTGATTACAACTTTACCAAAGGCTCTTACAATAGATTACCCTCTAATAGGTATGATTTACCATGTACTATAATGATCAAAATCAGTTCTTTAATGACATCAATACAAGTGCAGGATTGGGTGATTTCTTCATATGAAATGCAAGCTATTATAATGGAAAACTCACACTATTTCAGATTACCAATGCAACTACAATAAGCTGTAATGACAACAATGTATTACAAGATGAAACTTCAAGGCAATTTATAAAATTGAATTGAAGAACCTGTTGGAAGCCCTATGACTGTAGCTGCATCTCAACTTGCTCCTTAAGGTAGCACACAACCACCATCCAGTAAGTCTCCTTGACTAGCTTTTGACTCCTCTCAAAGATTGATGATGACTTTTTTTTCTTATAAGCAACTCCTAATTTCTTTTGTGCAATCTTCCTTGTTGTTATTGAAGATTGTGCTAGCTGCCATACATAAATATAAATACCTTTCTATTTATTTATTCAAGTGGATCCCTCTTTCCAAGTCATGACCTTCAGAAAGGACAATTCCTTTCCCATGTCAACATTGCCAGCCAATAAGAACCCAAAGAATGAAATACTTATGATAGCACTAAACTCCCAAGAGGTCTGTGATGTCTCCTTGGATACTTCTAGTTTGTGTGATGGTGAACTCCTGTTGAAACCACATGGGTGAATGATAAGAATCATTGTGGACTCTGTACTCAGACCTCTACCCTCTTCTCTCCTTCGTTCATGCCTTCAGCTTGGTGATTTTTGAGTTTTAATACCTTCCCCTTGCCAAGCGATACATCCCATCAGTCACACTCTTATGGAGGATTAAATGATCACCACTTTTATTCCAATTAATTGATAACTCTTTTATTGAATATATTTGCTTAGATTCATTAATTAATTTAATTTCTTTTTCCTCCTATCATATGCCTGGGTGTGATTCGCCAAGATGAAATGTCTTTTATATTTATGTGTCTTTATTTATCCATTGTAATGATTATAGTCATTATATTTATAATAATATTATTTTATTTTACTATTATTTTAAAGTTATTTGTATTCTAATATTTAGAATATAATAACAATAATTTACCAATATATTATTATTATTTTATTAATTGTTCTATATATATTATTATAATTATAATAATATTATATTATATTTTATCTCTGATTATTATAATTATAATATTATCAATGATAATTATAATTATAATGATATTTTAAATTGTATTCCTTTATACTTGATTATTATAATAATGATATTTTTAAATTACCTTCTTATATATTTATACTTTTGATATGAGTACTCTACTTGAATGTGTATATTATTAACATGTTATTGTACATCTAAAAATATAAATATATTAAGTGTATATCCAGCCTTGTAATCTTGGGAAAAGATTGTAGCATCTCTACCCAAGCCTTCTGGATAACTTACTTTTAAGTATACCCAACCTTATAATCTTGGGAAAAGACTGTAACATCTCCACCCAAGACTTCTAGATAACTTACTTTTAAGTATACCCACCCTTATAATCTTGGGGAAAGACTGTAACATCTCTACCCAAGCCTTCTAGATAACTTACTTTTAAGTATACCCAACCTTATAATCTTGGGGAAAGACTATAACCTCTCTACCCAATCCTTCTGGATAACTTACTTTTAAGTATAACCAACCTTATAATCTTGGGGAAAGATTGTGACACCTCTTACTAGGCCTTCTGGATACCTTTTTCTTAAGTGTACCCAACCTTATAATCTTGGGAAAAGGTTGCAACACCTCTTTCCAGGCCTTTTGGATACCTTACTCTTAAGTGTACCCAACCTTATAATCCTGGGAAAAGGTTGTGACACCTCTTTCCAGGTCTTTTGGATACCTTACTCTTAAGTGTACCCAACCTTATAATCCTGAAAGCGAGTTTCCACTTCACAGGCCTTATGGATACCCTATATTTGGTGTATCCATCCTTAAGAACGTTGGTTCAACTCCTCTCAATCCTAGTGTGGTTCCTGGCATTCTTCTTCCTTGTATTCTTCTTACCACTATAATGTCCCTTGTTCGGGAAAACTCTAAATCTTGTCCTCTTAGGTCCTTATTCCTTGATTGTGATTTGATTATACTCTTCCCTTCATAAAATTTGGGGGTTATCCCCTCTTCCAATCCATCAATGCCCAAGTTGTTTCTTTAGTTCTGCATGTATTCCTTTTCAAATCTTCCTCCTATCAGTTGATAATATATCTTCTAAAATTTCTTCATACAAATCTGTCTTAAATATATATACCTTTCTCATAAGTCTACCTTGATCATATATATATCTTATTCACAAGTTTTCCTTGTTTATACATTTCTCTTCATACAAAGTTGCTAGTGTATATCTAATTTATCTATTTATCTTACACACATCTCTTGATTCTTCCCATGAAGGTGCTCCTTTCCTCTTGGCTTGGGCGCTATCCCATTATTGACAACCTTGAAATTTAGATATATAACCTTTAATGGATCCTTCTTGTTTAATTTCCTTCCACAAGATGGCAAGATTATGCTCTGATACCATTGTAATAAGCCTTGCCAAATTTGACCCTAAATTTTCCCTACTTGGTACTTGGCAATTTTATCAAATAGTTGGCTTGAACTCTTTTCCCAGCTAGTAATTGTTTTATCCTTTGAATTTTGAGTCTATGTAATGATTGAAATGCACCAAAGATGTTAACCAATGAATTGAATTGAATTTGAAGATGTAATGCAAGACTTATTTTGATCTTCCACTGTAATAGATAACTGAAACTTATGCAAACAAGTTGCTACAACATGTAGACATTTTTACAAATAGTTTTTATGCACTACTAACCCCCATATTATTACAAATGAAGATCCCCAAAACTAATTACAACTTTACCAAAGGCTCTTACAGTAGATTTCCCTCTAATAGGTATGATTTACCATGCACTATAATGACCAAACTCAGTTCTTTAATGACAACAATACAAGTACAGACTTGGGTGATTTCTTCATATGAAATGCAAGCTATGATAATGGAAAACTCACACTATTTCAGATTACCAATGCAACTACAGTAAGCTGTAATGACATCAATGTATTACAAGATGTAGCTACAAGGGAATTTATATCATTGAATTGAAGAACCTGTTGGAAGCCCTATGACTGTAGCTACATCTTAGCTTGCTCCTTAAGGTAGCACACAACCACCATCCGATAAGTCTCCTTGACTAGCTTTTGACTCCTCTCAAAGATTGATGATGCCTTTATTTTCTTATAAGCAACTCCTACTTTCTTTTGTGTAATCTTCCTTGTCATTACTGAAGATTGTGCTAGCTACCATACATAAATATAAATGCTTATATATTTATTTCTTCAAGTGGCTCCCTCTTTGCAAGTCATGACCTTCGAAAAGGACAATTCCTTTCCTATGTCAGCATTTCCAGCCAATAAGAACCCAAAGAATAAAATACTTATGACAGTGTTGAACTCCCAAGAGGTATGTGATGTCTCCTTGGACATGTCTAGTTTGTGTGATGGTGAACTCTTGTTGAAGTTGCTTGGGTAAATGATAAGAATCACTATGGACTCCAGACTCATATGTCTACCCTCTTCTCTCCTCTGTTCATGCCTTTAGCTTGGTGATTTTTGAGTTTTAATACCTTCCCTTTTCCAAGCGATACATCCCCTCAGTTGCACTCTTATGGAGGATTAAATGATCACCACTTTTATTCCAATTAATCAATAACTCTTTTATTGAATATATTTGCTTAGATTCTGTAGACATGTAAAATTGACTTAACACCTATCAACTTTGAATGTCTCGAAACAACTTAGAATCAACCCATAAAGTCTCTGAACATCTCAAAATCAACTTGGAATGTATTGAAACAACTCATAATCAACTTGAAATGTCTCAGAACATCTTGAAATCAACTCAGAATATCTTGAAACAACTCGGAATCAACCTGAAACATCTTAAAACATCTCAAAATCAACTTGGAATGTCTCAAAACAATTCAAAATCAACTTAGAACATCTTGAAACATCTTGGAATCAACTCAAAATGTCCTGAAACATCTCGAATCATCTCAGAATTATCCCACGATCATCAAACAACATCTGAAACCCTAATTCTACTATTAATTGAATAAAACATTATTTGATTAATTCATGTCTCATCATTTTGACCAATTAAATAAATTATATTTATTTAATAAAGTCCTAATCTAATCTTATTTCATCCTAATTAGTCAAACAATGCCAATTATTTGATTACGTCACCAAATCACCTTATTCACCTAAATTGATTAAATTATTAAATGATAATAATTTAATTAATGAAACTTTCCCTCCAAAATTTGAATAATTAAATCAAACTATTCAAATCAATTATCAAGAAATCAAACACAAAAAGGAATTAATTAATTAAATAAATTAATTCATATTCCTCACCAACTTTCTGATTGAGAAAAGCATTGGTTGCTTACTTAGCAATCTAATTTTGCTAAGTCAACCATCTATTTCCTAACTAAAATCAATCAATTTCTAACTGATCAATCAAATCCTGACTGATCAATCTAAACCCTAACTAGCCAATCTATTCTTTAATCACCCAAATTGTGCAATCAACTTTGCACAATCTTCTCATGTCTAAATCCTCTCAACACATTTGGACCATTGATCTGGTATTCTCCAATGCGATCCTGATTATTGATTTGAAATCTCTTTTCTTATATAACAAACATCTCTCCTCACAAATATGGATCAGAGAATCAACATACTTTCGCAACGAAGTGCTGTCACAATCACCATTGATAAAGCTTCAACCTTTTTCGATCAACCAAGCATCATTCATCCATCTTTTGCACATGAACTTTGGAGGCTTCGTGGTGACAAGAACAATCCAACATCAAGTGAATATACTCTCCTAGGGGATGGTAATACTTTTTGTATTGCTTTAATTCATTTTGGTAATCATCGGTTTCTTAATGTATGTTCAATTAGCTTAGTTTCATTTCATATGTGTAGGATAGGATTTTATATTTTCTATGTTTGATCTTAGCTTAGATCCTATTTTCAAATTGCAGTTTGATCTCTTTTTCATCTAACATTTTCCCCCTCACACAAATTCATTAGTTTATTTAATTGATTTTTCCTCCTATCATATGCTTGGGTGTGACTCACCAATATGAAACGTCTTTTATATTTATGTGTCTTTATTTATCCATTGTAATGATTATAGTCATTATATTTATAATAATATTATTTTATTTATTATTATTACTTTATTAATTGTTCTATATATATTATTATAATTATAATAATATTATATTATATTTTATCTCTGACTATTATAATTATAATATTATCAATGATAATTATAATTATAATGATATTTTAAATTGTATTCCTTTATACTTGACTATTATAATAATGATATTTTTAAATTACCTTCTTATATATTTATATTTTTGATATGAGTATTCTATTTGAATGTGTATATTATTAACATGTTATTGTACATCTAAAAAATATAAATATATTAAGTGTATACTTATCTTAGATGCCCCTTTGTGATGGGGACATCACAAAGAAAGAAAGGAAAACTTTGCATGGTCCTACATAGACATGCCTGGACTTGATCCTGAAGTGGTAGTACATCATTTAACAGTCTATCTTGAAGCCAAACCAGTGAAACAAAAGTTGAGAAAGATGCACCCTCAAATTGCATTACTGGTTAACCTAGAATTATAGAAGCTCCTTGATGTCAGATTGATTTGACCAATTGACTATCCTAAGTGGGTTTCCAACCTGTTACTAGTATCCAAACCCACTGGGGGCATCAAAATACACACAAATTTCAAGGACTTGAATAAATTATGTTCAAAGGACGATTTTCCTCTTCCCAACATTGACATCATTGTTGATCTAACTGTAGGACATGAAATTTTATTACTCATGGATGGATTTTCAGGCTATAACCAAATCATGATTGCTAAGGAGGATCTACATAAAAATGAATTCACTTGTCCATGGGGAACATACTCTTGGAACATGATGCCATTTGGGCTAAAGAATGCTAGAGTGACCTATCAAAGGGCGATGACCCTAATATTTCATGATATGATCCATAAACTAGTTGAAGACTATGTCAACGATATTTTGGAAAAATACAAAACAAGGAAGGAGCACATAGAGGTATGAGGACCAATCTTTGGCAGACTTGAAGAGTATAAGGTAAGACTAAATCCAAAAAAGTGTCTCTTTAGGGTAACATCAGGCAAGCTTCTTGGTTACATCGTGTCACAAAGAGGTATAGAGATAGATCCAACAAAGGTGAAAGCAATATTAGACATGGATCCACCATAAACATTGAAACATATGAGAGGGCTATTACAATCCATTAGGAGGTTCATAGTGTAGCTATTAGACAAAATCCACCCTTTCTCGCATCTTCTCCATAAAGGAATAACATATAAGTGGGATGAGAAATGCAATAAATCTTCCAACAGATCAAGGGCTACCTATTATCACCTCCAATTCTCATGCCACTGATACCAAACTAGCAATTGATCCTATATATCTTAGCTACATTAGCAACACTAGGTGCTCTTCTAGCCCAACATGATGAAATGGGAAAAGAAAGAGCCATCTATTACATCAACAGGACCTTGGCAGGATATGAAATGAATTACTCATCCATTGAGAAGGCACGTGCAGTGGTCTTTGCTTCACAAAAATTTAGGCATTGCATGCTTTCACATAAAATCAAGCTTATTGCTAAGATCAACCCATTAAAATATCTGCTATCCAAAGCAACTCTCACTGAGTGAATGGCCAAATGGGTAATGATCTTAACAAAATTTGACATAGAATATGTGAAGCGTACGACTATCAAAGGACAAGTAATTGTAGACCAACTAGAAGAAGCACCCATTTATGTGGATAATCCTTTGATATCTAAGTTTCTTGATGAATCAGTCTTTCTCCTCTATGTAGTGGATCAATTGAAAATGTATTTTGATGGATCATATACCCAACATGGATTAGGGGTGGGTATTGTCTTTATCACCTCTCAAGGTGATTGCATTCCAAAGTCATACGGTTACCATCTACCAACAATATTGTTGAGTATGAAGCTCTAATAACAGGGTTAAGAATAACAGTCCAATGGTAGATACAAGAGTTAAAAGTCTACGGGGACTCACAATTGATTGTTAACCAAGTCAATGACAACTACCAAACCAAGGATGATAAACTCACCTTATAAGATGGTAGAAAGTCTTAAGGACTTATTCATTGATGTAACCTTTGATCAAATACCTCGTGTAAAAAATCAAGTGGCAGATGTCATGGCGACAATTGGGTCTTTGCTAGACATGCCACACAATGTCATTCAATGTGAATTCTAGGTAGAACAACTTCTCATATTGGCTTTTGAAATATCTGAATCAAAATTTGTGTGTGTGAACGTTGGTCCTGGTTCCCCATGGTATCACAATATATTCACCTACCTTAGTAGAGGTACCCTCCCATCTGATATCACTGCCAACCTTAAGATGACCTTCATTAAAAAGACATCCCAATTCATCATCTTAGGTGATACCCTATACCATAGAAGCATAAGAGGGACATTGTTATGATGTCTCAACCAAGAGGAAGCCTTGACTTCCTTAACAAAAGTACACGAAAGAATTTGTGGTTCCCATTCTAGTGGTATAACCTTATCCAAGAAATTGTTGAGGATGGGGTTTTACTGGCCAACCATGGAAAGAGGGTCTCATTAGTATGTGTATAAATGTGTCCAGTTTCAATAAAACAGAGACCTTGTCCATGCTCTAGCCTAAGAGATTTAGTCGATTGTCACACCTTGTCCTTTCTTGCAATGGGGGCTTGACCTCATAGGAAAGATTATCCCCAACTCATCTAATGGCCAAAAATTTCATCATCACGACCACCAAATACTTTATAAAGTGGGTGGAAGCTATTCCAATGACTTATATAATGAGCAAACATATCTCTAAGTTTATCTTGAATTACCTTATTTTACGCTATGGTGTTTTGCAAGCTCTTATCTTAGATAACATAACACTCTTCAAAAATCAGGATGTAAGAGAGCCATGCCAATGATTTAACATCCAACATTGGTTCTCTACCCCCTATTACCCACATGGAAATGATCAAGATAAGGCTACAAACAAGACCATTCTAAAAATTTGAAAGAATACAATCAATGAAGTTGGTTGTGACTAGCATCTACAGTTAAATCCCACCCTATGGGCTTATAGAACCAGTATCCACATGCCTACAGGTGCAACCCCTTTCTCCTTGGTCTATGGATCTGAAGCCATCCTACCTATTGAGGCCAAGCTTCCCTCACTGCAAGTATCATTGCAGAATTTAATCACTGATGAAGAATATAGGGTATCTCAGCTGGATGAGCGTCATCTTGATGCCCTAAATCATTTGCAAGCATACCAAAATTGACTGAAACAAAGCTACAACAAGAAGATCAAGAGCCAGTCCTTCCAAGTAGGGGATCTTGTCCTCAAGTAGAATCAAAAGAATGTTTCAAATTTAGATAGTAAAGGAAAGTTTGAGCCTAATTGGTAGGACCCATTTGTTGTCACAACAAGCTATGGGTTAGGATCTTACCAATTATCAATGCCTAAAGGAGAACCCTTGTAGAAACTAATCAGTAGTCTACATCTCAAAAACATTTATGCTTGGACTTGAAGGGTGTAAATCCAAAATACGAAAAAATCAAAATATGTTAAAAATCCAAAAAAATAAGAAAAAGGATTGAAAACAATAAAGAAAAAAATCATCCTCTAGTGAAAACCACTTTGGTGGCGCTTTGGGCAAGTACCTTGGTGAAAACCTGGTAAATAGGCACCTTGTGTAAATAAGCACCTCCGTATATTTTTGGATATTTATCTTATCATGCTTCGTGTTGCATTCATCCATCACATCACTCATCCTATTTAATCCATCACCCATCCACATCCATATCATAGCTTGATATTGTAAGTATCATATTCCCCTTAGTGCTACTTGGCACATTCCTAAGGTCAGTTTTTCTACTTATATAGAGGTATTCTATCACATCACAATGGGGGAAATTTGTTATGCATCAGATTGGGTTCTTGTATATCTTAAGGTTATTCAAAATATCTCAAAAAATTCCAAAAACATTCATCAAACCTCATCAAAATCCAAAAACATCAAAATATTGTATAGACAAAATCCAAAAAACATTTGAAAAACTATAAAGTCAAAATCCCAAAACATCCAAAATACATCAAAATACCAAAATAGGTCAGAAATTCAAAAAATCAAAACCAAAAACATTAGCTTGTAGAACTACGAGTCTCTGAGCTTGAACATAGGCAAGGCCATCACTGATGTGCCCCCGAGACACCCTAGGCCAGTTCTTTAGGAGTTCATCATAATAAACTGACAATCCATCAAGTGTTCATGTCTAACTATGTGTTCTCTGTGTGTATAATGTAGGAAAGGCTAATCTTTGAAAAGTCCCTAAGGCCCTAGGTCAGTACCTCTTAGGTCTTTGGTCAAAACTCATAAAAGCACAAAAAAAATTGAAAACTCAGAAAAGCACAAAAACATTTCAAAAATTGAAAACACAAAAAAATTGAAAATGAAAAACCAAAACATTCACATAAATATTCAAAAAGATCAAAAAGAACCTCAAAACATTTAGAAAACACCAAAAACATTGAAATATTCTAGAAAAAATTCCAAAACCATCCATCCCATTTCACTTTCACTCGCAATAAACCTTCATCCATAATAAATCAATCATCATCTTCAAACTTTGATAAAAAAAGTAGAAAAACAAGAACAAAAAGTCGTAAAGTGTGAACCTAAATGTCAAAATATAAAGTCTAGATCATAGGTAAATGAGTCAGTAACATTTATATCAACGACCTATCAAACACTTAATCTTAAGTCAAAACATCTAATAAACATGTCCTATGATGCATCCTTCCTACAATGGACATCAACATTAGAAATCGCTTTAGCTATGTTAAGTTGGTAGGAGATATACATAATATTGACTGTTTATTTTTGGTCTTTTCTTGTGATTTATCTTTTTGACCCATTTCGAGGACCTCTTGATGATGTCTAAATGATTTAGAGAGAAAGGAATGGGGCATTGATCATTATCTTTCGTTTGTTGTGCTTGTGGGGTATTCTTGTAAAATAATCTTGGTGCATACTTGCTCAGTTGTGTGTAGGAAGGTCGTTTGGAGTAATTGTTGACTATTGCGTATGCTTTGGTCCAAAATATTCTAAACTTCTAAACCACATTTCAACAAGGTTTTTGTATGTCAAGGTGTGAAAAAGGACTATCCTATCTATTTGTAGAGTCAAAGTCCATCGTACTATATACAATGCCATCCTGGTTATCAATACCATGATGCATCGTGTCTATGTGTTATATCAAAAATAAGGAGTGATAGAGAGTCCCAATCCTAGAAATGAGAAAATCATCAAATCTCATCACCATAATCTACTAAAGTCTCAATAACTCATAGACTTGTTGGACTTCTAAATCAATCTCAAAATCAATGGGCAACCCATTCATCTTATTTTGCTATCTTCTTTTCCACGCTAACATGGAAAAGAATCAACAAAAAATATAAATGCATCCATCCTACATCCATAAACCATTAGCACACATACATCCTGCCTAATAATAGCATACTCATATCATATCATAAAGAAAGTGACATCATCATATGGGAAGTTATAGACAGAAAGTATATCCATCTCATAGCATGTCATAAAAAGATACTGAAAAAGAGAATGAGACATCCATTGCATTACATCCATATCATACATCGTATATCATGTAAACATCACATCATTAAACATCTCATATCACATGGCATAAATAAAGACATGGATCCATAACATAAAAATTTGCATCCATTGCTTCCATACATAATCATAACACTTAAAATAAATACATCATGTCATAAATCAAATCAGACCATCTCATATATATCTCCAAACATGAGTGTCATGATATAGATATTAGAGTCAAAGTGTAAACTATCATCAAAAGTGCATATACAAGAGGCTATAAAAAATGAGCCGATGAATGTGTATACAGGTATCAATCAAGCTATACATCAAAAAAGTGTCTATGCAAGGAGGCTATCCCTTGTTGCCTCAATCCCCATGATGTGAAAAGTCCTGCTTGTGGTTGGGCTCTCCCGACTATCTAACAAATGGAGGATCAGTTGAAGCTCTTAACACTTCCCCACTCCTCTGCGAGTAATCCAACTATCATATCTCCCATGGGACATCTCGATGATAGTGTTCTATAGTACATTTCCTCTGAAACAACCTCTCTATACATTCGATCTGACACCAACTGTCCTTGTGTTGTTACTTTCATGACCTCTAGCTATTGTTGTCTCCCAATCTCCTCAACCAACTATAGGTCTAGCTATTGTCGCAACTATACCTCGTGGTCTCTCTTAGCTGTAATAGCCTACAATTGTTGTTGTAGCTAGTCCCTCTTTGCTATGAGGGCCTAAATTTGTCTATCCCGAGGATTTGGCCCTAGTGGTTGCTATGGCTATTGATTTGCTTGCTAGTGATCTTGATGCACTTAATACTAGTGCCCCTAGTCCTACCTACCCTGCTCTCCATGACCATGATCCTATGGAGGTTGTTGATATGGATACTATCCACCTCTACCCACACCTCTACCCTGACCTCTTCCTTTTTCTCGAGGGTACCCACTTGCTAGATTTGTCAATCGCATAGGAGGTGTCCACCATGCATCATAATTTAAGGTCATCCCCACATCCAGTGGCCCTTGATCATATGACCACAGTTAGGCAACCAAATTTCTGAAGTCATCTATTGCCACCTGTGGCAGAATTTGTAGCCCCTAGTCTACCTCTTTCTGTGATCAAGAAAACACTGTTGTATAGTCCTGTGGGAGTATGTTCCATGTCTCCCCAAACTATCGAGCCATGTAGTTTGGAAGGTATCACTCAATCATAGTGTGCTCTTGATCTTGTAGATATTGGGTCTAATTAGCAAAGAAAATTTGTTGTTGTTCATCGTACCATGGCGGTACTTGGAGCCATGGCCTCCATCTAAAAACAGTCATATCATCTATGACCCTCTTCCAATAAGGAATCCCTATCAGCCCTATGTGTTATAATGTCATAGCCACTTGATATAGGTACACAATGGGCTCATCATGGTCTATGTCTACTAAAACCACAATGGGTCTCAGCATTGTAATATGCTCGTATGCCTAGATGTGCAAAAGCATAATACCAGCTCCAATGCCTCTCCCTTGATAGTATGCTACTTGATGCATATCATGATATAATGAGGCCAACATGACTAGACCCCATTTATAGTGAACCATCCTGCAAATCATGCCATGCCATACTTGTCCCCAACCCAGACTAAAACCTCTGCCCTGTTGGTTTGGGGCAATCACACCAAAAAATAGGGAAGCCATGACTAATCTAAAAAGAAGAACCCATTTGTGGTGCAGATCTAAGTCGATTTGAGATCTCACTAGAATGATCTCATCTGATCGCAAGAGCTCACAACATGCATCCCTCCTAGCATTGCTGTTGTAGATGACTCGTTCCCCATGAATGGGAAGCCACAAGATCTACTAGACGTCCTCAACTGTAACCATCTCCTCACCGGTGGGAAGCGGAAGGATGACGTCTTGCTGTGTCAATGCTCCACCAACCCCATCATCATTGCTAAGTGAGTACGAATCTCGATCATGTAAATGATGAATCCTAATCCAAGAGCTCTTGAGTACTCCTATTGCTCCACATCAAAATCACGTGTCATTGACAAAAGGTTAGACCAATGCTCTTAGGACATGATATGATGAAAGTCCTCCTACATGCATCATGCACACTGCATAAATTTTCCTAAAATATAGAAACTTCTTAGATTCTAGATGTCAAAATCTTGAAACATCAATAACGTCGCTATTTTCAAGGTGCGTTACTATTTTCTTTTTAGGGGTGCATCACTGTTTACAACGCGTGTTGCTATAATCAATAGCGTGTCGGTATTTTGACGTGTTGTTATACCAAATTGATAGGCGTGTCACTGTTTAGTGTGTCACCATTCCTCAATGGAATTGCTAAACTGAAAACCCCTAACACATTGCTATTCACAACATGCATCGCCTGAACCTAAGTATGCTGCCAAATGAAAATCGCTTGACGCATCGCTCAAAGAAAAATGTGTCACTATAAAATCAATAGTGATGCCGACCATTCAAAATGCATCGCAAAACAATGAAACCCTAAATGACCTAATTTCAAACCCTAATAAATGCACAAAAATGCATAAATCAAGAAAAGTTTCGATGCACATACCTGAGGTCCTACTTCTGCTTGGTGTTGGTACTCTCGAACTTGGTCAGAAAGGTGTGTGGGAAGCTCATGTCATGCCATCTCACCAGGGTGTCAAAGCTCAAGAGCAACAATTCACTAGATGTCAAGAGTGCAAATGAATTGAAAGTGACCCTTTAACACCTATTTATGCCTAAAAAATCAAGGTTTTTTGCCCTAATTTGAGAGGAAAGTTAGGGTTTTTAGCTAGTTTCGCCAATTTCCAAGTTGTTAAACATATTTTGAGACATTTTTTGCATTTCTAAGCTCGTTTTTGCATCCTAGAGCCTTTTTTCAACCCCTAAATCAATGTTACATCTTTGTCGAGAGATCAACCCAAAATTCAAAAGCTATGCCCGATCTCTTGAGGGGGCAAGGAACCAACTTAATTCCTTCCATTAGGGCAATAGTGGGGCATCCAAAAAATCAAGAATTTTTAAGTTTTTGATCTGAGCAACAACATTACTTCGAAAAGAGTCAGTCTTTGAACCAATGTAACATGTACCTTGGTTCAAAGAGGGGCAAAATGTAGACACTTAAAATTGTCTTGAATAGTATTACACACTTGGATTTGATCACTAACATTGTTTCATCCTGAATTTCACCTTCTTTTCATCTTTTTGATTAAATAATCCTAGTTATTTAATTCAATGAATCATTTTAATCTATTAATCTAATTGACTTAATTAGGTTAATTCACCCCTTTCACCTTCACCTCTCATCCTGTTTAAATTGAATAATACAAATTATTTGATTTAAACACCTTATGTCCTATCATTTAATTAAATAATCCTAAATTATTTAATTAAATGTCATTTGAACCCATTTTCATTAAATAAGCTAATTATTTAATGACAATCCTCATATTCCTCAACTTGCACAATTAAAACTTAGTTTTAATTACTAATTACTAATTTTCCTCACCCATCCACTTGCATAGGGAATATTCCAAAGGAATATTCTTTTATTTGGCTCCAAAAAATGGAATATTCTTTCCTAATAGAATTTGTAACAAATTTTGAAAGTTGTTACAAAGCGTGTTTGTTTGAATCATTGTGATCCCTTAATGATTCCTTGATCCATGTGATATTTGATTCTCATCCATTGATGAGAATCCTTGATCCATGCCTTCACCCTTCATTCCATCTTGACCATCGATGGATCAAATCGATCTCAACCCTTGATTATTCATTTGCTCTCATATAAATACATCACCATTTGGAGAGATATAGATCCACTTCATAAAAGAAAAGTTATGCTTCCCATTTGAATACTATCTCTATTCATACTTGTACCATTATCAAGATTTCTCATCCTTTTCATCCACCCATAACATTGTTTTATCACTTTTATCTTAGTTTTCAACAATGGATTTCATTTAAAAGTTCATTTCATCCAAGGGATTGGGAAAGGGTCATTATTCATATTAATACGACACCACTCCCCCAATGGGACAAGGTTTGAAGTTCTAGATTAGGTTTCTTTTAAGCTTTTGTGTTTATTTCATGCTTAGTTTAATGGTTTCTTAGTTTTTGAAGCTTTTGAACATCTCATTTGGATTGTAGCTTAGAGGGTTAAATAATGCTTAAAATCAATAGGATCTGGTGTATTTAACCTATACTATGATTACATCACACATAGTAAAAACAATTGGTAGAACAATGGGCATGTTACAAGATAAAATTTTATTTGTTGAACCATGTTGAATAGTCATGAAACAAGTGAGTAGGTTGTGCTTGTGATATAGTTTCCACTTGACAACTCAACTACTTCTTGAGTTCCTTCTTTCATTCATTACTATTTTATTGATTTCCTTTACATTTTAATTATAATTCTCTTAATATAAGAAATTTGTTTATTTAGTAAATATCAATATAATTTGGTTTGTTCCCATATGTTTTAATTTACACTTTCCTTTATTTGAATGATTTATTAATTTCATGAAAGATATATTTTTTCATATTCTTGAATAAAGTGTTTTTTACTCAACATAGAATCACAACTGAGTTCATCAATAGTTTACGTTCCCGAGGTTTAATAGTTAAGTCATTAAAATTATAATCTCTCTTTTATCTTTCAAATTATATTCTATTCAATTAAATTAACCAATTGAATAAATTTTAACTAAGTTTATTCTACCATTTTACTTGTGTTTTAATTGGTCGATTTATCTTTTTGTATCACACTTTGGTTTATAAAAATATTTACAAAAAATATACCTCCTTAGGTCTCATCATTTTTATGTTATTTTTTGGGATGGTGTCAATAACCTATAGATTACATAGTTTATAATAGGTCCAATACCCTTGAGAGATGCTTTGGTTAATAATAAACATTACCTAGTCATATGTTTAGATTAAATCACTTTATGATAGAGGTATATTTATACCATAAAATTATATTAAAATCCTAATCATGATACTAGTGTAGGAGTACTAAAATGGGGCACTACAACAAGATTAATGAGGCCAAGACCACCAACACCCATACCGTCCACTCAAAGTGAACTAAATTTATCTAAGATCAATCATCAAGGAAAGATCATAAATTCAACAATCGTACTTGTCTATTCCATGCCACCATCCCTTTTGAAGAAGAATTGGTGAGATAGATTCTTCAAGTCATCCATTAAGGAAACTATTAAGTTCATTATCTTCTAATTTTTAAGCTAATTTTTGTGCATCTTATGCAACCTGAAAGGAAGTTCTAGTAAGACCCCACCAAGGTTGTACAACCTTTGACCTTCTTCATTTAAAATTTATTGGGAACTTTGGATATAATTAATAATGGTAGAAGGTAATCAATGGGAGGTAATAGCTTAGATCAACTAAAATTTTGAGAGAGCCTTAGCAAATAATGAACCCACAAAATTTGAATTTACTATAACTTTTCCCAATGATGAAACCCCCACAAAAAATATTCCACATTTTTCTTTTCCTATTTTTATGGTTTAAGTATTGATGATCCTAATAATATGTTTTTATTTTTTAATTTGATGTGCTTATTCATAGTTATGATTATCATATTGATTATAAAAAGATGAAATTATTTCTAGTCACTTTGAGAAAGTTACCTTAAGATGGTTTATGGGACTAAGAAAAAAATTAATTGATTCATGGAAAGATATGCACTCAAACCTCTTTGTAAATATTAAAATTATTGCAAGGAAACATATATTTAAGAAAGATGGGCTACTTGAAGATTATTTGGAGCAGTTTTTATTTAGTTATCAATTCTCTTAACAACAATGAATCAATGAAAACACACTCAAGCTAATCTTATTGTGAGGAATACAAGACGAATGCAATAACAATATAAATATCATCAAATGAGGTGATGTCTTTTAACCCTTGATGAAGTTTGTAGGAATCATTCTATTTGTATTTCATATGTCTTTGGAGGCTTCCTGGCCTTATTGGTCAAGCTTCTTGTGTATCTACAAGGATTACTAAGTGATAGATAGGGAACCTACTAGAAATATTCAAATAGACATCTTGAGCTATATAGGAAAATAAATTTACATGATATATGCCAAAAAAAAAAAAGAATAATTAGATAAGTTATTATTGTTGTTTTATTCATTATGCTGTAAATATATTATTGATCAACATTTTGTATTTAATAGAACTAAAACTAGCAATCACACCTTGTGTGCAATCGGTAGGTTGAAGAAGTGTGGAAGGTCAATAAGGTAATTTTTTGGTCTATTTTTTACATGCATTTGTGTAGTATAAATGAGGTCAATTGGTAGGCCATTTAGAAAATGATGTTGTTTGTGTAACAAAGGTAACAATGGAGAAGTGGTAGCTTCAAATAAACTATGCATCCACTTACAGGAATCCAAACACAACTAAAACAAAACCTTTGAATCAAGAAGATAATAACACTCCATTACCAATAGGCTCATGTTATGTTTACAATAGGGAGAGAGGGAGAGAGAGGGAGATATGGGGATAGAAAGAGGGAGAGATATAGGGGAAGAGAGAGAGAGAGAGGGGTAAGGAGATAGAGATAGAGATGGAGGTGAAAATGGAGATGGAGATGGTGAGGGATTTGGAGAGGAGAGGGAGAGATAAAGAGAGAGGAAAAAGAGATAGATATAGATGGAAGAGATAAATATATATAGAGGGGGAGAGACGAAGATAATGAGATGGAGATATAAAAATATAAAGATAGATGTAGGAAGTGATATATAAAGAGGGAAAGATATAGGGGTAGAGAGAGATGGATATATAATGAGATAGATATAGAGGAAGATATGTAATAATTTAAATATGGAGAGATAGAGATAGAGATGGGGAGAGAGAAACAAGGAGTGTGTGTGTATGAGTAAGAGATATGTGGAAAGTGAGAGAGAGGGAGATAGATATGTATAAATACATAGAGAGAAGGCAGATGGAGAGAGATAAATAGATATAGGAGAGAGAAGTAAAGAGATATAGAAAGAGGAAGTGATAGGGAGAGGGAGAGAGGGAGAGATAGGGATATAAAGGAGAGATAAAGAGATAAATATAACTTGGGAAAGATAGAGAGGGTGAGAGAGAGAGACAAAGAAAAATACAAAGAGAGATAAATATATAAAGGGAGAGATGGAAGAAGAGAGGAAGAGGGACATGGAGAGATAGAGATAGAAAGAGGGAGACAATGAAAGAGGGGAAGATGGAGCATCCAATAATTTTTTTTTGTAAATAAGATATTGTTGGAAGAATGACCATCTCTACAATTTTTTGTTGTCATTGATGTCACGATGTTGTGATTGCAAGTCTAAGTTAGTGCTTGATCCGCTATTTTGGTTTGGTATCTAAATCGGTATTCAAGTTGCACCCTCTTGTATTCTGGACCACAATCCTTCGCAGTTGATTGTTGTTGCTTGCAGTTTTGGGAAACAGTTTATGATTGCTGAAAGCATGTATGTTCAGAATCTCTTGTGCTCCAGTGCTCATACAATGTATCGACATTATTCTATTGATTACTTTTTGCAATTAAGTCTATTTCTAGTTGACTTCTTGGATAAGTCGTGATATGGTGAATTAATTTTTCTTATGCAGATTTATGTGTGACCTATCTTAGGTCCATGCCGACATAATTTAGTGTGTTGGACGTTTAGGTTTCCTTTTGGAAAGATTTTGTGAAAGCTGACAAGTTGGTATTTTTTGATAAACAAGGAAATGCATCTAATCAGGCCGACCTAAGTGATGCTTGCAGATGAATCGATTATATATATTGGATAGGGTTGAAGATTAAAAAGTGAAATCGATGAGGTAGTTGTGAATGTGAAGTTGAAGAAGAGTGAAAATGATGAAGTGTGTTAAGTCTGTCTATTGAGCATCACCAGAACTATATTAGCACTTGTTAGGTGCACTCTTTTTAGTTCATTTCAGTTGTAAAGCCCAGTTTTGTTTTGTAAATCTTTTTGTAGGTAGTGAGCCTCCTTGTAAGCAGTGAGATTTTGTATCCAGACAGTAAGTTCTTTCAGGGCAGTGAGCCTTATACATTCGATTTTGGAACTACTTTATATTGTGAGTTAATCCTCACCATGGTTTTTCCCTCATTTGGTTTTCCACGTAAAATCTGGTGTTCAGTGTGTTAATTTTACTTTCTGTTTTCTTCATTTCATGCTCATGCTTAATAACAAAAAAGTTCTATAGTTGTGAAATTGATAAGTGTTGAAGTTTTGAGTTTAAATTTGGTGACAATTGATTCACCCCCCCTCTCAGTTGTCTTGCACTTGTTAACAAATATCATATTACATGCAAAAGCCGCTATAAACCTTATAGAAGTATGAAGAGTCCATATAATATCATCCTCTCTAGAGGGGTTGAGAAAACTAAAATCCCTAATAAATTGCAAAAAATAAACAAGAATATTGTTAAATCTATTTAATTAAAAAGAGAAATCTTTCCATTGAGGAGATTGACCAATCTAGGTAATATAATTACTCAACATGGATCCATAAAGTCTAGTTAATGGTTCAAACAACCTGTTGAATTAGGGCAGAGAGAGGAAGGGAGAGGACTATCAAGCCATTTATCCTCCCAAAATTTTATTCTTCTGCTATTACTCATCCTCCCTCTTAGACCCTATTTAAGAATACTTATTTTGTGCATGTTGTTTCATATAATAGATCCCATGGGGAGATTAGAAACACTAAGAAGGCCTTAATAATTATGGTTTGATTCTTATCACCCTTTAAAAAATGCCAGAATACTTTAGCCAAAATGGTTTTATTAAAGTTCTACATTCTTTTAATTCCTAATCCAATATTCCTCTTGTTTTTACAAACTATTTCCCATCTAACAAGGGCTATTATTTTCCTTTCCTCTAACCCAATATAAAATAACATATTTTAAATTTATTAACTCTTTCAGCCATAAATTTAGGAATTTTAACGAGGGACAAGTAATCTATTAGAATATTATGTAAGGGGGCCTTTAGGAGTTGGTATTTCCTAGATTGACTAGGGAGCTAATTCCATTTCCACCCAACTAAATTCCTTAAGGTTATCTCCAATATACCATTCCAATAGTTATTGCTATGTTTTTATTGTTGAAAGAGGCAAGCCAAGGTAAGTCATTGGGAGATTGACCTTCTGAAAACCTAATATCCTGAAAATCTTATTTTGGAGACATTCATTAGTATCAAAGAAGTAAAGAATACTCTTTTCATTATTTATGTGATTTCTTGAGACTTAAACATATCAATTCAAGAGGCTTTTAAATTTCTTATCTTTCACAATATATAAAGTACCAAAATAATAGTTTCATAAACAAATTGTTGATGCGAGTATGGAGGAAGAGAAGAACCAACATTAATGCCCATTAGGATGTGAGACACAATCAAATTATTGATATTTCGGCCAAGAACCAACCAATAGGCTAAAAAGGTAAGGAGAAATATGATCACATTGCCTTAACCCCCTTCCATTGCTAAAAAATATCTTGGGATGCCATTAACCAAAACAAAGAACTTGGGAATAGAGAAGCATTCTTGGATTAGATGAAGAATGCTATTGTTAAACCCAAAATTTTGAAGAATAGAAAATAAAAAAGATAGAGAAACTCTATCATAAGCTTTAGATATATCCAATTTAAGTGTCATACCAAATTTCTTGTTGTTATCTATTGAGTGAATGATCTCGTGTATCTAGAACAAAACCTTTTTGATGGTGAAAAATAAGGAGATGTAAAAAATGTAATCCATAAGACAACCAAAATATGAAAAGCTTAGAGATTTTTTTAAATAGTGTTGCATAAGCTTATAGGTCTGAGATATGAGAGAGTAGCCACATTATCCTTTTTAGGCACTAGTTCTAACAATAAAGGTAGTATTGAATAACTTCAAAATTTTGGCTAACCTAAATAAATCTCAGAGCTGGTGAAATTGCTTCTTGTTAGTCTTTATTGAGAGATCTAGGTTGCAAATCTAGGTAGATCTTGAAAATTTGAGTATGCTCTTCTCTTGCATAATATGATGACCTAGAGAATAAAAATGCAAAAAATACTAGATTGTGGGGAGGTTCCTCTTTTTGGCTTTGTATTACATGTTCATTTTGGAGAATGTTGGTACAAATTTGAGTTCACCATTGAGTTCAAGGTGTCTAAGAAAGTTTTTTTATCCTTTTGATTTCTCTAAATTATGCATGTGAGACAAGATCTGTAAGGGTTTAAATTTGGGAGTTGGTTGGAAGATCCATAAGATAGCTATAATTTTGGAGCATTTTAAGTGAAATTTGACCTTTCCATCATGTTTATAACTTAAGGATCAACTATCACTTTATCAAAATCATAATTTAAATTTTCTTAGATCCATCTTAGATCCATTAGGAATAAACCCCTCCTCAACCATACAAATCATAGCCTAGAATATTATCTATGTAGGTGGAATATTCCATATACCTCTACTCACTTCATCACTATGGAATGCGTGTCATTAGGTTAGGTACAACATAGGTTTAAAATTTCATATCTTTCAATTTTTTTAAGATAAAAAAAGATTTTTTTTTCCTGCCTTGTATGCAGGGTATCACAAACTTGCATAGGAAGGTACCTGCCACATAGTGGAGCTGAAGGCATTGAGGCCTCGTGGTCAATTGGTGGTGAATGCCTCCATTTCCAAGGATAAAATCGATGAAAAAAAAGATGTTTCATGCCTTAAACTATCTGAATGAAGTTAAAATGACCAACAAATGCTTGAGAAGTGGTTTCCCACCAACAAAAAGTGGTATTTGATCAGAACTAGTAATTGTTGACCACCAAGGTGGTTTTTTTATCCTTGGAGAGTGGTTTTGCACTCACAAGAATATATTAGTGAGTCAAATGTATATTTTATGAATATTATAGTGTTGATGTTAGCATGACATCAACATGACATTAGCAGGATGACCCCCAACCATCTTATCCCCCCTCCCTTATAATTTTTGATATTACACTTCAACTTTGTGGATTGCATTCTTAGTCATCTAGGCTCCTTTTTGTGATTTTTTTTTATCTGGGGTAGAATTTTGTGAGCTTCATAATGGTGTAATTTATTTAGTTATTTTGGTGCTTGGTTTTTCTAGAAATTATATATTTTCATAGGTGTTACCGAGTATTTATCATTTTGGAAAATTTTTAGGCTTGTTTAGGCTCTTATAATAACTTTTTTGGTGTATTTTTTTTGAAGTCCATAATTTTGTGTGCTTGTAGTGATGTGATCAAATTGATCTCATTCTATAAAAAATGCTTTAATTATGTGACCAAATTTGACATCTACATGCACTAAGATCAATTCCACTTCATTGTTTTAGCAAGTGACACCTATAACCACACTAAGTATGAAGTGCCAAGATAATACATTGTTGGGGGTAACCTTAATTGAGTAATTTTGTGGGGTAATATTATGGTGGTTGATTGATTTCTTTTATTTTCTATGTGTATATGCAATAGGGAATTTAAATAAATTTGAAATCCTAATTCCATATAATTATGATTCATGGAGAAAATTAGTTTGGACTATCTAATGGGAAAAGACTATCTAGAATATCTAAAAGAAGCCATTTGTAAACCTAATAATGCTAATACAAAGGTGATATTGGAGATCAATTGTAAGAAGACACTTGAATACATTTTTTTATTAGTCTCTTTCAATTTATAGTTTCACATTGAATCATGCAAAACACCTAACAAGGTTTAAAATTTATTTTGAAAAGTTGTATGGTAAAACCGATAATATTAGGGGATATCAAACTAATAATGATTTGATGAATCTTGATATTAAAGGTTTTGACCACATCCAAGACTACATCTCAAAGAATAAGAAACTGAGAACACAACTAAAGGATTACAACATAATTAAGGAGGATTTACAATTAATTATAAAATTGTTAACCAAGCTTGGTCTTGAGTATTCAATGCTTATTTTTGGCTTTCATACCCATTGAATTTCTATCAGAGCAATATATGTTGATCCTAGTTTTGATGAATTTTCAAATATTCTAATCCAAGAAGAAGTAAAGTTAATTCAAATGGGTATCATCAACTCTTCTAAACCACAATTATTTGTGGATAGTGAGCCTAAAGTATAGAAAGAATTAGGAAATCTTGAAAATAAACAAAAGAAGAAAAAGAAAAAACTACACAAAGATTTTGAATCCTCTTTCTCTCAAGGCTCACTAGCTACACCAATGTTAATTCAAATCATATTGTAAGAAATAAGTACATGATGAACATCAATTTTATTCAAGACAACATGATGAGTTGAAGCATCTTCTTAAGAAGAATCAAATCTATTTTCCTTCAACAACGTTAGGGGATTCATCATCATCATCTTCTTCAAATTTAGAGAGACAAAAGGGAAAAACACTTGTAGTTATATATTCTAAATTAGAGAGGTGGATAACTGATTTTGGAGCTTAACATCATATGGATTAATCACAAAGCATGTTCTCTTCATTTGAGTCTTATTCATCACCACACATCCTTATAGCTAACAACACATATAAGTATATTTTTAGGAAAGGAGCTATTGACATGGATGATGGATCATTCAATGATATTCTTTATGTGCCTTCATTGTAAATCAATATCCTTTCTATTTATAAAATCACACATGGTGGGGTAGGAAAGAGTGTTGAGTTCACCCCATATTTTATCATCATTCAAGATTTGCATAGTAGAGATATAGTTGTAATTGGGGAGTTTGATCATCAATCTTGAGTCTAAAACTTCTCAAATTTTTATCCTATTGTCTCTTTTATTGATGTACACACTCAAGCATCTATAAAATCACACATGGTGGAGCAGGAAAGAGTGTTGAGTTCTCACAAGATTTTATCATCATTCAAGATTTGCATAGTAGAATATAGTTGTAATTGGGGAGTTTGATCATCAATATTGAGCCTAAAACTTCTCACATTTTTATCCTATTGTTCCTTTGATTGATGTACACACTCAAGCATCTAGTGTGGAAACCTCTGAAGAGATTCAATATGGTCATTTGAATCTTGGTGCTCTTTCATCTACTAAAGTTTGAGAGACATATTCTAACATTCCATCTCCTCTATATATTGTTTCTTTTGATGAAACTAGTATTACTACATCCATGATGGATTCTAATGATTCAGTGTAGTAGGACATTCATAGTCTTCTAGATGCAACCACTTTGGATGAGTTCTTGACAAATAATTTAGGATTGCTTGTGAGTCCTATGTTGTAGACTCAGAGGAAAATAATAAGGATATTTGTCTCCTCCTTGATGTTGCTTCTTGTAGAGTGGCATCATCTTAATCATATGTTTTGGGGGAGCATTTCAACCCTCTTTTTTTTTTCTCTATCTCACAATTTTCCATAGTTTAGCATGTGGTGTGGAGACCTTTGAATAAAATTTGGAGGAGCCATATTTAGCTTTGGATCCTATTATATGTTTATCTCTACTAGATTCAGGATTGTCATTTTCATCAATGTGGCATGGAACACCTGGCTTGATTGTGGTATCTTTCAACATTGACATGGGGAAACTTGAGAAGAATTCAAAAACATCACACATCTTTATATTTTTTCCCTCATATTCCTTTCAATAATGGGAAGACATCTTGCATAAATTCTTGGTTTTGTTTCTTCCTAAGTTCATGAATATTGTTTGACAGATTGGATCATCTTCAAAATTAATTGTTGGACATCTACCATCATTACAAGAGAATATATTTTTAGAGGGATTACATAATCTCTTTTCTTCTTCTCTCTTATAGGGGGGATTTTCCCTCACATGGGGTTTTGTTAATCTCATTATTCTTTGAGAGCATTTTGTATTTTCTCTCTTTTGTGCAAGAGTTTTGTCTCACCAGGTTTTCTCCTTTATTTTGTTTATAAGAGGTTGTATTTGTACATGGGTACCTAACATGGCATAGTAGTTGGGACCCATCCTTTCATATTTACACTATTGCATCTTGTACATGCTCGCTAAGTTGCACTAAAGGGGGGTGTTGGTGTGAACATGGTGTTTTACCTAACTTGTTCATCACCTAGGTCCTATTGATACTAGTTACTTGATTTTACTTAGGGTACATATATAGGATACATATTATTTTATGTATCAAGTCATAATATTAAGACATATGCCATAATTTTGTGCAATCCTATGTCTCAGCTTGCTATATATAACCAAGGGGTTCCCTTTGTATCCTCAATTTGTATCCTTTGATTGAATACCATTATTCTCTCATATTTGATCTCTCTTGTGCTTTCATATTGAAGCTCCTAGATCTTGGGTGCCTACATTTTTAGCTAAATGTTGCATGGTATAGAGCATTCTATACCAAATCTTATAGAGATAAATTCAATCATAAGAAAAATTTATCCAAAAAGGGCCAAAAATAATGTAGTTACATAGCTACCAAATATGACAAGGTCACCCTTTTCTAGGATCAAGCTCCATGATAAATTCACCTGGGCAACCCTATAACTTAAGACAAGTTTTTGGGTCACCACATAGTTTCTTGATAAATTATTTAGTTGAAGGTCAATAAAAGGTTTTTGGTGTTGTGCACGTACACAAAATAAAGTTTGGATGCTAAATGATATGGACAAGAGGCTGAGAGGAATGAGGGAGCTAAATGTGTAATTCACACCTCATGGGTCATGAATTGGACTACCAAATTATCAGTAGATGACCATGTTGGCTTGTGCAAGTTTAGGCACTTGTAGTTATTAGTTGACATTTTGATTATGACAAGACACCTTTAGTGGTATATGTTGACACATATTATTTTTCATGCTATTAGTTGGCATGTGTATGATGCAAAGATGCTTTTAGTGGTGCACACCAACACAAGTGACTATTAACATGTGTTGTGAGGTTCATCTCACTTCTTGCATATTTTCAAACATGTTTCTTTTATCTTTTCCTTGTGAATTTAAGATGATGCAAAGTTATAAAGTGAATGACGATCACTCTCATCATGTTAGAAAACAATATAGTTTATTTGCTTTTTTTTTTTTTTACTTTGGTTTCATTTTATTGATTCATGCTCATTGTACTCCTCCTTTCTCATGCCTTCTATTGGATTATTTCATTATTGAGTTTATGTATTAAATTGTGGTTCTTTCATCCTTATTTTACCTTCTATACTATGTCATGTATTTTCTCTTGTATACTTGTATGCTCCTTGCATGTTGATTTTTGTGTTTCCCTACTTAGGGATCATCCTATTTATGTCACTTGCCTTTTAATTACACACATAGGTTATTATATCATCCTCATATATTGTCAAATGTTCATATATTATATGAAACATTCTTACATGCTTACATGCCTACATCTTACACAACATTTATCTATCTTACACATTCTTATCTATCACTTTCATTGTTTTTATTGTCCTTATGATTGAGGCAATGTTAGAGGCACCTTGTTGTATCTTACTACACGTGTTTTCATGATTATATATTGTTATATTATATCATCCTTATCACACAATAATACTTTTTACATTAAACATGATTATTGAGCTTATATAATCATATCTTGTTTACATATTACTTGCTCTCCTCCCCTCCAATTCCTTACATCATTCACATGCAACCAAATGGAGGGGTACATAATATCACTTATGGATCCTACCCCATTAGTGTTTCCATTCTTATTAATATTGCAACTCTCTATGGATCCTATTCAATATCACTTATTTTTCAATATGATAGCTCATTTAAATCCCTATGTCACTTTCTTTTGGTTATGATGTCTCCTTTGTAACCCTACACCAATCTTTTGGGTTAAAACAATCTACCTGGAATCCTACACCCACCAAGTTTTGCATTTACACATGTTGATTGTTGACATTGCTAAGTTTTTGTTCATGTCTATTTAAAATTATTGTCAGATGCTATTACTGGAGTTTTATTCTCATAGGTTTGAAATGGACTTATCATTTTAGGAAAAATGTGTGGATTATCATCTATATCCATATCCATATCCTGTATATACACTCTTGTCATTTAATTTCATGTTCACCACTTGTTTTTACTAACATGCATGATTCATAATAATTCACATGCAACTTAAAGTGGGAGCAAAATTTAAGGGTGAAAAGTGTAGCCCAAGAACTTTTTATGATAATTTTTAACTCAATTTGGGCCTCTATCTCTAGTGCAATAGTCTTTTGTCCATATAGCATATTTATTTGCAAGACATAGCATCTAGCCTATATCTTATCTAATTGAGAGTCCTTCCTCCCAAGTGACCTAGATTGAAACCTTGTATCTTCTATCTCTTGTCTCAATTCAAGACAACAATTATGCCCTTCGACTTAGTTCAAAACTACACATGCAAGATTGACCCCCATTTTAAAAATAAAATTTAATGATGGGCCAAAACTAACCCACCTCTAATTATTAATTACCAACTAATCTAATATTCAAACTTTCACAATGGGGTGTTGTATATAACGATAAAGCCCCAATTCATTTCAGATTATCAAATTATCATCAAATAACATTATCATTACCCATTATTCCATTAGAAGAATGCTTGAGGGTTGAATGGAACCACTCTTCCCACCCAACAGATAAACATGAATTTTATATTTTTACTCAACATGTTTTCTATTTTATTCCAAATGTTTGAATCCATCGAGGGACTTTCCTTAGGCGCAAGGTGGGAAGCTAGTTGGCTTCCCTTCCCTAGCACAACATGTCCCAACAATAAATCTAAGCATCACCATTTTTAAATATTGAATGCAAATAGTATTTTGAAGACCCAATGCCTAAATTTCAAGGATTCAAAATCGTAGAAGATGGTCAAGGTTGTAGGTGCTTAAATCATAACCACAAATGCAAGATTGAACTAGAATCAAGAATAGTCACTTTTGCAGCTGATTAGAAATTGAGTAATATAGATTTGATTAATGATCTTGTCTACAACAAACATTCCTCATCATTTATAAAATTAATTACACCTATCTCTCTTATATTACTTTAACATTAATTAATTTACATAATTCAATTCTACTTCCACACTCTACTACTTATCACTAATTATATATTAATTGTTAAATATATTAATTAACTATATAAATTAGAAAAATAATTATAGTATTTCTTTTCCATTGTAAAGAACAAGGCAGTTAAAATGTATTTTGTAAATTAAATTTAGTAAAATAAAAAATACAAACAGGGCCGAGGTCCTAATTATTCAAGCACAGCTGCAATAAACAATCACCAATGAACAATAAAACAAATAACCATTATTTAAATTTTATAAATTAAAAAATATCATTTAAAATTTAAAACAGAGAAAAATCTGATCAGTTTGCAGCCATGTTTGTGTTCACGGCAAGAAAAAGAATGAAAGATGAAGATCCATTTATAGAAGAGATGAGGCTTTTACAGTAAACGCTTCTCACTCAATTACAGAGAACACCAAGGAGATTACAAATCTTTCCTGAAAATCATCTGTAAACGCTTCTCACTCAATCAATTACAGAGAACATCAAGGAAATTACAAATCTTTCCTCAAAATCGATTGTCTGTGAGCAAAACATAAGGAGATTACAAATCTTTTCTCAAAATTATCTGTGAGGAAAACACGAATCTTTCCTCAAAAACGTGACATCTTTGATCATTGGCGTGGACGAGTAGGACGATAGCCAAAGAAGAGCGCGCATCTGAAGAAAATCCTCCTCCAAGCGTTCCACAAGCGAGGATATCCGTGTCTGATATAATCTGAAGCATCGCCGCCTACTTCTTCCACTTTGTCCACAAGCGCTGTCAGTTGACGGCAGGGAGGCAAACACAGAGTTAAGGGTGCGGCACTGAAACCTAATGCCAATATCACCTGTAACATGTTTTCCCTATTCTACTCAACAACCAAAGCTTGGTAACCAGGATTTCAAGTACTGCATACTCATGCTTATATAAACTTCTTTATTTTGAATGTTTGGTTAGAAGGAAAGCAGTGTGCGTGTCACACAAGACTGGCAGGTAAGCAACTACTAAAACTCATTTCTATTAATTTTTTAATTTACTTTTCAATTTAAAACATGTTATATGTTTGGGTTTGCCTCTATTTTCAAAACTATTTGGTATTTGATTTTGAATAGAATTTGAGGGTGTGTTTTCTATTGCCGGTCTATTTTTGATCTTGACTTTGAATAGAATTTGAGGGTATCTCTTGTATTACGTGTCTATTTTTTGAATAAAGTATTATTGTCTTTTTAGTATTTTAAAAACAACAAAGCTACTATGCTCCACAGGGTTTCAGGGACGGGGAGTACCCAGTACGATGGGACGAGTTTTCGGTACGGGGGTACTTTTGGGTCATTTTTTAGGGGACATTAGGGGATGACTAATAAAAAATAGGGAATTTTTTAAAAATATAGAGAAATTTCAAATGTTCATAGCATAACATTGATAAAGCATTCATTCTAGACATTGTATAAGCTTAACACATATCATTAGACTTGAATTGAGATTTCACATGAGAATCGACAAACAAATTAACAAAATTCAAATGCTTTTTATTATCAATGTGCATACATATCATATAAAAGTCCGATACTTATAACCAAAAGGCCCAAAGGCTCCAAGTCTCAACTATGAAATGACATGATAAACATAAAACTAAGAAAATATATCGCTGTCCAAGGTCCCTAATAAACAGAAGGTAGGACTAAATCAACATCACCCTCGCCATTGGAGCTCAAGTCTAAGTCAGTGTTAGTGTCCATGTCAATAGAAGGATTTGCCTCAACCAATGGAACCCCAACCAATCCCTCATGTGCATCCTCCTCCTTAATCTGCATAGCATCTTCGAGATTAACATCCCAACATAAGGCTAGAGTCTGACGATACTGACTTCACACTGTTGTTCACTCCTTCACTTAGTTGCTCTTCTTTTGCTCTCCTTCACTTCACAAGCCAAATGTAAAAATGAGTTGTTTTTTCTCATTTTAGGGCATATATAAGACATAAATTAGGTTAAGTGGCATGGGGCATCCCTTGTGGGCCCGCCCATGCCTTTTTTTCATTTTTAAAAACTTTATTTTTTTATAAAAATGTGTCTTTTTTGTTGCTAGGCCGTAGGGTACTTCTAGCCGTACTCGGTACAAACGAGGGACAATTGAGAAGTTTTCGGTACTTCTAGAATACCTTATGTCCCCTGCCTTTTGCCAAAAGTCCCTTAGAAGTGTCAGGTACTTGGAGGGAAAAAAGGGACGACTAGGGGACGTTTCTTGGCCATCCCCGCATCCTCATTTAAACATAGGGGACGCGTCCCCATGGAGCACAACAAAGCTATTATTCATTTTTTTAAATAAAAAAAAGAACGAAGAGAAGAGACGAGAAGATTGATAAATAAAAGAAAAAACATGCTTCAACAAGTTGAGCATATTCTATCTAAATAATATTAGATATAATAAAATTGATTTATACGGGGTCACAGTATTTATATTAATAATATTATAAAATATAGAAAATAAGATATTTTTAGACAAATTTTAAAGATAATCAAAAAGTTGTATATTAGACACATTTACAACCAAAAATATTTATTGGATGCTAAAAATAAACAATCAAACTAATATTAAAAAATATAGTAGATTATATATGATTAACCATATTAGAATATAGCAAGATTTGATCTTGAACAAAGAACCATGTAGATTAATCACCAAGGCTAGAAAAGAAAAAAGCGCTAACACATTAGAGTGCTTCAAATCTAACATCTTCAATTATTGCCTCTAGAACTTTCAATGTTTATGACATGTTGGTTAACAATGTTGTCAAATGCCCTATCCCTATTTATGCATCTCATATTGCATTTCTTAATAAGGAATACATAACAAAGGTTATATTCATAACATTTACCATAAACTAATTACAAACCTCCTTGTTATGATGAACCAATGCTTCTCTGAAAGCATTGATTGAAGCATTTGCTAAGACTTCTCTAGCAACAAGCAAAACACAATTTGCTACAGTTGACAAGGCAATGATATCCCATGAAACATATTGTCAATGTCTACAAAACAAACATCTAGATTGTACCCTTCCAATGCCTCAAACAATTTATTAATTGAAATTATAACCTCCTAAATATATGTTTTCCCTATTCTACTCAATCAACAAACAAACAAAGGAATGTAGTCACTTTTATCTCAAATTAATAAAAAATTATCTTGGATGAGAAATTGAAGGTGGCCACACTCAAAATTTGAAAATGTGACAAGAATGAGATTTGTAGTGTTTGGGTTAGTTTCTAAACTACTTAATTTTTTTAAATGGTGGAGATTAAGGTGTTCAAACAAAGGGAGCACACAAAGTTCTCTTATTTTTGTCAAAAAAAATGTAACAAAGCATCTGATATACTCCCCCTAAATATTAACTTTTAAAAAGTATTTCACAAATTGATTTGGTTAAATCTTAAACATTGATTGAATTTATTTAACCACAAAGGTGTGAATAACATAGTTGATTGTATTTTGATATCTCATGGTGCCATTATATGTAACCTTTATGTGTCTCATCTTGCATGCCCTTATCCAACCATACATTCTAATTTTAGAGCTGTAAGTCACAAATATGGTGATTGTCCCATGAATGAATGATTTGATAAATAATGTAAAAACCTTCAACTCACATTCAAGGACCTTCTTAGAAACATGGTCCTATTGCTACGAAGAGTATTCATAAAACTTGTCACACCAACACCATAACATGCTATCCATGTTATAGAATAACACCATTTTTTTTAGCTTTCTTTCCTCTCTCATATGAATGTTTGTCATGTTAGATACCTCTATATGTAGAAATTTCCAACGTGCATCTATGTTATATGACATTCCTGGAGAACCTCCAATCACAATACATTTCCTCTCATCTCACCATCTTCTTGTAACTTTGTTTCTTACCATAAAAAGAATATTCAAGATAATATGTTTACATGTAATTTTTCTTCTTTTATGGATTTCCATGCACATGCTAAGAATATAAAATATAATATTTTTGTAAGAAATGCCTTTAAATATGGATAATTAAGTAAATATAATTTATATCCTTATTAGTATCAAAAGTTAAAATATTTTTCAAATAGTAGTGATGAGAAGGAAAAATATAAATCAAGTAGGTAATAATACTTTTTCTCCTTCAAATAAAATTCTCTTACGAAGGTCACTAAGATTCAATAAACCATGGATAATGTTCTTCAAATTTCGTTGAGTCCTAATCTAATTTCACTCCCTCCTATTCATCCACTAAATACTTCTAAATCACTTCCTAAGTCATATAATGATAAACCCCTTTTTTAATTACCATAGAGTTGAAGGATATTACACATAGTATGGCTTCAATTTTAAACATATGGTACAAGATCTTATTGATAATAGTATCTTTATAATTGATGGGTTAATGATAATATAAGTTCATTAATTGAACCCTCTAATAGTAGATTATTGATTTATAAAGATTCATTTCCAAGTCATTCATACTATTGAGATACATGGCATGAAAGATAACAATGATATATATATATATATATACTTCTCTCTCTTCTTATATTATATCATTTGTCACAATTATTCAAAGAGGAAATCCCCCAAAATGATTAGTATAGTCCATTATATATATTAAAGAATTTTACAACTTTACCATCTCCTTATTTTATCATTGATCTTGCATGCCAATATAATATTTGTATGGAAAAATAATTATTTAATACTTATATTAGCGATAAATAATATGCACATTCTTGGGTTAAAAGATGGCATGTTACTTAATGCATAAGATACATTATTGTACATTTAATAATTGGACCTAAGGAATGACTTATTTTATGTCATGTGATATGATCTTGTAATATATTTGGTGTATTATTTGGGAGTCCATGGATTGAGCAATGTATAGTTGTTTCTTCTAATTTCCATGTGATATGATCTTCTAAATAAAAAAAATCCTAAAATTATGATAGTAAAGGTTATTATTCATAGAGTTTTTAATATGCATACATCTTCTAATAATCGAAATGAGAAATAAATTACACACATACTAAACATAAAGATATATCTAAAGAAGGGTAAAATGTAGTAAACATGCTAAGAACTCCCTTTTTCTATTATATTTGGGGGCATTACACTTCTCTTTGTTCTACATTATGTCTACTAGTGTTATAACTTATGGAATTTTTGATTACTTTGATAATAAACATAGGTTCTTCCATCTTATTATAGATTTAGTCATTCTATCTTGGCTTTATACCTTCTATATTTTCTTTATTCCTTTCCTTAGAGCCTATGCCCATTTTTTCAATTCTATACCATTATTCCCATTCATATACCACTAGGGCCTAGATATGATGTCTACCTTTTTGTTTTCATGCTTTTGAATGTCATATTGGGGGCATATACCTATCCTATGATGTCAATCAGGGAGGGTTCCAAAACAATCAAAACAAATCCAACTAAATTCAACAAGTATTTGAGACTCCAAACCCTAACAAGGGAACTTCATCTCACAAACTCTCTTCTTCTCTAGTAGGTCTGAAGACCTAAATTATTGAACCCATCTCACAGCAAACCCTCACAACCAACAAGCTCTTTATACTTTCAGACACCCATCAAAGAATACTATAACATGCCTCAAAAGTTCAATGGGTCATTTTGAACCAACCCCTTCAAAACCTTGCAACAATGTTGTCCTACAAGGCCAATTAGGCCACTTTTACAAAGGGACACCCCTCTAAACTTGATACCAACCCGAAAAATCAATGGGGAAACACTAGTCAAACAACCAAACTCTAAATTTCACAATTTGTTTGTAGTCATGCTTCCCAAAACACCCTATCTTGAAACCCTCATTTATAGCAATTTACATGGGGGTTTATTGAAAAACTACCTTCCACACCTAACCACTACTTCAAACACCTTAATTATGTCTGCTCATTCTTAAAAGATCATTCTCCAACCTCTGTCAGCATTATTTCACCAAACCCTAGTTCAAAACCTCCATTTTCATGGTAAAATCTCTTACAAATTCCCGAGGACAGTAATCAAAACACTCACCCAACCTTACACCTTACTTTATTCAAACATCCTACATCTAAACCTCCTCATTAGGACTCATTTCACCAGTTATAGGGATCACAGTTGGTGAAATAGTCCTTTAAAACATGCTTTTGGCTCAAAAACCCTTAAACAGGGGATACCCGGGCAGTCTCAGGGAAATCAATATAAAATCCTTTAAACTCAATATGAACCCCTCAAACCAAGTGAAAATTAAAGTCAATACATTCCTTCACTCAAAGAAAATCACTTTGGATTAAGATGTAGTAGTACGAGTCCGTACAGTACCTTGCAAACACATATTTCAAAAAAATAATACAGAAAATGCAAGGAAAACTAAGAATTCTTATTGTTCAAATCTTCTAAAAAATTTCAACAACCTTTACATCAACCCTTTCAACATATTAAATGTTTTACCCCCCAAAAAAACTAAGCAAACCATCAAAACTACCTTTTAACCTCCCATGACTATTGGACCCCCCAAATTGTGCAATTTTTTTGAAAATCTTGCCATTTTACATCTTTGTGTTGACAAATTTTGCAATATTTCACATTTACAAAGATGAACCCACCCATTACATGATCAAAGGTCAATTTAGACCTTATTTCAACTCAAACACTCAAAACAACCTAGACTCAACCTATCATGAAACAAACTAGAGAAAATTCTCTTGAAATGGATTGGTGCTCCTGCACCATACACTTGGCCAAAGAAGTTCCAAAGTCCCCTTTGAGGACTGTATGCCAGCAAACCATGTTGTCCTTGATCATACCCTGACCACCAATTTACATATCCACCTGGTGAATCCTTCAAACTTGCATTATTTTCTCCTTTAAATTGATTCCTTGCTTGATTATACTATCCTCCTCTTGATGGTTGTTGTTTGATTGTTCTTCTTTTAGGAAATGCTGCTAAATTTGTTTGAATGTCTATCATTAGACCTGTACCAACTATCCTTTTCCTTGTCCCTGTAGCATACCTATCTTCATGTCCATGTCCTTGCTTTTCTACTCAACTTACTTCATCCTTTCCTCTGGTATTGTGCACCGGATTCACTATCCTCAAAACCTTTTCATCTTTAGACCTATATACCATTGGTTTGTCAATCCTAGGGGTCTCTTCCTTAACAAGACTTGAATGTCCCTCAACTTCTACAACAACTATAGGATATATCACTGTCCCAACTAGAATTTCATCAACTTTTCTAAACTCATTTTTAGTCTTTTCAAGGAATTCATCCTTGAACTTCTTTGCCTCAAACTTGGACACTACTCTCACCTTCTTTGTTGCCTTCCATCACTGTATTAGCCTTAAAATTTGTTTTCTTCACATCTCCATCCTTTAGAGTGACTACAAACTCTTCACTCTTGTCTTTCCCAACCTTCACAAGCTCTTTCTTGCCCATCATGATCACCTTGGATGTCTTAATCTGCTCCTTAACTTCTTGCAACAAAAGCAAAGTAAATGTGTTCCCATCATGCTCAATTTGGTATGTATTATTTCTTCCATCATAGAGTGTATGTTTGTCAAATTGCCATAGTCTCCCAAGTAGTAGATGGAAACAACTCATAGGTAGAACATCACAAAGTACCTTATCTTTGTACCCTCCAATCTGAAATTCAACTAAAGTATACTCATTAACTAGAAGTGATTGATCATCATTCAACCATGATACCTTAGAGGGGGCTTCATGAGGAACTTTCACCAAATTTAACTTATCTACCATTTCAATTCATACCATATTATTAGTGGAACCTGAATCTATCACTACCTTACAAACTTTACCTTTTCTCTTACATGTGGTTTTGAATAAAGCTCTCCTTTTCATTGGTTCTTTCTCCTTGGAGGACTTCAAGAGTTTTCTTCTTAGCATCAAAGATTCACCAACTTCAGATGCAACAACATGACTTGAAGAGTTAACACTTTCACCTTCATCTTCTTGCACAATTTGGACTCTCTTTTCACCTCTTCTTTCATCCCCACTTGAAGTAGCACCAAAATTTTTAGGGCACTTGTAGGATGGATGACCAAACTCATTACAATTGTAACACCTTCCTGAAAACATATTAGAACCTCTTCCTTGATCTGTATATCTACCCCTAAAGCTTGTTCTTCCCCATCTAAAATCAATACTTTTCTCTTTACCTTTGCTTTCACCTTCTTGTTCTTCATTGGACTGTTTTGATATGGAAAAAGGTTCCTCTACCTCTAGAAATATTGCCCCTGCCTCTAATTGATTTCTCTTTCTTCCTCTTGAGTTTTTGTTTTTCCTTAGCGGCCAATTGAAAACATTATTCAACTGTTTTTGGTGCCATTAAACTTATTTCATCCGAATACTATACCTCAGACCATTAAGATACCTTGCTACTTTTTCTTCTTCATCTTCCTCATGCTTTTTCCTTATACTTAATCTATAGAACTCCTTGGTGTATGATTGCACATCTATGTCCTTTTGCTTAATATTTTGAAGCTTTTAAAGCAATTGAACGTTGTAATCACTAGGAAGGAACTTACCTTTGAGTTTTTTCTTCATTCTCTTCCAAGAAGTAATCTTGGTCTTCCCATTTTTCTTCCTTTCATCTTGCAAAAATTCCACCACAACAAAGCATGCCCTTTCAATTTGGTCTTAGCCTTCTTCACCTTGTGATCTTCATCTACTTCACTTTCAAAGTAATTCTCCATGGCTCCTATCCAGTCCAAGAGCTCTTCACCATCTAGTTTTCCTCCATGCATAGGTAAATCCATTTTGCTATGTCCATCACCTTTCATATCCTTCAAAAAATTTACCATCCTCACATCCTCTGGATCCAACCCTTCCTCTTCAGAATCACTTTCATTCATGGTGACCCCAACTTTAGACTTCAATGCAGCAATATCCTTCTTCAAGGATTCTAGTTCTCTAGCTTGGTTATCAATCTTTCTAGCAATTGTGCTTCCTTTAGAAGGCATCCTGACTCCTCAAATTCTACCTTTTTCCTTGCTCAAACTTTCAAACTTCTCGCTCAAGAGATCTACTTCATTTTCTCTAATACCAATTGATGTCAATCATGGAGGGTTCCAAAACAATCAACACAAATCCAATTGAATTCAACAAGTATTTGAAACTCCAAACCCTAACAAGGGAACTTCATTTCACAAACTCTCTTCTTCTCTAGTATGTAGATCTAAATTATTGAACCTATCTCACACCAAAACCTCATAACCAACAAACTCCTTATACTTTTAGACACCCATCACAACATAGTATAACATACCTCAAAAGTTCCATGGGTCATTTTGAACCGACCCCTTCAAAACCTTGCAACAACATTATTTTACAAGGCCAATTAGGCCATTTTTACAAAGGGACACCCCTCTAAACTTTCTACCAACCAAAAAAATCAATGGGGAAACACTAACCAAACAACCAAACTCCAAATTTCACATTTTTTTTTGCAGTCACGCTTCCCAAGACAACCTACCTTGAAACCCTCATTTCTAGCAATTTACATGGGGGTTTATTGAAAAACTACCTTTCACACCTTACCACCACTAAAAAACACTTAATTATGTCTTCTCATGCTTAAAAGATCATTCTCCAATCTCTGTTAGCATTATTTCACCAAACCCTAGTTCAAAACTTCCATTTTCATGGTAAAATCTCTTACAAATCCCCAAGGATAGTCATCAAAACACCCACCCAACCTTACACCCTGCTTTATTCAACCATCCTACATCTAAAAATCCTCATTAGGATCCATTTCACTAGTTATAGGGATCACAGTCGGTGAAATGGTCCTTTAAAACAAGCTTTTGGCTCACAAACCCTTAAATAGGGGATACTCAGGGAGTCTCAGGGAAATCAATATAAAATTATTTAAACTCAATATGAACCCCTCAAACCAAGTGAAAATTAAATTCAATACATGCCTTAACTCAAAGCAAGTAACTTTGGATAAAGATGCAACAATATGGATCCATACAGTACCCTGCAAACACAGATTTTAAGAAAATGATACAAAAAATGCAAGGAAAATTGAGAATTCTTATTGTTCAAATCTCCTACAAACTTTCAACAATTTTTACATTGAACCTTTCAACATATTTAAATATTTTCCCACCAAAAAAAACACTAACCAAACCATCAAAACTACCTTTTAACCTCCCATGACCGTTGGACTCCCCAAATTATGCAATTTTTAAAAAAATCTTGTCATTTTACATCTTTGTGTTGACAACTTTTGCAATATTGCACATTTACAAAGGTGAACCCACCCATTACATGATCAATGGTCAATTTAGACCTTATTTGAACTCAAACACTCAAAACAACCTAGACTCAACCTATCATGAAACAAACTACATCAAATTCTCTTGAAATGGATTGGTGCTCCTGTGCCATACACCTGGCCAAAAGAAGTTCCAAAGTCCCCTTTGAGGACTGTATGCTATCAAACCATGTTGTCCTTGATCATACCCTGACAACCAATTTACATATCCACCTGGTGACTCCTTCAAACTTGCATCATTTTTTCCTTTAAATTGATTCCTTGCTTGATTATATTGTCCTCCTCTTGATGGTTGTTGTTTGATTGTTTTTCTTTTAGGAAATGCTACTAAATTTGTTTGAATGTTTGTCATTAGACCTATACCAACTATCCTCTGCCTTGTCACTGTAGCATACCTATCTTCATGCCCCTATCCTTTCCTTTCTACTCGACTTACTTCATCCTTTCCTATGGTATTGTGCACCAGATTCACTATCCTCAAAACCTTTTCATCTTCAGACCTATATACCATAGGTTTGTCAATCCTAGGGGCCTTTTCCTTAACAAGACTTGAGAGTCCCTCAACTTCTGCAACAACTATAGGACATACCATTGTCCCAACTAGAATTTCATCAACTTTTCTAAACTCATTTTTAGTCTTTTCAAGGAATTCATCCTTGACCTTCTTTGCCTCAAACTTGGACACCACTCTCTCACCTTCTTTGTTGCCTTCCATCACTATATCAACCTTCAAATTTGTTGTCTTCACATCTCCATCCTTTGGAGTGACTGCAAACTCTTCACTCTTGTCTTTCCCAACCTTCACAAACTCTTTCTTGCCCATCATGATCACCTTGGATGTCTTAATCTACTCCTTAACTTCTTGCAATGGAAGCAAAGTAAATGTGTTCCCATCATGCTCAATTTGGTATGTATTATTTCTTCCATCATAGAGTGCATGTTTGTAAACTGCCATAGTCTCCTAGGCAGTAGATGACAACAACTCATAGGTAGAACATCATAAAGTACCTTATCTTTGTACCCTCCAATTTGAAACTCAACTAAAGCCTTCTCATTAACTAGAAGTGACTAATCATCATTCAACCATGATACATTATAGGGTGTTTCATGAGGAACTTTCACCAAATTTAACTTATCTACCATTTCAATTCATACCATATTATTAGTGGAACCTGAATCTATCACTACCTTGCAAACTTTACCTTTGCTCTTACATGTGGTTCTGAATAGAGCTCTCTTTTTCATTGGTTCTTTCTTCTTGGAGGACTTCAAGAGTTGTCTTCTCAGCATCAAAGATTCACCAACTTCAAGTGCAACAACATGACTTGAAGAGTTAACACTTTCACCTTCATCTTCTTGCACAATTTGGACTCTCTTTTCACATCTTCTTTCATCCCCACTTGAAGTAGCACCAAACTTTTCAGGGCACTTGTAGGATGGATGACCAAACTCATTACAATTGTAACACCTTCCTGAAAACATATTAGAACCTCTTCCTTGATCTGTATATCTACCCCTAAAGCTTGTTCCCCCACCTCTAAATCCACCTCTAAAATCACTACGTTGCTCTTTACCTTTGCTTTCACCTTCTTGTTCTTCATTGGACTGTTTTGATGTGGAAAGGTTCCTCTACCTCTAGAAGTACTACCCTTGCCTCTAATTGATTTCTCTTGCTTCCTCTTGAGTTTTTGTTTTTCCTTAGCGGCCAATTGAAAACATTCTTCAACTATTTTTGGTGCCATTAAACTTATTTCATCATGAATATTATACCTCAGACCATTAAGATACCTTGCTACTTTTTCTTCTTCATCTTCCTCATGCTTTGTCCTCATATTTAATTTATAGAACTCCTCAGTGTATGCTTGCACATCTATGTCCTTTTGCTTAATATTTTGAAGCTTTTTAAGCAATTGAACATTGTAATCACTAGGAAGGAACTTACCTTTGAGTTTTTTCTTCATTCTCTTCCAAGAAGTAATCTTGGTCTTCCCCTTTTTCTGCCTTTCATCTTGCACAAAGTTCCACCACAACAAAGCATGCCCTTTCAACTTGGTCTTAACAATCTTCACCTTGTGATCTTCATCTACTTCTTCACTTTCAAAGTAATTCTCCATGGCTCTTATCTAGTCCAAGAGCTCTTCACCATCTAGTTTTCCTCCATACATAGGTAAATCCATTTTGCTATGTCCATCACCTTTCACAGCCTTCAAAAGCTTTACCATCCTCACATCCTCTAGATCCAACTCTTCCTCTTCATTAGAATTTTATTCCTCTTCACAATCACTTTCATTCATGGTGACCCCAGCTTTAGACTTCAAAGCAACAATCTCCTTCTTCAAGGATTCTAGTTCTCTATCCTGGTTATCAATCTTTCTAGCAACTGTACTTCCTTTAGGAGGCATCCTAACTCCTCAAATTCTACCTTTTTCCTTGCTCAAACTTTCAACCTTCTCCCGCAAGAGATCTACTTCCTTTGCTCTGATACCAATTGATGTCAATCATGGAGGGTTCCAAATCAATCAACACAAATCCAATTGAATTCAACAAGTATTTGAAACTCCAAACCCTAACAAGGACACTTCATCTCACAAACTCTCTTCTTCTCTAGTAGGTATGTAGACCTACATTATTGAAGTTATCTCACACCAAACCATCATAACCAGCAAAGTCCTTATACTTTCAGACACCCATCAAAGCATAGTATAACATACCTCAAGTTCCATGGGTCATTTTGAACCGACCCCTTCAAATCCTTGCAACAACATTGTCCTACAAGGAAAATTAGGCCACTTTTACAAAGGGACACCCCTCTAAACTTGTTGCCAACCAAAAAAATCAATGGGGCAGCACTAACCAAACAACCAAACTCCAAATTTTACAATTTTTTTGTAGAGTCATGCTTCCCAAGATACCCTACCTTGAAACCCTCATTTCTATCAATTTACATAGGGGTTTATTGAAAAACTACCTTCCAAACCTTACCACCACCTAGAACACCCTTAATTATGTCTTCTCATGCTTAAAAGATCATTCTACAATCTCTGTCAACATTATTTCACCAAACCCTAGTTTAAAACCTCCATTTTCATGGTAAAATCTCTTACAAATCCCCAAGGACAGTCATCTAAACACTCACCCAACCTTATACCCTGCCTTATTAAACCATCCTACATCTAAATCTCCTCATTAGGACCCATTTCAATAGTTAGAGGGATCACAATCGGTGAAATGTTCCTTTAAAACATGCTTTTGGCTCACAAACCCTTAAACAGGGGATACCCGGGCAATCTCAAGGAAATCAATATAAAATCTTTTAAACTCAATATGAACCCCTAAAACCAAGTGAAAATTAATGTCAATACATGCCTTCACTCAAAGCAAGTCACTTTGGATCAAGATGCAGTAGTATAGGTCCATATAGTACCCTGCAAACACAAATTTCCAAAAAATGATATAGAAAATGCAAGGAAAACTGAGAATTCTTATTGTTCAAATCTTCTACAAAATTTCAACAACCTCTACATCGAACCTTTCAACATATTTATGTTTTCCCACCAAAAAAAAAACTAACCAAACCATCAAAACTACCTTTTAATGTCCCATGACCGTTGGACTCCCCAAATTGTGCAATTGTTTTGAAAATCTTGCCATTTTACATCTTTTGTTGACAACTTTTGCAATATTTCACATTTACAAAGATGAACCCCCCCCCCCCCCACCCACCCCCATTACATGATCAATGGTCAATTTAGACCTTATTTGAACTCAAACACTCAAAACAAACTAGATTCAACCTATCATGAAACAAACTAGAGAAAATTCTCTTGAAATGGATTGGTGCTCCTACACCATCCTATTACTCAATATATTCATATGGGTGTCACTAGGCCACTGAGGGCCAGATGACCATTCTATGTTTTCATTTTGGGGGAAACATTCCTATTCACTAATTTTATCTTTAACCCATGTTGTGCTTACATAGTGCATTGTTTACACCTTTAAATATATGCTTATACTATTAAATGATTCAATGCTTTTATATGATTATATGTTTATATGCTTATATTACATTTACTATTCATATACTTTTTTTTCTTGTTTTGATAATTTTGATTGACTTGGACCCAAATTTCATGCTTAAACTTGGTGCACCTATTGTGATGATCTCCCATTTTTCAAAGTATCTTTTATAGGCCACCTCTTTGATGTTATCCCCATCATAACTTATATAAATTTGTAATTTATTTTATTTATGATTGTTCTTGGTATCCTTTTCTATTATCCTTGCATATTTCCCTATGGATTGTGGTGCTTCCTTGTACCTTGTAACTCCCCATAACACTTCTTCTTATTGCTTCCATTCACCCACCCTTTCTTGCTTTTGGTACCAAATATGATCCTAACCTATTTCTTGTCACCAAAAAGGAAGTATGCTTCATCTATTCAACATCTTTATTTCTTTTAGGTGGATCCTCTTCTTTGTAGTGGTTTCTTTCAACTTGTATTGGATGCACATGCTATTAAAAATATAATACTACATTTTATGGTGGCTACCCTTTGGTCTCATTGGTATTTTGCAATAGGTTTCTATAGACACCTAAAATTATCTAATGCATCATGCATTCCTCTAATTTGTCATTTTTTCATCATTCACTCATTATTCCCTATTTCATCACTTTTAATTAAATAATTCCTAATTATTTGATTAAACTAACTATTTTCCTCTATTAATTGAATGATTTTAATTATTTGATTAATTCACCATTTTTCCCTCTATAACCTTAATTGAATAAATTTTAATTATTTAACTATATTTGAATTTCCCTCCATCACCTTAATTAAATAATTTTTATTATTTAATTAATTTTCAAATATTCTTCCATATCCCACTTTAATTAAATTTTCTTGATTATTTAATTAATTTCTAATTTTCCTCTCATCCACCTAATTAAATAATTTTTAATTATTTAATTAAAAATCAATTATTCTTCTTATCTCTCATAATTAAATAATTTCCTAATTATTTAATTAGCTAATTTTCTTCAATAATTATATGAATTATTTAATTCATTTAGTTGAACATTATTTCCAAATGGAATATTCCAAATGTCAAACTTAAATTTAAATCCTAATCCAAATATGAAAATATCTCCCTCCAAAATATCTCAAAATATCTTCTTAAATTTTAGGGAAGAGCTTCAATTAACCAAACCTTTCCTCTTCATGTATGGCATCTCCACCCTTCAATCACTCTCCACCATTAATTTGAACATTCAATCTTGATCGTCAAACAAATATCCTAAAATCTATAAAACAAGCATTAATCCTTCATTAATGATCCCTCAAAGTTTTGATCTAATCATCCACAAAAGAACAATCTGTCGACAACCAAAATTACTTATCGTCTTGCTTAGATCTCCCATCCTATCTCCTAGTGTAGCTTTTGCTTGAAAAATAATATTTTTCAAGTAAGTAGTTAAATTAGTGCCAAATATCCATGGGAAAACTAGCTTAGTGGTCTCGTCTACTCCTAAGTTGGTGAACTCACCATCATCCCTTTGCTTGGACTCATTAGTCTAGTACAAGTAAAGATCATTCTTTAACAATTATCAAACAAAGATCTAGCTTAAGTTTGAATTTTAGAGGTTTTTATATCTCCCATCAAATCAAACACCATCAATATCAATCTTTATCTAAATCTATCTAGTGTAGCTCTCATAAGTCCATATTGAAACAAACCCTCATCCATAGCACATAATCTACCTTCACTTATTGTTGTCATGGAAGTGTACACCCTCTAAGCTGATAAAATCACTCATTCACCTCACGAAACATGAGATGATCTCCCTGAGTGTGAGCTCAAATGGTGGAGATAAACCTCCAAAGAAGGTCGGTTCCCTTTGGGACTTCACCTAATTTAACTTATACTATTGTTGCATGTTGAGAAAATGGGAGAAGGAAACATAAAATTAAACCTAAGACTAAGAAGATGATGTTCCAAAATGATTTCAAAGTTCCTATACTATTTTTTGGGCACACAATATGATCAACAATTTAAGCCAAAACATACACAACTCAAAATTTCATATTTATTTGCAAAAGTGTTTTATAACTAGGTTCAATATGTGAAGGATAGTGTTTAGAAGGAACTAAATGTGCCATCACAACTTAAACTCTATCTTGAGCTGGTTAAACACAAGTCACACGTGCCTTGCAAAAATACATACTTTATGCATAAAGGCAATGAAGATAGGAAAAAAATCAAGGAAAAAGACATCACCACATGACTGCATCAACCATATTGAAGAAATTTGGACAATGAAACAACTCTAACAAGGTAAAAAAACTTATCTTTATTGATCAAAAGATGCTTACAAACAACATACAAGTCTAAAAAAGAGTTACAATGCTTATTCTTGCTGGAAAGAACCTTCAAAGGTTACAATACATAGCCCAAAATGAGCAAGATATGCTCGTATGCTTCCTTTTAAGTTTATCAATAACTTGCTAGATAATAGGGACATGTTTTGAGAGATGAAAGACAAGTGTTCACATAAGCTTGTTGGGTCAAACCTTCTTAGGCGTCCAAAACTATTATACCTACTTTCCAACCCTCTAAAATGCTCCAAAATGTTGTTTAAATGAAGAAAACTTATTTCCTTGACCAACTCCTAAATGCTTGGAGATGCTCCAAACTAGGTCAAACTATCCCTAGATTATCTCCATCTATTTTGCATAACCCACCAAACTACCTCTAGATGTCCTCCAACTATTTATAACTCCTTCAACTATTTATAGGGCATGTGGAAAATGCTTGGGAAGGATTAAATACCCTAATAAGGTATGGGATATTTTCAAGGATCAAGTTCTACCACATGTGCCACTCATTAAGGTCTCATTTCTTCACATTTTCACCATTTGTTCATCACTTTTACTCGTCATTTATGTTTGTCCTTTGTGCAAGAAAACTAGCTCTTAAACTGACATATACTCTTTGATTTCTTCATACCACATTCTCTTTTGAACTATGAATCCCCATTTGTGGATTGTCATGAAACATGTGTTCCTGCACTATGCACTCAAACCCTTATCAAGCAACCTATCATGTTAAGTTTTTTTATTTAAGGTCTTCAAAACTATCATGTCTTGATTTTCCTTTTGCACCATCTTGTATGCTACTACTATCCTTTATCTTTAAGGTCAATCAATATTATATACTAACATTGCTACTATCTCCCCAAGAACCCTGATCTCTCATGCATGATATGACTATGTTATCAACATCTCAACATGAATGTTATATGGTCATGTTAATCCTGTCATGCTTATTCATGCTCTTTCATACAAAAAAATGCTACAAGTCTACCCTTTGAATTTGTCCTTCAAGATTATATAGTCCATATCATTGGTTTTCTTTCTTGAAATTATGAAGTTTTAATATCAAGTCATTATGATTGAGGATAATATGAGGGTACATTGTCATGTTAATAACCTCTATTATATTAGAATTCTATCCATTATTTAAACTTCAATACCCTATCCATAGTTAAAAAGATAATATATCATGTACTCTCATATATTCACATCACTATCCTCTTATTAATGCACATTTAATAAAAGCATGTCCTCTTGGTAAAATAATCGTTTAATTAAATCTCCTTAAATGCTCATGGCACATACTAGATCTTTCAATTTTTTGCATAGACTCCTTGAGGTTTTCATGTCTCTATTGATTCTTAGAAGGTATTCATGCATATCTAATGTGTTTGAAGCTCACTATGCTCTATAGCAAGGTCACTACCCTATGTTCTTTGCTACTTATTTGTACCTTTGGTGACTTCATAGCCTCCTTCCACTTTTGATATAAAAATTTTGTAGTTATTTGTATATCAACAAGTCCTTCACAATATTGTCCTTTTCTCATGACGTCACTAGGAAGTTTGCTATCTCTATAGATTTCCCTTTCTACTATCATTGATACTTCACGAGTTGTCTTTTCTCTCCCTGATAATGATGCATATCTTCATGCATGTTAACCATCATGCATGTCATCCATTTGAAAAATGTCTCATTTCCTAATGAAGTTGTTCCCTATATAGTTCCATGATTGTTCTTTTCAACATGACTATAACTAACATCTTATCCCTTAAACCTCTTCCAACCATAATTTCTATTGATTGTCTTGTTTAATAATTCATGGAACCTTACCATGGATGTGTCTTTTTGGGTTCATTATGACATATTTGGAACTTTCTTCTTACATCATGGATTGTCTTCTATTTACTATCATACCTTGAAGATTTGCATTGTTCACTGTCATACTTCCAAAGAGAGAACACTACTTCCATTATTCAAGACATTGTAATAGTATTTGAAGTTTTCTACCAACGATCAAACCATTTGGCATCTTCCATGAACTACCATCTCTTCTTGACTCTATGATCTTTCCTCAATATCATAGTGCACTGCCATGGTTTATGATCACCTTCCACTTGATCCCTGTTATGTGACCTCTGTCAACCTCTTAGGCTCTTAGAATTTGGGAAAACCTTTCATACTCTACCCTTAACACTATCATAAAAAATACACCACTATGATCTCTCTAATATGATTACTTTTATTTGGTGTTGTCCTTTCATGACTGTCATAAATAGGTTTTTACCTTTTCTAGACTATCCCATATAAATTTATTTCATGACCTTGTGTTAGATTGCAAACAAAACTACCAATGTAGAAAAAGATTAAAATCACCATAGTGATGAGCCAAGTTGAATCTTGCTTGCATCACATCTTGTTGCATTATTTGAGGAAACATTTATTATGCAACCAACTCTAGGGAAATAACAATACCATTAAGAACAGATAGGTAGCATGAATAATCTACCTTCAACAATAATCCACCTATCCATAGTCCATTTTTCAACTGTCATCTCATACATGCATATGTCTCAATGAATTTGATGGCTTAACATCACTATCTACAGGTATTAAAGGACTTGACTATCATTATGGAAAATTAACATTTCCTTGACACTAGTATAATCAACACTACTTTAGGGATCTTCCTCTATTTCTCTTGAATTTTAGGGTTCACTATCATATAAGTTAAAAGGTCTAAATGCATCTATTAGAATATCTCTTTTATCCTTTGTCATTCTTTAGCATCATTGCTTTCTTAGGCCTATATCATGTGTCTTTTAATTGCCTTATTGGTATTGTATTTCACATATCATAGGTTTGTATTCTCACACATGATTATGTGGTTGTTGTTTCCAAGATTACCATAGAATACTTGATTAAGGAAACTCCTATACATCAAGAATAGTATGTTATTATTTATTTACTACCATGACTTGATGTATATTACCCTTTATTGTATTGAACCTTTTAGATCTTACTCATGTGTGATTTCACTTTGATCAACATCCAACTTTAAGGTATATTTACTAGGGATAGGATAAAATTTGATATGACTAGTCTTTGATTGTCAAAGCTTTTTCATGTCCCATAGTCTTCTCCTCATAACATAAGATTGTTTCCATCTTGTATAGGCACATATTTTTCTTAATTACCAAGCTATATAAATGATCTCCTTATAGTGATTCAAACTTTCCAAATCTTCATTATCTATATCCATGCTTGAACGATCCCCCTTCCTTGGTCTATATCATCCATGAGTGCTAAGCTTTCATTTCAAGTAGGCACAATTCTTATGATATCTAAATGCTTTAGCTTGATATTTATATCTCTAATATACTACCATGCTACTGACCACCAAAGGAAAAAAATGAAACATATGAAGATGGTGGTATGCTATCAAATATGAACTAAAGAAAGGTAGTCATCATTAAAGTAGATACAATAATAAATCCCTTTCAAACACCACCAACCTGTGTAGTAATGAAATTCCAACTAAGATTCCACCAACTACATTGGTGAAAATTGAGAATAGAGTTGACATGGTCTACCTAGAAAAAAAAATCCACTACACACCCCCTGAAGGGAAATACCCCTCCTTCTATGCTACATTACAATAAACAACTCCACCAAAAACCACTATGCCTTCTCTTATGCAACCCACTAACATTCATGCCTCCCCTCATAATAGAAAAATAAGCCTCCCTTATGCCATGTGATAGCCAGTTACATGGTTGTTTAACACCATAATCGAAGGCATTCAAATATAGACCATGTCAGGTATAATGCCAACTAAATTTGCATGAAGCCTCCATGTGAGGAAAAAAAAACTTCCCTTTTACATGCATTATGGTAAACTAACCGCCTTTTCTAACTACAACATATTAATCTTAGGCAATAATTCATTTTTGAAGATAATGATTATATATATTAAATATTATATATAAATATAATAGTAAAATAAACCTTAATAATTAATAGTTAAACAAGAATGATGATTATGACACAATGATATTGCCTCTTGACCATTGCTAGAGACTAGGCAAAAGGATGAGTATTTTTTTGACATAAACTTATAACAAGACCACACAAGTCAAGAGACAAAATTAACTCTTCGACAATAATGGGAATTTAATAATTTACCTGGTGTTTCAAAGAAAAATAGGGTATCAAAATGAATTGATCAAGATGATGAACCACTAATTTTTCTCCTAAAACACACAATTATGTACTGTATGATATGATGCAAATAACAATTATAAATCAATCCTAACTGTTATAGCAACAATGAGGGAAGTTTTAAGAGGTTGAAACAATTTGTACCTTGCTGAGAATTTGTTGTTTTGAGGTCATTGAGGACTCATTCACCCAAAGTGGAAAATGGGTCCCTGTTAGGGTTTCTAAAATTGACTTCTAGGTTTTGTTCAACATCTGCACTCTCAACTCCCAGGTGACCAACTTCTGAAAGTATGAAACAAATTTTGTAGAGCTCTTTTCATGATCTTGCAATGTAGATGACAACTTTGCAACTTTTCAACTTTGACAATTTTGCTTCAATCTTGTTCTCCACTTGATCTTCAACCTAAAAACTTGCAATCACACATCAAAGGAGAAGAAAAAATTGTTTATTATTAGGGAATAGGCTTTTTCCTTGGTCAAACCTCGTTTAGGTAATTAAACCTTATGATGAAATAATGAAATAGAAGCATGAAACATGAAATGATGATACCTTGGATGATGTCTTAGAATGTAAATCTACAATCTAACATGAATTGGTCATTTAGAATGTAGATCTTGATCTTGAATTGAATATGAAACAATGCTTAGAAATGGATCTTGAATACTACATAAACACACTAGCTCAACTACACGCTTGATGCACTATGCCTTTGACATGATGATATGATCTTGAACTGTTGCAATAAGACTTCAATAATCTACCTTTGAAAGCCTTGTAATTTCTCTTGAAGTGCTCTATAATGTTCTTGTGAATGTACTCTTGATTGCTTGAAAGTCTTCTACGATGAAACTATGTGAATTAACCTTGTATTTATACTTATATTAAGATTTAACCCCAAAATACAAACAATCCAATCTGACATCAGATCTAGGATTGAAAATCATTAAAATCCTGCCAAAAATAAATTCAAAAAGGGGGGTCCTACGTAAGGAGGACCCATTCTCCCAAAGTGGCAAATGGGTCCTAGCACAAATTTCTAGGACCAAGTTTCGGGGAGGTGAAATATCACTAAAAACCTGCCTCAAATATGCTAAAAAAGGGTGTCCTAAGTATGGAGGACCCATTCACCCAAAGTGGAAAATGGGTCCTAACACACATTTCTAGGACCAAACCTTGCCAATTTAAATGTTATGCAATATCATTAATGAGTGTCGAGATAGATCCTTCAGCAAATGCAAATTAATAAGGCTTGGATTTGAATTAAAGGGGCCAATTAAGCTCAATTAAGCTCAATTAATTAATAAAGCCCTAGATTAGTGTGAAAGTGTAAGAAAACACTTTACAACAGCCTAAATAAGGCACAATTAAGTAAATTTATCATTAATTGTTAATTCTCAAACTAAGTGTGAAAAAGGGTTACTTTTTTTGATGCTACACCTAGATTTTTGACGCAAGACCTATGTGAGTGTGTGTTTTAACTCAAGATGGAAATTATTGGTCCATTCACAATTTTTATACACTTCTCTTCAATGATGATCTCCCTCTCCATTCAGGAGGGAAAAATTGTTCTTGCATTCAACTTAGAATCCATCACAATGGTTAGTCCATTAATAGACATGATATCATAATCATTTATCAAAAGTAATATCATCCCAATTCTTTGATCCTTTATGAAAACATTCATATTGCATCATACTTTTATCTAAACATCAATTGAAGTAAAATCATTCATTCATGCCTAGTTAAATGCATATTTAATGTAAAATTTAAAAGTAAATGGAAGCCAATATTCGGGGTGTGATAGGTTTCTTCTTGTAGTTGACTTCTATTACTTTGTTGTCCTCTACCTTTGAAAATTCTGCTTTTACACCTTGAATTTTGTGTTTGTTTTCTAGATAGTTTTTCCTCTACCTTGAGAGCATACTGATATGATTCTTCAATTGTTCTTGAGGACAAAAGGATTATTTCATCTTTGTGAATTGAATCTCAATTCATTGAGATATCAAGCCACCTTCTTAGTATCTTCTTTAATATGACCAGCTCAATGGTCAACCTGTAAAATTCTTCTGTATAATCCTTTATTTCCATATCTTTTTGTCTAAGATTTTATACTTTCTTGAAAAGACTAAGTTGGTAATCTTTAGAAATGAATTTACCTTTTAGTTTAGCTACCATTCTACTCCAAATCTTGATATTTTCCTTTCCTTGGATTATTCTTTTTGCTTGCACTCCATCCCACTAGAGGGATGCATGTCCTTAGCTTTGTGACAATGAATTTTACTTTCTTTTCTTCATCAAATTTCCCATAATCAAAATATTTGTCGAAGGTATTAATCCATACAATCAACTGTTCAACATTTAGGCTACCATTATATGTTGGCACCTCTATCTTTGGTCTAGAACTAGCTCCCAAGATTGATCTCAATAGTGTGGTATCAATAGTTTCTTCAACATCTTCTTCTTCTTCTAGTGAAGATTCTTCTTCTCCTTCACTAATATCCCCTATTTTAGGATCATGATGTCTAGCGATTTTAAGAGCTTATAATCTTGTTTGTAGATTTTGCATCCCTTCCAAAACTTCTACATTCACAGCTGGTCTTCCTCTACCTTGTCCTTTTCCAAAGACTCTGAATGACATCTCTTAGAAGAGAAAGACTTCTCTCATACCTATAGGAATCGTTTCCTATTCTGATAACAATGGTGTAGGGAAAAAATATTTTTCTTCTCATATGCAAATTTATGAATTGAAATTTTAATTCCAATTTGCAACAAAAACCTTCTTAAACACAAATTTAAAACCCATCATATTTATACATATAATTGTTCATTCCATAAAACAAATATCCCAAAATGATTTTTGGGTTTTATTATACACTTTCTAGGCATTCCAATTTTTTTTTAATTTCTTGATTTCATTAAGAAATGAGAAAGTTATGGGTATTTTACTGAGATGGTTTTTTTAAATACCTTGATTCCTTCTTGTATGGTGATCTGTTGACGGGTGTCAACTCAAACTATTGAATTTTATAAGGTCGCAATCTTTCAAGAAATAGCTATAACCTCTTTATAGATGAACAATCATCTCTCTACAAATTTCTTTCTCATTTGGTAGCTTAAAAAAAATCATATCTTCTCTTAGTGGTGATGCCTTTCCTTTAGAAACTATGGCATGCTTCTCTTTGGTAGTCTTCCATGGCATGGGTGAAACAATGATTTTTCCTTGCTATCTTATGTGGTGGAAATCTTTCTTGGCATGGGTCTACTCTTTTATTCCTGCAAATTTCTTTCTGGGCAACTCTCTCCAGCTTCTAAAAATTCATTTACCTGAGCTCTAATACCAAAATTTGACATAGAAGATTATTGATTTATTTTCCTAACACTTCTTTCACCAAAAATATGGTGTATGTCTTGGCTAAAATAATGAGACTTTTATTTGTCATAAAACTTATATTATCTTTTTAACACTGAAAACTCTCTTGCTCCTTAATGTTGAATACAATGTTTGCATTTATACATCAAAAGGAAGATGATTTGAGCCAAAGATAGACTCATCCAAATCTTATTTTATTTAGAAAAATCAAAACCACTTCTAAATTGACTCTAACCTCCTAGATACAAGATAAAAACAAATAGGTTTAGTTTTATTTGTTGGCTAATTACAACTATTATTAAAAGGTTACAAACAAATTCATGCCTACATGTTCGAGCCTAGAAATATCTAGAAACTATACCAAAAAAACACACATAAATGATGCACCTATGTCACTTAGACTTATAATTGTGCACAAAAAAACTAAATTCCCTTAAACTTACAAATGTGCATGATCTTCTAGTTTTCCCTAAAATTGTAAATATGGATAAAAAATTTAGATTCCCCAATTTGTACATGTGTAAATGTGCATGAAAATTTTGATGCTTCCTTATAGATGAATGTGCATAATATTTGATTCTTCCTCACATGTGTAAGAAATCCTCGAAACCCTAACTCAAGCTTCTAAAATAACATGAAAACTTCACCATTAATTTAGGGAATTTAATTTCATTTAAATATGCATTATATTTTTATTTTTACTTAAATTTTTTAAAATACTTAGAATTTTATGTGTTGAAGGAGCAAAAAGTTATAAAGTACATGACACTTGGAAAATAATTGAGAATTCAAAGAAGACAATTAAAAAGTACTTGCGAAAGAGAGGATGGCATGCATTTGCATGTCAAATTTGAGTCCAAAGATAATGGAGGATTATAAAGTGAACTTGTCAAAGAGAGAATGATATCCATTTGTGTGCCAACTTTAAGCCCAAAGATAATGGAGGATTATAAAGTGAACTTACAAAAAGGATGGCATGTACTTTCATATCAAATGTTATCCCGAAGTTAATACATGATTATAATGAGGACTTCCAAAAGAAATCAAGGCATACATTTGCATATCAAATTTTAACTCAAGAGTAATAGATAATTATAAAGAAGACTTACAAAAAAGAGTATGACATGCATTTGTATGCCAAATTTTTTCCCAAGGATAATGGAGAATAGAATGTTAAGGTGTGAGTTGTAAATGACTCTTTATATTCTTTTGTAGTTTTGTTTCATTTGGTTTTTTGAAAGAAAAACCTTTTACTTTCCTCTATCCATTAAACCTATAAATATGTAATTGCAATTCCTTTTAAGAGGTTGGAGACCCATTTTCATATCAATACAATTCACATTTTGTTTCTCCATATTTTATGTTTTCTATTTTTGTAGTTTTCCAATTTTAAGCATATTATGTCTTACTTTTTGCATATAATTCATAAATATTGTATGAATTTGAAACATGTTTCACATTATTGGCGTCTTATTGATGGTGAGATACTTTGCATGGTCAACCTAAGTAGGTTTGTGAAGCTTGCAAATTGAATATTTATCATGCATCTTTAGCTATGAAATCCATTTCTTCAACCTATGTTAGAACTATAGTGGTCGTGGGTGTGACTTTCTTGATTCATTTTTCTCTTTGAAAATTGTGCCATCTTTAGTATTGATTGTGGAATTTCAATTCATGTAAGATTTTTGAAATCAATTTTTTCTATTAGTTAATGGTGTGTGAAAATCAAGAATAACAAACTTAAGACTTTTTACCTTTCTCTTCTTCCCTTCTTTTTACATATTTTATCTTGTGGATAGAGTATTTTTAATTAAATATAATTTTGTATTTTCTAATTTTGAAAGTTCATATGTTATTATATAATTTTTATTTATATTTTGTTTTAAACTGAGACTAAACTAATAATATTAAAATTGAAACCAATAAATTAAATTTATAAAAAATTATAAACATGAATTAAATATGATCAAACATGTTTTATTAGAAAAAAAGATGTAAAACACCTATAATTCTATTGATATAAATAGTTTTAGATACATATATATGACATTCGAACTATGTCTCAAAAAATTTCCAACCAAGATGTATTATTCAAGAACAAAAATTAAGGGCATCCAAAGTATAAAGAGCTACCAAAATAGGAAAAAGAAACTAAATGCAAAAAATGATTTGACTCAAGTGACCAACCCACCATCAAGTGTACACTTTAAAGGAAGCTCTAAATACACACAAAATAGCAGGATCATCCTAAAGTTGAATATGTTTAAAAAATTATACTCATGAATCTTTCCTACACATAACCAAATCTGATCACTTCCACAAAATCTACATTTTGAATGATACATACATAGGGGAATGATAATGTTGGGAAGATCTACAAGAACGATATATTTCACAAATAATTAGTGATCACATCAATCTTTAATTATCCCAAGATGAGATCAAAGGTGGATATAATGAGCCAATCAATTTCGTTCTTACAAAATTCAATATGGTGGGTTGTGGGATGTCCTTCAAACAACAACTAAAATTTTAGGATATCTCATGCTCATATAATTGATGTTACCACCTTGGATCAGTAGAGTTTGTTAGTGATAAAGCCCCTTTAATGAGACTACTAAAATATTTCTATTTATTTATTTCCAATAATCTTAAAACTCAAAAACCAAGTTAATCCCATTCAATTAACAAACATTTATCATTCCAACATGTTGGTGTTTCAAAACATGCATCAATAGATAGATGTTCTTGAGCTTGCACAAATATTAGAGATTTATGTTTTTAGTTTTATTTTTTTCTAATTTATTATATTAATTTTTTCTATTTAATATGTTATGGCATTTTAGTGTTTTGAGGGCACAAAATATAATTATAAATTAGGAGGATGGTGGTGGCTAATTATAACTATTATATTTCCAAAATAAAGCATAGTTATAGATAGAGGGACATAACTAATCTCCTGACAAAATGACATGTCATAGGGATTGCGTAGTGTGGGGACCACCAAGACGAGAGATAAAAGTGATGAAACTAGTGGACAAGAGCGAATGTTATGGCAATGGAGAGGAGGAGATGACAACACCGTTAGTGAAATTTTCTCACCTTTCATCGGTTGTTAGCATTGTGGGCAAGATTTCTCACTTAATTCGCCAGCATGGTGGCTTCTACGAGAAGGCATCGTTTTGTTTGAAGTTTGTTTACCCACTGGCATTGGAGGCTGAAATGGGTAAGACACGTTCTAGATTGTAATAACTATTGTTTTTCAAGAAGATGTGTTTAAATTGATAATGCACAAACTAATTGCAAGTTGGAAAACACTCTATGTTGTGGGTTTTTTCATTATACACATTGAAAGCTAAAGGTTGGAGAGCATGGGCGGGAGTTGCAGATGGGGGATACAAAAAAAAGATTGAATTTAGGTTAGGGGTGACTAACTGATTGGGTTGCTACTTGTAAAGGGTTTTAAAATAGTATGTGGGTTGTAGGTTTCATAACACAGTGTTTTGCAACTTATAATTTTATTGACAACATTAATGTATCAAAAATATTTTGTTATTTACACAGTATGAATGTAATGAAATGAACCTTTAAATTATTAAGAAGTTATAGCTAGAGTAAAAAATGGATTTCAATTTCTTCATATGATTGAAAAATGCACAAAATAAAAATGAAATATAAAAATGTGGGGATATACCCTAAGTTTAGTTTCCAAAACCTAAGGTTAATTCCAACATTTCTAGTATTTCATTAGGATGCAAATCAACAAGGTACATAGATTGAATTTCAACCTCCAAGGTGAGTTAATCAAACCTAGATCTGATCCTTTTGAGTTTTAGGAATGAATTGGAAATGCTTTAGAATGATTGAACTAATGAAACTATATGACCTAATATGTAAAATGCATATTTTCGAAGATAAGCAGACTATAACAACACTTTGCAAGTAGACTTAGGAGATATCAGAAGGAAAGTACTTGTCACCAAAAGCTCATTCAAACATGTGTAGGAGGACTACTTCGCCCCTAGGTGAATGGGTCCTTGTTAGGGCTTCCAAAAACACTTTTTACAGTCCTCGGGTGCTAGATCTAAGATGTTTTTTTCCACCTACAAACTTGTCAGAATTTCAAAAATGAATTATGCAACTTAGTTTCCAGGTCTTAACAAGAATGATGACAAAAAATGCAACAAAGGAATACTGCTCTTCAAGATCTCTTTGATCCTTCTTCAACCTATAACTTTCAAATTCAAAGGAGGAGAAAATGTTGGGCCATTTTAAGGGCTTGCCTCATTCAAACCCCATGAATTATTCATTCATCATTTCCTTCCTTTCCATTCAAGGTTTTTTTATCATTGACATTGCCATTGTGAAAGTGAAAACACTATTCACGGGGTTTGAATGAGGCAAGCCCTTAAAATGACCCAACATTTTCTCCTCCTTTGAATGTGTAGGTTACAAGTTGACGAAGGATCGAAGATATCTTGAAGAGTAATTTTGAATTGTTGCATTTTTTGTCATCATTCTTTTCAAGACCTAGAAAATAAGTTGTAGAATTCATTTATGACATTTTGACAAGTTTACAGGTGGAAAACATCTCAAGTCTAGCATCTGAGGACTGTAAAAAGTGTTTTTAGAAGCCCTAACAAGGACTCATTCTCCTAGGGGTGAATCAATCCTCCTACACATATTTGAATGAGATTTTGGTGATAGGTACATGCCCTCCGATATCTCCCAAATCTACCTACAAAGTGTTGTTACAATCTGCTTATCTTCGGTAATCTACATTTTACATATTATGTCATATAGTTTCATTAGTTTAATCATTCTAAATTATTTCCAATTCATTCCTAAGACTCAAAAGGATCATATCTAGGTTTGATTGACTCACCTTAGAGGTTGAAATTCAATCTATGTACCTTGTTGATTTGCATCCTAATGAAATCCTAGAAATGTTGGAATTAACCTTAGGTTTTGGAAACTAAACTTAGGGCATATCCCCACATTTTTATATTTCAAATTGCAAAATGGAAAACCCAATTTGGGTTGTTAGTTATTTCATTATAAATGTTTAAATCTAAAGGGTGGAGAGAATGGGGAGGAGTTGCAGGTGGGAGATACATAAAACTAAGAAAATCAACCTAAGGGGTGACTAACCAACTGGGTTGTTATGTGTATAGGGTTTTACAATAGTTTGTGGGTTGCAAGTTTTATAACACCCAGTGTTTTCCAACCTATAATTAGACATATCCAATATTATTAGAATGAAAATATTTTGTTATTTAGAGAGTAAAAATGTAATAAAATCAACCTTCAAAATTTATCAGAATTCTTAGGTAGACTAAAAATTATGTTTCAATTTCCTCATATGATGAGGTTGATCCCACAATATTGGTTTAAAATTCCATTGAGGAATGAAAAAACGCTCTCAAAAAACTAGTTTTTAGGGGTTCACACAAACTAGGGTGTTCATATGCACCCAAAAAGGGGTTTGTATAGACTATGGTTTGAGCGAACCCTATTTAATGTTGGGACCCAATTTTGGTAATTTTTTAAAATGAAGACAATGGAAAATTCAAAAAAGGGGGGGGGGTTCACTCAAGCCGTGGTCCATATGAACCCCCCTTCAGGCGAACCACCAAGAGGGGTTTGCTCGAACCAAGGTCCATATAAAACCCCCTTTTTCCCCCTCCCCCTCTTCTACCAAATTTGTACAAAATTTTTCCTTTTGAATCTTGGGTTGAGCATGAGAATGGAGGAGACTTCACAAACCCAATTGGATGGTGGTAGTCCTCAGAAAGAGCTATCCATCAAATATAATTTTAATATGTTTTTGTTTTATTATGTATTTTTTTAGTTTAATTAAACATAGGTTTTTCACTGAAAATCGAGCTCTTTGTTCTGCACATTTGGAAAAAATGGTAGATTATCAAAATAGAATTCTAAAAAATATGTTCGGGCTAGGTATCAATGTCCTTGATCTAGTTAAAAAAAAATTGAATTTCGATACATACAAATTTTTTTTATGTTGTATACGGTCTGCCTATGTTTGAATTGTAATTTTTTTTACTTCAAAACTTGATTAAGGAAAAAATATTCAATAAAATATTATGAAAACAAATGAAATTGCTAGATATCGTAGTTACAAATCTAAATTGGAAAAAAATAGAATTTTATCCTTCATAGAAAAAAATTTATGTTGTTTACGGTGAGCATCACTCCTTAAAAATGGTCTTTACTGATAAAAACTAGTTTTCAAAGGAGATGGAAAAAGAAATGCAATCTTATTAATTTTTTTTTAAAAAATATATATATTTAGAATCTACAGACAAAATGCCACAAATCAGTAGTTCACATCATCTTCAAATTTCTCATGGTTTAGTAGCTATAGGTGCCTAAAAGTGAAGATTTAGTTAAAAAAATTCAATTCAATGTCCAATTTGGCCAAAAATTGTAAACCAGTATTGTGGGATCACCCATGATAAAATAAAATCACTGAATAATTGTAGGTTGGAAAACAAAATGGGGGTTGTTAGTTATTTCATTATTTATTTTCAAAGTTAAAGGGTGGAGAGCATGGGGAGGCATTGCAGGTGGGGGATACATAAAACTAACCAAATTGAGTTGAGGGGTGACCAACTGATTGGGATGTTACATGGAGAGGGTTTTACAACAGTATGTGGGTTGTAGGTTTTATAACACCCAGAGTTTTCCAACCTTTAATTATACATAGACTGTATGGTTGTAATGAAATCATTTTCTTATTTTGACATTACAAATGTAATGGAAGACACCTTCAAAATTTATAACAAGTTTTAGGGAGACTAAAAATTGTGTTTCAATTTCCTCATATGATGGTAAAATGAATGCACCGAATAATTGCAGGTTGGAAAACATAATGTGGGTTGTTAATTATCTCATTCTTCATGCTCAAAGTTAAAGGATGGAGAGAACAGTGACGAGTTACAAGTGGGTGATACATAAAACTAACCAAATTGAACTGAGGGGTGACCAACCGATTGGGTTGTCATCTATAGAGGGTTTTATAATCATATGTTGATTGCAGGTTGTCTAACACCCTGTGTTTTCCAACCTCCAATTATACATAGACAATATGGTTGTAATGAAAACCTTTTCTTATTTAGACATTACAAATGTAATGAAAGGCAACTTCAAAATTTATAACAAGTTCTAAGTAGACTAAAAATTGTGTTTCAATTTCCTCATATGATGGTAAAATAAATGCACTGAATAATTGCAAGTTGGAAAAAAAAATGTGGGTTGTCAATAGATGATTTTATGAAACCTACACAGATTCCAAACATCTCCTCTTTTATTCAATACAATGGAAGTTGACAGACTTCTCCCTTGTCTCTATACAAAGGCCATTCTTGAAAATCTCACCTACTACTCTCTTTGCCTAAAACTGAATATTCCCCTTGCTTCGTAGAATAATTGATTATTGAAAATTAGTTACTAAAGAAACCTCCAATTCTATGTAGAATATAGTTTTTTTTACTTTTCATATTTTAATTCTAACATTTTCCAAATATTAATATTTAAAATGAAATTGTAATCTCCCATTGCCTTTTGAAGGGCGGAAACTTGGGAAACATAAGTCTTGTGAAGTTCATCTTTTGTTAATGCTTCTATCTTGGAAATTTCTAGCTCCTTTCCCATTCTAGCAACCAATTTAGTCAATGTATGGTGCTCATTCTGCTGAGTTCTATTTTCAAAAGGAGAAATATTTTAGGACTTCAACTCTAGCTGATATTTCAAGTGTGAAAACTTCTTTTCCAATGGCAACAATGTTGCAATTTTTGCTTAAATTTTTGCTAGCATGTTTTGATGAATAACAAGCTAAGACTACCTCAGATAATGAATTAAGCCACCTTAATAACTCACCTCCTCCCTTGTGACATCCACTAATAAGAAGACCAATTAGCTAAAAAATGTCCCCTTCAAGAGTTACAATTAGAGATCATATATATCTATGAAAAGGAATCTCGTTTGCAACATTTGAATGACTACAAACAAATATACTACAAAATACAAATGCCATACTTGCTTCAATTTCATCTTCATATGCAACAAGAGATAGTGCCAACCTTACGTTTCCATTGCTCACCAATTTGTTTGTTGATTGTTGAGTTGTTGACGAAATGATATGGGCTTGGATTTTGTTGAAAGGGATAATCGTTACTCTTCTTCATAGATGCCCTATTTCAAGTGGTAGCTTTCATGTTTGTTCTATATCCACTACCACATTACACAACTTCCCTCCTACAACAACCTCCAATGTAGTTCTTTTTGAGGCATCTTGAACTTTTATAAGTTGTGCAAAAACACCTTTGACTTTTGATCTATCAAAATGCTTTACAAGATCATTATAGGTAAAATGAAAATTTCCTAATTGAGCCTTGAGGAACCTAATATCAACCTTCAACCTTTGAACTAAGTCAGGTTGTTGGAAACACCCATTTTATAATGTCTCCATTTACCCTTCTTCATAAGCAACACCTTCCATTGATGTCTTTGTTTTATCAACATCCTATCTTTTTATTTTAGGTCTCTTCGAACAACGTTAAGCTCCTTTTATTTTGATGATGAAGACTTCTTCTTGTCTTTTAATTCATTTTCTAATTGGTTAATTTTAGTCTTCAATTATTTTTCTTCACTTTCAACATTTCCAAGTATTGCTTTTGCATCTACAAATTGATCATCGAGATGTTTTTCCTCATCCCCACTGCTCTTATTTGTTAACACCCCTTGTTATTCCTTTTCATGATATTCAAACTTCTTTTTCATATTTGTTACTTTAAGCTTTAGATAAGCTGCTCCCTCATCATCCCTTAGGACATCAACATCCCTTTCTTGGATAAAGTTTTCAATTTATTGAATATTTTTATGTAGCTTTGCAATCTCTTTTTGCTAAGCTTTTAGAGTGTCTTTCTGATTAGACAATGTATATGTTTCTTTTAACAAGTTCATTAGAAAAATTGTCTGCCTTTCCAGATAAGACTTTCATGTCTCCACCTAAATGATTCTCTTTTTCTGTACTTAGACCTGATTTTTCCTTTTCCTTATCATCTATTTCCAATTGTATTTGTTCCATGGAATTCTTAAGTTCAAGAATGTTTGACATCATTTGTTCAAATCCACTTATAGCATCATCTCTCACTTTCTTTGCTTGCACAAATTCATACACAATACAAAACCTTTCAAACTTATCCACTTCTGCATTGCCATTTTCCCATTGCACATACTGCACACACACCTTCCTCAACTTCTCAAGAGTAGGAAGAATCTCTTGAGTCAAAACATTATCTATTTCATTCACTTTGATCTACTTCTTTTCAAGTGTTTTTAGAGAAAATTCCTTTTCCATTTCATAAATTCTAGTAGTTGTTTCCTCTAGTTTTGCATTGTCACTTTCCATTGTACATACTACACACACTCTTTCCTCAACTTCTCAAGAGCAAGTAGAATCTCTTTAGTCAATACATTGTCTATCTCATTCACTTTGGTATGCTTCTTTTCAAGTGTTTTTAGAGAAGGTTTCATTTTCATTATATACTTTCTATTACCTGTTGCTCAAGTTTTGCATTTCCATTTTCCAATTGTACATACTACACACACACCCTACCTTAGCTTCTCAAGAGCAGGAAGAATCTCTTCAATCAATACATTATTTGTCTCATTCACTTTGGTTTACTTCTTTTCAAGTTTTTTAGAGTAGATTCCTTTTTCATTTCATACATTCTAGTACCTATTTCCTTTAGTTTTTCATTGCCATTTTCCCATTTCACATACTACACACGCTCCTTCAACTTCTCAAGAGGAGGAAGACTCTCTTTAGTCAATATATTATATGTCTCATTCACTTTGGTCTACTTCTTTTCAAGTGTTTTTAGAGTAGATTCCTTTTTCATTTCATTCATTCTAGTACTCATTGCCTCCTTAAGCATCGACGAGATCATAGGAGGCTTCAAGTTCAAAAATTGAGTTATGAGGCCCCGCATAATGTGAAAATGTGGGTTGTTGACATATAGTTGCACATAATGAGAAAGATTATGTGAACATGACGGTTGTGCAAAGTGGCTATTGATCTACTACTTATTTCTCCATCCCACAACAATCTGGGTAATATAATATAAGAAACCTTCATAATTTATAACAACTCTTCATCAGAGTAAAAATTATATTTCAATTTCTTGATATGATTGAGGAGAAAATGCTCAAAATAATTTCAAGGAGGAAAACACATTGGGTTTTGGGTTATTTCTTTTTGTACATTCAAATATAAGTGGTGGAGAGTAGGGGAAGAAGTTACAGGTGGGGGATACATAAAACAATCCAAATCGAGTTGAGGGGTGACTAACTAATTGGGTTTTTATGTGTTTAGGGTTTTAAAATTGTATGTAGGCTACAAGGTTTCATAACACCCAGCGTATTCCAACCTATAATTTTACAAAATAGTATGGATGTAATAAAAACCTTTTGTTATTTAGACAATAGGAATGTAATGTAAGGGACCTTCAAAATTTATAAGAACTATTACTTAGAGTAAAATTGTGTTTCAATTTCCTCATGTGATGATAAAATAAATGCATAGAATAATTCCAGGTTGGAAAACACAATGTTGTTTGTCAATTGTTTCATTTTGCATGTTCAAAGTTAAATGGTGAAGAGAATGGAGAGGAGTTCTAGGTGGGGGAAACAAAAACCAACCAAATTGAGTTGAGGGGTGAAAAACCAATTGGGTTGTTACATGTAGATGGTTTTACAATAGTTTGTGGGTTGCAAGTTTCATAACTCCCAGTGTTTTCCAACCTCAATTATACATAGACATTATGATTTTAATAAAGGCCTTTTGTTATTTAGATAGTACAAATGTAATGAAAGGAACCTAAAAAAATTATAACAACTCTTAGGTAGACTAAAATTGTGTTTCAATTTCCTCATATCATTAAAATAATGGCAGGTTGGAAAACATAGTGGGTTGTGAGTTATTTCATTATGCTTGTTCAAAGCTCAAGGGTGGAGAGTTTTGGGAGGAGTTGCAGGTCGGGGATACATAAAAATAACCATATTGAGCTGAGGGGTGACCAATCAATTGTGTTGTTACATGTAGAGGGTTTTACAACAACTTATGGGTTGCAGGTTTAATAACACCCATTGTTTACCAACCTCAAATTACACAGAAAGTATGATTGTAATGATTTTTTTTTGCTATTTAGATAGTAGAATGTAATGAAAGGAACCTTCAAAATTTATCACAAGTCTTATGTAGACTAAAAATTGTGTTTCAATTTCCTCATATAATGGTAAAATAAATGCACTTAATAATTACAGGTTGGAAAACACAATGTGGGTTGTAAGTTATTTCATTCTACATGTTCAATGTGAAAGGGTGGAGAGGATGGGGAGGAGTTGCATGCATGGGATACATAAAACTAACCAAATCGACCTGAGGGGTGACTAACCAGCCTTTAAGCTTTAGATCAACAGCTCCCTTATTAGCCTTTAGGACAACAACATCCCTTTCTTGGGTAGAGTTTTTAATGTCTTGAATAGTTTTATGTAGCTTTGTAGCTACTTTTTTCCCTCCTTTGAGAGTGTCTATGATTAGAGAATGAAATTGTTTCTTTTAACAAGTTCTTTACAAAATTATATACATTTCCAAATAAGACTTTCATGTCTCCACCCAACTAATTCTCATTTTATGCACTTACATCTGGTTTTTCATTTTCCTTATCATCTATTTCCAATTGTATTTATTCCATGGAATTCTTAAGTTCAATAATTTTTGACTTCATTTGTTTAAATCCACTTATAACATCATCTCTCACTTTCTTTGCTTGCACAAATTCATATGCAATACAAAACCTTTCGAGTTTATCCACTTATGTATTGCCATTTTTCCATTGCACGTCTTGCACAAGCTCCTTCCTCAACTTGTCAAGAGTAGGAATAATCTCTCCAGTCAATACATTATCTATCTCATTCACTTTGGTCTACTTCTTTTCAAGTGTTTTTAGAGAAGATTCATTTTTCATTACATACTTTCTAGTATGTGTTGCTTGAGTTTTGCATTGCCATTTTCCCATTGCACATATTGTACACACACCCTTCAACTTTTCAAGAGAAGGAGGAATCTCTTTAGTCAATAAATTAACTGTCTTATTCACTTTGGTCTACTTCTTTTCAAGTGTTTTTAGAGTAGATTCGTTTTTCATTTCATACATTCTAGTACCTAATGCCTTTAGTTTTGCATTTCCATTTTCCCATTGCACATACTACACATGCTCCTTCCTCAACTTCTCAAGAGGATGAATAATCTCTTCAATCAATAAATTATATGTCTCACTCACTTTGGTCTGCTTCTTTTCAAGTGTTTTTAGATCAGATTCCTTTTTCATTACATACTTTCTAGTATCTACTACTTTAGTTCTACATTTCCATTTTCCCATTGTACATACTGAACATGCACCTTCCTCAACTTCTCAAGAGCGCGAAGGATCTCTTTAGTAAATACATTATCTATCTCTCTCACTCTGGCTTGCTTCTTTTCAAGTGTTTTTAGAGCAGATGCCTTTTTCATTCTATACATTCTAGTACCTGTCACCTTTAGTTTTGCATTTCCATTTTCCCATTACACATATTGGACACACTTCTTCCTCAACTTGTCAAGAGCAGGAATAATCTCTTCACTCAATACATTATCTATCTCATTCACTTTGGTCTACTTCTTTTCAAGTGTTTTTAGATCATATTCCTTTTTCATTACATACTTTCTAGTACCTACTACTCAAGTTCTGTATTGCCATTTTCCTATTGCACATACTACACATGCACCCTTCCTCAAATTCTCAAGAGCAGGAATAATCTCTTCAGTCAATATATTATCTCTCATTCACTTTGGTTTTCTTCTTTTCAAGTGTTTTTGGAGTAGATTCCTTTTTCATTTCATACATTCTAGTACATTTTTCCTTCAGTTTTGCATTGCCATTTTCCCATTGCACATACTGCACATGCTCCTTCCTCAACTTGTCAAGAGTAGGAAAAATCTCTTAAATCAATACATTATCTATCTCATTCACTTTTTTTTGCTTCTTTTCAAGTGTTTTTAGAGCAGATTCATTTTTTCATTTCATTCATTCTAGTACCCACTGCCTCCTCAAGCATCGAAAAGATCTCAGGAGGCTTCATGTTCAAAACTTGAGTGATGCGGCCTTGCATAATAAGAAAATGTGGGTTGTTGACATTTAGCTGCATAGAATGAGAAAGGTTCTATACATGTGAGGGTTGTTCAAAGTGGTTGTTGACCTGTGTGTAAGGGCGAAATCTGGAAGATGCAATAGATCAGATTGTTGATTATAAACTAATCTAAACAACAAAATGTTAATTGATTTATGCCCATTACTCATAAAATATAACTATAAAATCAAGAATTCAAGAATGAAATTGAAAAAGAGCAATAACAATGAATTCAAAATGAAATAGCTTTACCATCCTATGTCGGAGTGTATTTGTATTGACGTATGTTGCATTGTTCAATTCAATATGAAGCCTCAATTATGCGTGTGGGAGCTTGAAGAATGTGTGTGTGTTGATTGAATATGTGGTTTGAAGTTTTTCCAATGTCAATTAAGATCTTGGCATTACTTTGTTGCATAAAATATATTGATTTTTGATCCTTTTTTGAGAGGAAAGAGGTTTGTTATATAGAATTTGTGATTTGAAATGAATGCTCTGCATCGTGTAGTAGAATATCTTGATCAACAGTCAAAATGTGTTGAGAGGATTTAGATGGGAACAATCTATACAAATTGATTGCATAACTAGTGTTATTGAGGAATAGATTGATCTATTAGGAATATAGATTGATCAATCAAGAAATAGAAAGATCAGTTAGGAAATAGATTGATCAGTTAGGAAATTGATTGAGTAATCAATGGTTTGTAATTTACTCAATTAGGAAAGTGGGTGAGAATAATTAATTAATTGATTTAATTAATGAATTCTTTTTGGACTTGAATGTGCAAATCAAGTTTGAATTTTGCAAAAAAAGTTTTTTATTTGTTTTGACCTTTTTGATGATGTTCTGAATAATTTATTCAAATTTGGGGGAAAGTGACATAATTAAATTATTAAGTATTAATAATTCAATTGATTTAGGAGAATAATGTGAATTAGCGACATAATTAAATAATTGGTGTTATTTAATTAATTAGGAGAAATAAAGTTAGATTAGGACTTCATTAAATAAATGAAATTTATTTAATTTGTCAAAATTGATGGAAAGGTGAATTAATTAAATAATGTTGTTTTATTTAATTAATAGCAGAAATTTGGGTTTCAAGACTTTATTAAATAAATGAAATTTATTTAATTCATAAAAAATGGTGAAAAAGTGAATTAATTAAATAATGTTTAATTATTCAATTAATGGCAAAAATTAGGTTTTTTGATGCTTTTGATGTGAAATGCAGTGATTTTTGATGATAATGATGTCAATGATGCAAAAATGTCACTTAAGGATGTGTGATAAGTGTTAGGTCAATTTTACATGTCTACATTTTGCCCCTCTTTGAGACAAAGTATTGGTTGCTTTGCTTCAAAGATTTGATGTTAAGATCAAGTTTTGAAAAAAAATTATATGCCCCATTGTGCTCCGGTGGTCAGCGAAATGATGGTAGGACTCTGGGCTGCCCTCTTGAGAGGTTGGCCGAAAAACTTAGTTTTGAGGTCAGACTCACGACACTGTTCTATTTTAGTTTTGATGTGTAGAGGACTAAAAATTAAGTCTATAGGTCTTTCGTTGCTTGTTCAAATGTTCTCGGGAGCTCTTAATTTTAACCTAAAGAGGATTCTTAAGAAAAAAATAGGGTTTTGGGGGGTTAAAAGAGGTAATTAGGGTTGTAATTTCCTAATTTTCACTTTGAGCCTATAGAGAATTCTTGCCTTCTGTTTTCTCATTTTGTTAGTTGTTGAGGAGCTATAGCGAGGATTCGGGGAGCCCCACATGGAGTAGACGTGGTTCATGAGTTTGGATGGCCTACAGATGTCGGTGCCTTGGTATGTACCCTTTCATATCTCATTTTCGTCTTTCTGTGTTTGTGTAATTAATGCATGAAGACCAACTAGACAATAGCGCTAGGTTTATAAATTTGGTGCTTTTGAATTGGTTTTAGTGCCTTTTCTTTTGTAAACAACTCGCTTTTTCTTTTTTCTCGGGCACTTGCTACACATTTGTGCTTTCAATGTAATTATGCGATTCTGATTTCACCTTTGACTTACTTTTGCACTTTTGTCTTTTTGCTTTATTTTTGTGTGCACTTGTGATCAAATTGCACTTTTGAAAAAAATCGCTTTTGATTTTTTTCACCTTTGAAATTTCCTAGCGCTTTTGAGCCTTAGTTTCTCGCTTTTGCCTATTTTCATCGCTTCTGTTAAAATTTTTATTGCTTTTACTAAAAATGTTTTTCTTTTAACTTTTTTGGAAGCCTAAGTTCATTTGTTTGGCATCATAGGTTTTTTTTGCGGTTTTAGAGTAAATCCTTAACATCGTGGGTTGAATGGTTGCGGGTGGTTCTTAATTCACTCTAGTTGAGGGAGAAATGACTGTGGGATCTATTCAATTTGATTGTTGGTTTCAATGTTTTAGAGTGAGATACTTTAGATGTTGTCGGGTTGCGACATATTTTCTATATGCCCACCACTAGATGTCATAGTACGATGATGACTGTGCTCGCGAAGAGGTGGCACTTAGAGACCTCTTCATTTCATCTACTTACTAGGGAGGCCACCATCACTCCCAAGGATGTGTGGAGCATCCTCCACATACCTATTCATGGAGAGATTGTTACATACTCCATTCGATGGGGAACTTGCACTATGTGTCATATTCTTGGTGTGAGACATCTGGAGGTTCGATAGTCAGAGATAGATTTATTAGATTTTGTTGGTAGTGTTGATCTCGTTTCACTTGTTCTTTGTGGTTTGGTTTCGGGGCTCATTGTTCTTGATAGGTGGGGCCAAAATTTTCCTATGGGATGGGGTATATACATCAAGCAAATGTTCGAGCATGGCACCAGATACGCATGGGGTCCATGTCTCCTTTCCCACCTATACAGAGATATGCATGAGGTTGCATATCGTGGTGGGAAATCTATTTCTATCAGTGTCTCTCTTCTTCATGTATGGGCTTGGGAGCACATCTTAGTTACATGACCTAATGGTATATTGGATCATATCACTGGGGATCCATGCTCTTATCGCTATGGATATTTTCTTCATTACACAATTCCTAGACAGCTTCCCTACTAGCATTGTATTTTTGATGATATGTCAGGTTTTGTATGGATACCGTATATGGATTATGAGGCAAGGTCTGATGATCAAGAGTAGTTGCTATACTGTAGATAGACTAGATGGTTTTTCAATTGTGTGCACTCTCTTTTAGAGAGATATCTTCTTGACAGGGTTTGTAGGCAGTTTGGAGAGAGACAGGGTCAATTTCCAAATTCTTATGAGGCTTGGTTTGGTTGGATCATCAGAGAGGTCTGTGTCTGGGGTTTACAGGTCGATTGAGGTGCTACTATTCTTGAATTTAGAGCTCTTTCCCTAGTCAAATGGGATTGGCCAGTGGGATTAGCGGATCCGGGTACTACTCTATATTATGATCAATGGTGGGCATGACACCTTCCTTTGAGATTCATAGATCTTGGCGGTGATCTCGCAGTGGGTAGAGTAGGCATCACAGGTCACCGAGGAGAGAGGCAATGTGTCAAGATTATTGCACAATAGCTTGCTAGGGCTCAACGGGATGGTTCCCTAGGTGATCTGATGCAAGTGGATCAAGGACAAGTTCTAGGTCCTCCTCCTCCACCTAGAGATGGAGGTGTACAACTAGCGTAGATGACAGTTGTGAGGGATGTCGAGATATTGCGCTGATAGACCACGAAGACACAAATTGTCACACTTATTGCAGAGTGACACAACTCGATAGGAGAGAGAGGGCTTTAGGACAAACAGAGATACAAAGATTAGGTGTCATCTAGTTGCAGAGACATAGTTGTAGGCCATTACCATTGATATGGGATAGTCTTAAGATAGAGCGGGATAGTCTACAAGTTGAGCAAGATCAATTGCTACAAAGGTCAACATATTATCAAACCCTATATGAGGCCTCTATTTCGATAGCATAGTGACATCCATGATTTGGAGAACCGAGTGTTGCGATAGGGGCTGAGTCAGATGGACACTTAGTTAGACAACCTGATCCCAATGTGCAACCTAATCTTTAGAGTCCTCCTCTGACCAGGAAACAATTTATTTCCACTTGATCTTTATGATGTTTACTATTCAGAGACCTATATTATAGAAATGATTTTGTATATTTATTCATCAGTCGTACCAAGGCCTTGTATATATGTATATTTTTGTATTATCCTATCACACATGTTTCCATGATGATGTACCATGACATTATCCTTTTTTGATGATGATATATATGAGATATATATGCTTTGATTCAACCTCATTATTTGTTATGTGATGATTATGTATGATGGTGTATGTTTATACATGTTTTTGTACTTTTCTAATGTATGCATATGATGTGGATTAATGGATGGATCATATTTTTGTATTATCCTATCACACATGTTTCCATGATGATGTACCATGACATTCTCCTTTTTTGATGATGATATATATGAGATATATATGCTTTGATTCAACCTCATTATGTGTTATTCGATGATTATGTATGATGGTGTATGTTTATACATGTTTTTGTACTTTTCTAATGTATGCATATGATGTGGATGGATGGATGGAGCATATTTTATTTCATATGATGTGTTATTATGTATATGAAGGATGTATGCCTTATACATGATACATGATGTTTTTATTGCTTTATTATCATCGTGATATGTATTTGATGACATTGTGGATGTAGGATGGATATGGTACTAATGATATTGTGATGCAGGATGGATGTTAGAAGAAATTTTTGATGATGGCTAGAAATTTGATGTTGTTAGTTATTGATGATTTCACTTTCGGTTTGCTTGGAGGCTTCATATTTTGAACAATCATTTTTGATGTAGCAAATAGATACAATGCACAAGGGTATTAATGACCAAGGTGAATTTGTATCCATTGCATGGAATTTGATTTGACATACTTAGAATATTATTTCTCATACTAGACATACGAAAAACTTTGTTTAAAATATATGGATGGGTTGTGTTAAATTTTTTTGGACTAGTTACATAGAGAGGTATAAAATGCCTACCATGCAACTACTACATGAAATTTCTTAAAACAACTTCCATACACTCAATATAAAAATTATTCACCATGATAGTATTACAAAAACATTTTACAAATAGTAAACCAAAATGACGCTCAATTTCCCCCATTCCTTCTTCTCTAAATCCTTATGGACATCCTCGAGAGATCTTGGGAATGAGTCAATAAAATAAATCAGAAAGATAAGACTATAAAAAGATAAAACAAAGTTGCAGTATCACTTGCCATATCTATTTTGAGGCTTTAGGCTATTATCTGTTGTTGATCATTTCTATCGTAGGAATGGATTTGTTAAGGCATATCTTAGGATGTTGTTGGTGAATTGTCAAAAGATAGGTAGTTAACACTTTGGCATTTGTTTTAGTTTGTTTTTTGATAAAATATTTGTGATTTTTTTGCTTTGAAAGTTCTAGCTTTTGATATTTGCTTTGTTTGTTTGTATGTTTTGTCAAAGGGTGAGTGTGGCAATTTTTTCTTATGGATGAAAAGTTTATTGTGGATTGTGATGATGGAGTTAGGATCTTTTTTATTTTTTGAGTTTTATGATGTTTTTGTTGTTTTTAGGGGACTAACCTAGGGCCTCAGGGGCTCATCAAAGATAAGCCTTTCCTACATTATACACACAGAGGTTCATAGTTCGCTTGGTTTAAGGACTTGTGTTTGACTCTCTTTTTTTGTTTTTCAAATGTTATTTGGATTTTGAACTTTTTGTGAATGTTTTTGGATTTTGAATTTTTTGTGAATGTTTTTGGATTTTGAATTTTTGTGAATATTTTTGGATTTTGTATTTTGTGACTAAGTTGAAATTAAGCATGATAGAAACCTAAATAGATTGACCTAAGGCCTCAGGGGTTGATTAGAGATAAGCCTTTCCTACATTGTACACGTAGAGAACACGTAGTTTGACTGGTTGACTTAAAGCATAAACTTGTTTTTGGGATTCAAACAACATTGATAACTTGGATTGATATTCCACTTTTAGTTCTAGAGGATATGTTGTGGGAATTCTACATGAACTAGCCATGAGGTTCAAGCAAATGTTGATATATTAGATTTTTGAGTGAAGGAATAATCCAAAGTTATTGTTTTGATTTTGTTGTTTTTGAGATGTTTTTTATTTTGTTTTCTATTTTCAATATGTTTCTAATTTTTTATTGTTTTGACCATGATAGGACACAAAGATCTAATCTAAGACCAGTTTTGAGAAGTTTCCCCTAGTTTGAGACAAGACTACTTTCCTAGATCAGTAACAAGCCATGGTTGGAAAATGCTTTATTTATGGAACGAATGAGTGGATGATTCAGATAATGTTGATAGATAATGATGCAAGTATTATTCAAACATAGCACCTATTTTTTAGGTTTTCACTATGGTACTTGTTCTAGAAGCGCCACAAAGTGTTTTTCACTTAAAGAATGTTTCTTTCTCTTTAGAATTTTTAATTTTTTAAAATTTTTTTGCTCTTTAATCTTTTTAATTTTTTTTGATTTTTACCCTTTTTGTTGGGGTATTTTGGCGTGCTTCAAGTATAGAACTTCTTGAGTTGGTTTCTATTTAGTAGTTTGACTAAAGGTTCTCCTTCAGGAGTAGCCAGTTGATAAGCTCTCGAGCCATTGCTTGTTATGATGGTGAATGGTCCTAACCAATTGGGTTCAAGTTTTCTTTTTCCATCTTGATTCAGTTGTACCTTCTAATTCTCTTTGAGGACCAAGTCACCAACCTAAAAATTTCTATATTTGATCTTTTTATCATAATTTCGTTTGAGTTGATTCTGATAAACCTGAAGATGGTTTAATGCACTCAAACGCCTTTCATCTAGGAGCTCCAACTCATTTAACCTGGATACTTGATACTCTTCATTACTGACCATGCCTTTAGTGAGATTTGCAATAAGGGTATTTCGACCTTGATAAGTAAGACAACTTTTGATCCGTAGACCAAGGAGAAAGGTGTGGCACCTATAGGTGTTCAAATACTAGTTTGATAAGCCCATAGAGTTGGGTTTAGTTGTAAATTCCAATCATGGTCGGCATCATTAATAGTATTCTTTAGTATTTTGAAGATGGTTTTGCTAGACACTTTAGCATGATCGTTTCCTTGGGGGTAGTAGGGTGTGGAGAATCTATGTTGGATAGAGAATTTGGAACAAAGTTCTTGGACATCTTAATTTTTGAATGGGGTTCCATTATCTGTTATAATTGCTTGGGGAATTCCATACTTACAAATCAAATCATTCAAAATGAATTTTGATATCTATTTTCCAGTGATGTAGGTCAATGGAATTACTTCTATCCATTTAGTGAAGTATTCAGTCACTGTAATAATAAAATTGTGCATGTTAGAGGAAGTAGGAGAGATCTTTCCTACCAGGTCTAATCCCCATTATGAAAAAGGCCATGGTGTTGTGATGGGTCTTAACTCCTATGTTGTACATGAATGAGGTCACTATGGTGTTGGAATTGGTGACAATTTTAGGAATATTAAATACAATCTTACTCCATGGAGGGCCAATAGTACCTTGTTCTTAGCAACTTTTGGACTAGGTTAGGTTCGTTAGAGTGGGACCTACAAACACCTTCATGTACCTTTTGTAAGGTCATTTTCACTTCTTTTGCATTAAGACATTAGAGTAACATACCATCTAGACTATGACAATATAGGGTATCTCCTAGGATCGTAAATTGGGAAGTCCTACAGGTAAAGGTCTTCTTTTAGGTGGTCGTTAGGTCAAGTGGTATGATACGATGCTAGATGTAATCAAATGTGTCTTGGTACCATGGTGAGTTAGGGCCAACAACAAAATACACTAGTTTTGATTATGAGATGTTGAATGTTGGTACAAGTAGCTACTCTTCAAGGAACTCATACTTGGGAATGTTTTGTGGGATATCAAGAAGTGATCCTACTGTTGCCATGGCATTGGCTACTCTATCGTTGATCCTAGGAATCTGTTCAAATGTTATTGTGATAAAATACTCCTTGAAGCTATCCACCATCCTTTTATACAACATGAAATTATCATCTTTTGTTTGGTACTCATCATTCACTTGTCTGATCACTAGTTGAGAATCTCTAGAGACCTACATGTAGTTCTTTTATCCTCCATTCAATAGCCATCTTGAGCCCTATGATTAGAGCTTCATACTCTGAGATATTATTTGTACAGGGGAAAGCAATTTTATATGCCTTGGGTATACTTTCTCCCTTTGGTGTGAGAAATAAGATACCTACTCTAGATCCATTTTGAGTGTGGGACCTGTCAAAATACAAGGTGCAATGGCTTGTCTATTCTGCCAGCAATATACTCTCATTTGGGAAGTCTACTATGAGAGTCTTATGATCCTCCGTCAGTGCCTCTTCTAGATAGTCTACTATGATTTGTCCCTTGATGGCCCTTCTATCCACATACTCTATGTCTAACTCAAAATCATTACCCATTTAGCAATTCTACCTATTAAGGCTGCTTTTGCTAGTAGGTATTTTTACGGGTCTACCTTTGAATTCAACTTTACTTTTTCTGTTTAAGATATAATGTCTTAGCTTCTGTGTTGCAAATATGACTGAGAGACACACTATTTCTATGGGTGAGTAGTTCAACTCATAGCCCACTAGTGTTTGACTAATGTAGTAGACTTCCCTTTCTTTGTTATTATCATCTAGTTGGGCTAAGAGAGCTCCCAAGCTGCTTATGTGGTAAACACATAGATTATCATTTCTTTGTCTGGAATAAATGACATGAGTATAGGAGGAGTGAGTAGGTATTCCTTGACTTTCTAGAACACTTGGTCACATCTCCCATCCCACTTGAAGGTGATGTCCTTGTGTAGGAGATGAGTGAAAGGGTGAAATTTGTCTACTAGTTTTGCAATAAATTTCCTGATAGATTGTAGCTTTCCTTTTAAAATTCTCAGTTGCTTTAATGTCTTTGGTGGAGGCATCTCTCGTATTGCTTTTAATTTCACAAGATCTACTTCAATTCCCCTTCTTGAAACTATATACCCTAGTAGCTTTCCGAATGTTACTCTGAACACATATATTTTTTGGGTTAGAGTCTTAGGTTATATTGTTGTAGCCTATCAAACACCTTTGCAAGATTGGTCAAGTGATCCCCCCTTTTGATGGACTTTTCTTGAATGTCATCCACATAGTATTCCATGATTGTATGTAGCATATCATGGAAGATGATCATCATTTCTCTTTGATATGTCGCTCATGTGTTCTTTAGACCAAATGGCATTACATTCCAGCAAAAGGTCCCCCAAGTACAAGTAAGTGTTGTTTTGTGTTGATAATTAGGGGATATTTTTATCTGACTATACCCAGAGAAACCATCTATTAACAATAGCATTTCATGCCCTACTATTAGATCCATGATCATGTCAATACTTGGAAGCAAGAAGTCATCTTTTGGGAAAGCTTTTTTCAGGTATCGAAAGTCTGTGCAGATCCTTATGCCCCCAATTGGCTTTAACACTAGTACTAAATTTGATATCCATTTTCAATAATCAATGGGCCTAATGAAACCAAAATCTAGTAATTTCTTTAGTTTGACTTTTACTAATAGTGTTATTTGAGGATGCATTTTCCTTAGTTTTTGTTTGATGGGTTTTTCTCCAGGGAATACAACCAAATGATGTATCACTAATCCCGGATCTAGTCCAACCATTTCTGCATAGGTCCATGCAAATTTTATCTTTCTATCATTGATGAATATTGTGATGTTTGCTTTCTCTTCAAGATCAAGTGACACTGCATAGTATGTGATCTTTGGATTCTTTGTTGTGCCAACATTGATGGATTTTGCTTCTTCCACTAGGAGTGTTGATCTTTCTTGATATTCAGATATGGGGAGATTGAACCCTCCATCCTCGGGTACCTCTGAGAGGTTTTCACCTTTGGATGTGTCCTTTATTTACTTCTTTTTGGGATTTGATAGAGCCACACAATGGTTTTCTCTAGGGGATTACATTTTTATTTTTATATTATCTTTTTCACTTTTGTGACTAGAAGATACAATTTCCCCACTGAAGTACACATCATGTTTGAGTTCCATGACGAACCCTACATTGTGATCTCTTTCCGGTATGTCCATTTGAAATCACATGAACTTTCTGATTGTTTCATGAGTTTGGAATTGATCCAGAATAGGTGTATGTTGTTGTTGGTCCCAATCTATCAATTATGGGTAGCAAATGGGTAGGCTATCATCATTATCTACAAAGCTTACAAAGGTCATTGAAATGGTTAGTATGGCTCTGGTATCATTTTCCCATTGGGTGTCTAGATCATCATCACTTGAGAAGGGGGGACCATATCCAGTGATAAATGAAGGAGAATCCCATTCGTTCTCGTTAGAGTCTGTTCTGAAATAATAATAGTCATTGGGAATAGTTTTGATAAATTGGAGAGGGAACCTATGAATGCTAAAGTTCTCAAATAAGCCTTCGACGGGTAAATCATTGTCCATAATGTGCCATATATACAATGTCTTAACACTAGTAGAAGGTGCTTGTTTCTTAAAAGAGGTACACCCAATTTTTGGAGTAACCACGTCTTTTGTCTCATTAACTAGTCCCATATTTTTCTTCTTCTATTCCACTATGATAGGCTCCCATCAGCCCTTTTTGTGTAGCCCAAGGCCACTTGTTCTTTGATATCCCATTTTTTTAGGTAATTGATAACCTTTATTCTGGTTCCTTTCGGTCCTCTTTGTAGATCATGGATGACAAGTCTTCTTTGAATATCTCTTCGTCCTTCATATCTTCCCACTTAGTGAAAATTGTGGGCTTGGTTATCATTTGTACTGTTTGAACATATTTGATCTCTTTTGGGCCTCCATAAACCTTAGGTGTTGGTGGAAGCATGCCAATGCAAAATGCTTGGTTGAAGTGATAATTTTCATTACCCCTGCCAAGTACTTGAACCTTGATTTCCATTTTTGGTTGCTCACTTGATGTGATCTTGGTTGAGGTTGATGGTAGTGTTTAAGGGTCAATATATGAGAATGAATAAAAGGATATGTTATTGTTGGGTATACACTAGATTTTATTATACTTCTCCAATTTTGCATAAAAGTGGAAGGGTTCAGGATCAACCTATAGTGTCACCTCTTTTCCTTCATGAGGAAACTCTAGGCATTGGTGAAAGGTTGAATGAATAGCTTGTAATGCGTGAATCCATGGGCATCCTAAGAGGAGGTTATATGGTAACTCAAGGAAAATTACTTGACATGTAGTTTCCATGATGGTTGCTCCTATCTGCACTGGTAGCCTACCTGTCCCTTCTAAATTCCTTTAAAGGTCATCATAGGCCCTTATAGTAATGCTCTTTCCTTTGTCTATCACATCATTAGAATGCCCCAATTGTTTAATGAATTTAAAGGTACAGATGTTTACACCCGTACCATTATCTATCAACACTCTCTTGACTATGTTCTTGTGGACACCAACCTCTATGTAGAGAGCTTGATTGTGGAATGACTTTTATGGAAGGTCTTTATCAGAAAATACTAAATGGTGATTGGCCATGATTTTTCCAACCATGGCTTGGAATTTATCTAGATTGAGGTCGTTAGGGACTAATGCTTCTAATACTTTTTTAGTATCTCCCTATGTGTGGGTGATAGTTTTAGCAGCTCTAGGATTGAGATCAAGGCAAGAGTCTTCTTCAGCTATTCCACAATGTTGTAGTCATTTGATGACTTAGTCGTGGGCTTAGGTGGGGCTCCTTGTATTGTAACTCTCCCTCGACAGGTAGTTATATTACAATTGTTGTCTCCACCTCATATAGTTACTATATCTACCCTAGTGTCATTTGCTTGAGAGAGGGTACCTAGAACCGTGTCACTAGAAGTGTAGTTTGCATTGTGATAGTATTGGTCCTTTCCTTTGTCATTCTTCCTAGCATGGTTTGGGATTGGATTTGTGTATATTTGAAGGTCCTTATTCCCAAGATGATATTTGACACCCACTTCTCTTTTGTTTATCAAGTCTTGTATGAGGTTATTGAGTCTCATGAAATTGTTTGTTGTATGTCTTGTAATTTTGTGGAACTTGCACAAGTCCTCATTGTACAATGGTGTTTTGAAGCTCAAGTGCTCATAGTTTGGGTGATTGTTAACCTTGATGAGTTTTTGTTGTACTATCTTACACACGACCATCTCAAGTGACTCTCCTAATATTGTGAACTTCCTTCTTAGTTGATTGTATTGTCTTTGTTTCCCTCCCTGATATGTCTGTTGGTTGCCTGCTTGATTGTTTTGGGGATATGTAAGTTGGTTGTTTTGTGCATTATTAGGAGTATGGCTTGTTTGTGCCACTTGAGGTTTGTTTTGAGGTACATTTGGATTTTGTACATTCCATACTGCTCTTTCATCCACCACCCTGTCATTTTTGATGTTTTTATTCTTGGTCCAAATTTTTAGTTTCTCATATGAATTAGAGGAATTGTCTCTTTGGCTGTTTAGCTTGATCACTCCTCTTGCTACAAGGGCCCTTTCTATGTGAAGTACTTTCACAATGGCCTCTTCAATTTTTTTAGGACACAACATGGTAAGTTGGTAGTTGAATTTTTCTTGGACATCTGAAATGAATATGTTGACTAGTTCCTTGATGAGAATAGGTGATTTGCATCAACTAGCCTTATGTTTCCATCATTGAAGGTACGAGGTGAAGGATTCCCCTTGACTTTTCTTGATTTTGTATAGATCTGTGATGGTGTGTTTTGTTCTATATTGAATGAGAAGTGGGTTATGAATTCGATAGACAATTCATCAAAGCTTTTAACTCCTGGTGGTAGATGGGCGAACAACTCCATGGCGTGACCAATAAGACTATGGGGAAAGAGTATCATGAGGTAAGAGTCATTTCTTTGGAATTCCATGCATGCTACCAAGAAATATCTCATGTGTTCTACCGGATCTCCTTTTCCTTTATATTTATCAAACTTTGGTATGTCAAAGTTTCTTGGAAAGGGAAGCATAGTGATGGAATGATCGAAAGGAAATGGACATATATCCTGAAGGGTATAAGTCTTATTTGGTTTCCCTACCTGCATGCTTGATATTCTATGATTCATCACTTGTAGTTGCATTTCCATCTATGTCTTTGGTATGTTTATTTGTGAATCTTGTGTGTAGTAACCTTGTTGTCCTACCATGTTTTGGTCATAGATTGGATATTGTGAAGGTACGGGACCTTGGTAACCATGTTGGGTGGAAGGAGGGTTAATTCCTTGTTGGATATAAGGAGGATTAGCTCCTTGTTGAATGAAAGGAGGGTTAGATCCTTGTTGGATGTAAGGAGGATTAGCTCCTTGTTGGATTGAAAGAGGGTTAGTTCCTTGTTATTGTAAGGAGGGTTAACTCCTTGTTGTTGAGGAGGGTTAACTTAGTAATGAGTTAGTGGTACACCCTATTGTTGGGGTGAACTATACTGAAGGTTTCCTTGATGGTGCATTGATGGGTTACCTTGTTGATAGGAAAAATTGAGAAGGGTACCTTGTGGCACACCTTGTTGTAGGGGCAAACTATATTGAAGGTTTCCCTAATGGTGCATTGGTGGGTTACCTTGTTGATGGGATGAATTGGGAAGGGTACCTTGTGGCACACCTTGTTGTTGGGGTGAACTATATTAAAGGTTTCCCTGATGGTGCATTGGCAAGTTACCTTGTTGATGGGATGAATTGAGGAGGATACCTTATGGCACACCTTGTTTTTGGGACGAACTATACTAAAGGTTCCCTTGATGGTGCATTGGTGAGATACCTTGTTGATGGGATGAATTGAGAAGGGTACCCTATGACACACCTTGTTGTTGGGGTGAACTATACTAAAGGTTTCCCTAATGGTGCATTGGTGGGTTACCTTGTTGATGGGATGAATTAAGAAGGGTACCCTGTGACACACCTTGTTGTTGGTACTATTGATTGGAAAAGGGGATCATGTGACCCACCTTGTTGATAGGAAAGGGTACAATGTGGCACACCTTGTTGTTGGTACTGTGGATTGGGAAGGGGACCGTATGATCCACCTTGTTGATCGGAAAGGTTACCCTATGGCACGCCTTGTTGTTGGTATGGTGGATTGGGAAGGTGATGTATGAAGTGTTTTAAGGCACATATTGTCCTAGTGGTGGATTTTTGTTTTATGCGTATTGGGATGGACCTCCTTGATATTGTTGGGCCATTGTCGCTTGTTCTATTTGAGTTGGTTTTCTATACAAGGGGTTTTCCATTGGTTGATCTTTTCCTTGTGCGAATATGGGTGGCATATTTGTGATTTCCAATGGTTTGGGTATTTCTCTTACCAATGAGTTATCTCCCAAAGTAATGAGATGAGGATCTTTGAGACTTTCTACATTGAAGTCTTTAGGAAATTTAGCACCACTATGTGCTAATTTGAAAAAGTAAATGTTCAGATCCATTCTTAGGAGTTTTTCCATCAACTTGAGCACCTTGGGATTATTTGAATGTTGAAATAGTTCTTCATCATTTATTTCTTCCTTGCTATCCCCCTCGTCTATAACCATATCCTTTGAGTTCTTGTTCACTCTTTCTATTGCTTCTTGTTGTCTATGAATTACCTCTTCCCCACTAGGTGTTGCATTGAATGTGGGTCTCTTTTGAGGTGTTTTGAGGTCATTTGGCCTATAGCCCCATGGGCCACTTTCGTCGTTTGTGGTGTTTGTTGGTGGTATGATAGTGTTGCTTTTGTTTGCTTCCATGTTTCTTCTATATTGTGATCTTGTAATTGTCATAAATAACTACCAAGCTTTTGTGAACGTTTTGTGACTCCTAACTATGGAAAAGAATGCTTTTGATTTTGAATTTTCTATTTTAAAGGAAATAAAATTATGTTTGTTTTTGGCATTTTATGTTTTTAAGGAAAATGAAATTGCTTTTTTTTTGGGATTTTCTATTGAGTATTCAAGTCTGGTTTGCTCGTTAAAAAGTGTCTGTAAAAGTTTCTTAGCAAGAGGTCCCAATTGCAGTAAGATTTCGAGATGTGTCCCTTGATAAAATTTTGACTGTGACGCTTCTTTGATAGGAAAAATATGGATTTTAATTTAAGGATTTTGTTCTTGCCAGAGATCATGAAGGATAGATACCTATTTCCATGCAAGAGGTGGTAATACAGGCCTTCCGACGGTGATACCTACTTTTTCTTTTTATTGTGTTTCTCCACTAGTTTGTGGTTTCTTTTGTCTTGAATATGAAGCTTCTTAATTAAACTATTGACTATGTTCACTTTTTCTCCTTCAATCAGTTCAAAGTTTGGTTGTATGACAACTGGTGTAAGGTTTGATTGTTGAAATGGAGCAACTAGACACCAAATGGTCATAAGGTGAAAGTGTTGGTGTTTTGATATGGTTGTTGTGATTTGCAAGACCCTAAGGTTTGAAAAATGTTTTGGGATGACACTATTCTTGGAACTCAAAATGTTGAAAGGCTTGATTCGATAATTCACTTCTTCTTCTAGAGGATATGTTGCAGAAAAGCTTACATGATCTAGCCTTGAGGTTCAAGAAATTGTTGATATCTTAGAAGTGTGGGTGAGGTAATAATCCAAGTTGGTTTTTCTTGATTTTGATTTCCAAAAGTAGGATGGATTTTGAAGATGGATGAAGGACTATATGGTGTATCTTGGGATTTTCATTGTTTTGTTTCAACAAGGATCTTGTAACCGGCTTCAGATTGATTTTCTAATTTTCAGCATAACATAGAGCAAAAGCGATGGTTTTTTAGCAGAAGTGGAAAATTGTGAGCAAAAGTGGCTAGTTTTATCAACTGTGGTCTGAATTTTTTCAAGTGTGCTCAGTTTTGAGAAGCAAGTGTGCTAAGTTTTTACAAGTGCAACTTGTTTTATAGCAAGTGTGTTAAGTTTATCCAAGGCAGAAGATTTTCATCGGTAGCTTCCATGAGACAGAGAGTAAAAGCAAGCTATTTTTGGCAAGTGCGACCAATTTTTGGTCAAGTGTGATCAAAGCAGTAGAAAAAGTGGTCTCTGATTAGTTCTTTTTTCTAGTTTTAGTATTTGGCAGCAAAATTGATGATTTTTGTAGTTTTGGGTGATTTTGTTTGACCCATTTTTTATATTTGGTAAGTAATATCATGCAACACAACAATTAAAACTTGTGTGACCTAAATTTCTATACTTTAATCATGTTTCCCTCCACAAAAGCTCAAAGTTCATAGAGGTAGAAATGCTAAAGTTATAGTTTCTGATGCTTACTTTTTCCCTAATGTGACTTGAAATGTGAACCTAAATATCCAGAAACCTTCAAAGATATTGTTTTAATATATCCTTTAGGAGTGCAATTAGATGGATCTTTTTCAAAGGATTCACACTAAGTCAAAAGGGTTTGTCGTTTTAGAACCATGTTAAGTGCTTGTTTCAATGTCAAAGATTTTTTATGGTAAATGGTCATTTTTATAAAACAATCTTTATACCTTAAGGAGTAGGTGTGTTCTTCCTAGTAGGATTTCTATTAAAAGATGCAAGACAAACGAGAGGGGGGGTGAATCAATTGTTAAAAAATCTAAACATAAAATTCCAAACACTTATCAACCTCACAACCACACTATATTCTTATTAAGTATGAACATGAAATGTAGATAACAAAAAGAAAGATCAACACAATGAACATCAGATTTTATGTGGAAAACCCAATAAGGGAAAAACCATGGTCAGGATTAACTCACAATATAAAGTGATAGCAAAACCAAATACAAGAGGCTCACTGCCTAAACACAAAGGCTCACTGCCTACAAAAAAGGACTCATTGTCCAACAGGGAGGCTCATTGCCTATAGATACAAAAGATAACAAAAAGATCCACCACAACAATTTACACACATCCACAACCTTGATTAGAAGATTGTAGAAACCTTCAACTCACTACTTTTATGGAATCTAACACAATAAAGTATTGTTGCCTCAACTCACTTTTGCACAACTTTTCTCTTCACTTGTGGCTTACTTCGTTATTTTGTATGATTTAATATTTCACAACTCGACTTGCATTTATACCATCTTCAACCTTAGAAACTTTCTCCAAGGTCGGCCACATACGCTTCATTTCATAAATTCAAATTAGGTTGGCAACCCAACATTCCCATGGTGGAAAGGAATGAGAGTGGACCAATTAAACACTTAACTAAGACCAAAAGAAACGTCTCGAATCAACCAAATGCTTCCTTATTTAAATTTGAAATCTTGATATGAAGTGTAAACACCAGGTCGGCCAAACCTAATGAAAACACAAATGAGCATTGGAGTACACACCTTCCAGCAAGAAGATAACATGTGGATGATGTAACACACTTGATCATGCATGAGAACACATCTCAGATACCTTCAGATACATCCACAACAAGTGCAACAACCTTCAAACATAGAACACCTTCCATCAATCCATCTGGGTTGTGCAAACATATACAACTCTAAAACTCAACTTCCAAAGTACCAAACCATGAACTTATCTGCTAGAATCCAAAGAACGCCATTACAAGATGCATTCCAGATCTGCAAGACCTAAAACAAAACAATGAAGGACTACGGAGCAAAAAAAATTCTCCTAGTCCACATACAAGCAACTCTCACAAACCAATTCACACACCGATGAACACAACTTTCATACTCCATCAAACTAGAAGCTAAAATTAGGAGATGACACCAATAGATCTCCAACAACAACTCTTTAGATTTGCACAAGCATAGGATCAACATAGAAGAAACATGGAGCACATATCAGAGCGCATTTTGAACACATACATAACTCTGACTTTACTCTTTATTAATTTTTCTCAAAAGCACTTGGTAACTCATCATTTTAGCACATTTGCAACATCATAAGGATAGCTCCATGTACTCACAACATCTCAACAACATCTCAACTATACATGCACAATATGCAACATTTTGAACTGTGTTGAAATCAATGAAAACATTAATGAAAACACCATCAAACTTTCTCATACTTGCAACAATCTCCCCCTTTGTCATTGATGGCAACACATTATGTGAATAACTATCAACGACAAAATTCTCCTTTATTTTCCAGATCTGCACAAAATTCTTCTTCTACTATTTTTCACATGACTCTCTCCCCCCTTTGACATCAATGGCAAAGATCAAAATCTCTGATCACTCCCCCTTAGTTGTGCACCCATGCAACTCATACTACAACAATGGAAACTTTCTACTCCCCTTGTGTAGTAGACCCATTCATCAGTCCAGATAAATGAAGAATTTGTGGATCCAATAGACTGATGCACTTCCATGTGCACCTAGTTCAGAGGGCCAATGACCCCCAACCTCTCCTTGAGATACTCAAAAGTATCCTTTGGAAGAGCGTTAGTAAATATATCTGCAATCTGTTCCTTTGTAGACACATACTCCAACCTAAATTTGTTCTCCAATACCTTCTCTCTTAGAAAATGATATCTAATACATATATGTTTTGTTCTTGAATGCATTACTAGATTCTTTGAAATTTTTATAGCACTTGTATTGTCACAGAAGATAGGAACAGGCTCATCACATGTCACTCCAATATCCTTCAGTATTTGCTTCATCCACAAAACCTCTATGCAACAAGATGTTGCAACATTATACTTTGCTTTTGCAGTGGATAAAAAAACTAAGTCCTATTTCTTACTTAACCATGCACCAATCTTCCACCAAGAAGTAAAGCACCTCCACAAGTACTCTTCCGGTCATCCACACAACCAACCAAATCTGCATTGGTATAAGCACTTAAAGTGAAATCAGTATCCTTAGGATACCATAAGCCATAATCCAGGTGACTTTAAGATATCTAAATATCTTCTTTATAGCTATAACATGTGCTTCTTTAGGACCTGCTTGAAATATGGCAACTAAACATACTGCATGCATGATATCCGATCTGGTAGCAGTAAGATACAACAGTCCACCAATCATAGATTTGCATTTTCTCTAATCAACTATAGTAGATTCATCATCTTTACTTAGCTTACATCCAGTTACCGTATGAGTACTAACTGGTTTGGAGTCATCCATTCCAAACTTCTTTAAAAATTCTTTCACATATTTCAATTGTGAAATGAATATCCCCTTGTCAGTAGAGCCTTTTCTAAATCCTTGTTGTGTCAGGTATCTATCCAATCTTGCATACCATGCTCTAGGAGCTTGCTTCAGTCCATACAATTCCTTCTTCAATTTACAAACCATACCCGGTTTGTCTGATAACTGAAATCCTTCAGGTTGTTCCATGTACACTTCTTCCAGTTCACCATTCAAAAATGTAGACTTGACATCCATCTGATATACTTTGAAGTCCTTGTGGGCAGAAAATGCCAAAAACATCCTAATAGCTTCCATTCTTGCCACCGGGGAAAATGTCTCTTCAAATTCTATGCCTTCAACTTGTGAGTATCCCTTGCATACAAGTCTTTCTTTGTTTCTTATAACTTCACCATCTTCATTCAACTTATTCTTGAATACCCACTTTGTACCAATTACATTCTTATTCATAGGTCTAGAAACTAGTTCCCATGTCTGATTCTTCTCTATTTGCTGCAACTCTTCTTTCATAGCTCTAACCCAAATTTCATCTTCACATGCTTCACACATAGACTTAGGTTCTATTTTAGAAAGTGAACATAGATTTACCTCATATGCTACTTCTTGTCTTCACACCTTCACTCTTATCTCCAATTATCTATTCCTCAAGATGATTCTTCTGGACATACTTAAGAGTCTTAAGACAAAGTTCCTATTCATTTTCTTCTTCTTCTTCAGTATGTTCTTCTTCCTCTTCCTTATTCTCTTTAGGTATTGGTGCACCAATAGGATCATTAGGTTCAACTTCACTTATCTCAATAGGTCTATGTAAATCCTCATCAACCTTCACATTAGCACTCTCAACAATCTTCTTCAATCTTTTATTAAAGCATCTATATGCTTTGTTGGTAGTTGAATATCCAAGGAAAATCCCTTCATCACATCTAGCATCAAACTTCCCAAGATTTTCATCATCTCTTTTAATGTAACATCTACTTCCAAACACCTTAAAGTATTTCATAGTAGGAGCCTTACCAGTCCATAACTCATAAGGACTCTTTGTGTTGTTTCCTCTGATTTGAACTTTGTTAAGAACATAAATAGCAGTGTGTATTGCCTCTCTCTAGTACACATCAGGTATATTTTCTTCTTTCATCATGGTTCTTGTAGCTTCCTATACAATCTGGTTCTTTCTCTCAACCACTCCATTCCATTGAGGGGTTCTTAGAGCATAAAAGTGTCTCTTTATGCCATGCTCTTCGCAAAATGCATTAAACTCACGAGAACTGAATTCTCCACCTCTATCAGATCTCAAACATTTTATTCTTAGGTCCACTTCATTTTCTACCCTTGCTTTGAACACTTTAAACCTATCCAAAGCTTGATTCTTTTCTCTAAGAAAAGCAACCCATGTCGTTCGAGAAAAATCATCAACAAGGAGCATGAAATACTTGTCACCATTTATGCTTCCTGTTCTAGTAGGACCACAAAGGTCTGTATGAATTAATTCCAACATTCTAGTAGTAGTTTTCTCTTTTCCTCTGAAACCACATCTTATTTATTTCCTTAACTAACAACTTCTGTAAACAGTATTAGCAGGCTTTATGATTTTAGGCAGACCTCGGGCAACATCTCTTGAACTGATCCTGACTATATGATCAAAGTTTACATGTCCCATTCTCTGGTGTCATAGACAACTTTCATTAACTTGAGATACAAGGCACTAACCATCAACACCCTTAAGCTAATAGATGTTTCCATGAGTTATTCTACCTGCAACCACCATAGTTGTGGATCCTTTTATGATCTCACAGGTATTATCTTGAAACAAAAGTTTGAAACTTTGCTACACATCTGTCCAACACTCAACAAGTTATGCCTTAGGCCCTTTACATAATATACATCATTAGTGTTGTGTATTCCATCAAAACTAACTGTACCTTTCCCAACAATATTTTCTCCATAATCATCAACAAACATGACCAAACCACCATCATACTTTTCAATTTTAATGGACTTGCATTTATCTCCGGTCATGTGATTAGAACATCCACTGTCAATCACCCAATAGTCTTAATCCTTTCTAGCAAGAAATGCGGTGACCAAAGTACCTTCCATCTCTTCCTTCTTGTTCTCTAGATCACTTTTTCTTGCACATTTTCTAGAGTTAGAAAACACAATTTACTCTCCAAAGCTAAGAACAAGCATTTACTATCATTACCCTGATAATCAGATTCATCATCAAAGATTCTAGCTTCTTCTCTAATATAGTACAACTTTTTGTATTTCTTATCCTTTCTATCTTTATGATCTATGTTCTTATGTACATCTCTATTCAAACATCTTGAAGCATAATGACCAATATTACCACAACTGAAACATTTAAAGGGAAACATACCTTTATACTTATCGGTACCTTTCTTCAACTTCCTTGTAAAGTTTTCTTCCAACTCATTTGAACCATCAATATCTAGATCATCTTCAATCTTTGTTTCTTTAAATGTTGTTTATGTCTTTTCCTCTTCTTTCCAAACTTTCTCATCTCAGATGCAGTCAAGGTGCCAAATAACTCTTCTTTAGTATATTTCTTAGGATCATATGTTTCCTCAATAACTGAAACCTTGTCACCATAACACTCCAATAGGGTCATTAAAATCTTCTCAATTATATCTTCAACAGTCAGAGTACCCCCTTGATTTCTAACTTCATTTGCTTCCAGATCAATCCTTTGAAAATAGCTTGCAATATGTTTTCCTTCTTCCATTTTCATATTCTCATATCTATGTTTTTCCGTTAGCTCCTTTGTCAAGTTCACTCTATCATTTCCTTCATAAATATCTTCCAACTTCTTCCAAACTTCATAAGTAGTGCCTAGAGAGATAACTTTTGTTCACTCAGTCTTGGATAAAGCACTGTAAATAGCATACCTTGCTTTTTAATTCTCCTCACAAGAAAAAACGTTATCTGTAGTAGTAGGACCACTCACCGGTGCAACATAATTCATCTTGATAGCCTTCCAGGTCTTGTAACCAAGAGAGATAATGTATCCTCTCATCTACACTTTCCAATCATTGTAATAAGATCCATCAAACATAGGGATCACCAACTTATGTGCCATCAGATATTCCTTAAGTGGTTAAGCTTTACACCAAGGAACCAAAGCTCTGATACCAATTGTTAAAAGGCGCAAGACAACTAAGAGGGGGGTGAATAAGTTGTCACCAAATTTAAACACAAAATTCCAAACACTTATCAACTTCACAACCACACTATTCTGTTATTAAGTATGAGCATGAAATGCAGATAACAAAAAGCAACTCAATCAACACAATGGACACTAGATTTTATGTGGAAAACCCAATAAGGGAAAAACCACAGTGAGGATTAAATCACAATATAAAGTGATAGCAAACCGAATACAAGAGGCTCACTACTCGAATACAAAGGTTCAATAGAAAGGACTCACTATCCAACAAGGAGGCTTACTTCCTATAAATACAAAAGATAATAGAAAGATCCACCACAACAATTTACACACATCCGCAACCTTGATTAGAGGATTGTAGAAACCTTCAGCTCACCGCTTTCAGGAATCTAACACAATAAAGTATTGCTACCTCAACTCACTTTCACACAACTCTGCTCTTCACTTGTGGCTTACTTCGTTATTTTGTATGATTTAATTGTTCACAACTCAACTTGCATTTATACCATCTTCAACCTTAGAAACTTTCTCCAAGGTTGTCCACATATGCTTCATTTCATAAATTCAAGTTAAGTCAACAACTCAACATTCCCACGATGGAAAGGAATGAGAGTGGACCAATTAAACACTTCACTAAGACCAAAAGTAATGTCTTAGATCAACCACATACTTCCTTATTTAAATTTTAATTCTCATATGCAGTGTAAACACCAAGTCGGCCAAACTTAATGAAAACACAAATGAGCATTGGAGTACACACTTTCTAGCAAGAAGATAACATGTGGATGATGTAACATGCTTTATTATGCATGAGAACACATATTAGATACCTTCAGATGCATCCACAATAAGTGCAACAACCTTCAAACATAGAACACCTTCCATTAGTCCATCTGGGTTGTGCAAACATATACAATAACTTTAAAATTCAACTTCTGGAGTACCAAAACAAAAACTTCTTTGCCGAAATTCAAAGAAAACCATTACAGGACACATTCCAAATCCACAAGATCTATAAAAAAATAGTGCAAGACTATGGAGCAGAAACTTTTCTCCTAGTCCACAGATAAGAAACTTTTACAAACTAGGTCACAAACCAATGAACACAACATTCATACTCCAGCAAACCAAAAGCTACAAATTAGGATATGACACCAAAAAATCTACAACAACTCATCAGATCCACACAAGCATAGGATCAACACAAAAGAAACATTGAGCACATACCGAAGCACATTCTGAACACATACATAGCTCTGACTTCAATCTTTATTAATTTTTCTCAAAAGCACTTGGTAACTCGTCATTTCAACACTTCTGCAACATCATAAGGATAACTCCATGTACTCAAAACATCTCGACAACATCTCAACTATACATGCACAATCTGCACATTCTAAAGTGTGTTGACATCAATGACAACATTAATGACAACACCACCAAACTTGCTCATACTTACAACACTTTCCTTATGCCCTTCGTAGTAGAAGAGATGACTTTACATGCAACTTTATGGGAAAATATAGAGATATGTTAAGAATGAACTCTTAATCTCTATATTTCCACCATAAAATTGGACACAACAAGTAACTTCTTGGAAATAAATTCCTAATGCACCACTTTAAAGAAATCACTGGTAGAACTGGTTAGCCTCTACAACAAAAGGTTTTAATGACAACAAAACTATGAACACAGTAACTGACACTCACCTGCTAGCCACTTAAGGCATGGGATTAGGTGCAGTCTATTGTCCGAACAACTTGAAGCTACTTTTTTACAATTTCGTAACCTTTGATATAGCCCACTAGTAAACATGCTTTGGGACCTTGTAATGAGTTCTCCAACATGGGATGTGTCTCAAAGCATGCCCCCTCTCTAACGATAAAAGATAGAATGACCAAAATGCAAAACTCAAAAATGTTTTTTTGTCACCCAAGATCATCGAAAGATGTGAGGGGAGAGGATAAACGCTTTAGTTTTCCAGACATAGTAGATACAACATACACTTCATTGCAATTTAATTCTTTTTAAGTTCCTCGAGCAGTGCTATCCCCAAAATAAAGTGTGAATAAAATAACAATTCTACTTTTTAGTTGCACCAAAATGAAATGTTTTGGACTTCAGACAAATATATTGGAATGTGCAAGACAAGAAATTGATTTGTTCATTTTTAAGCCCAAAATTGTGTTTTTTCTAAACCTTGTCTTAATGGTCAACAGAATAAATCTTGTGTTCACCAACAAAATAAAGGAATTTTGGTCAACAAAAATCAAACATGTTTTTGAGCACCAAAATCAAAATATTTGTTTTGTGGGGTTCTTTTTATTGGACCAATCTGAAATTTTCTAACTTAGAAAGCTTGGAAAAGGTTCATTTTAGAGCATCAAAACTGTAATGTTCATTTGTGGGGTTCTTCTTATTGCACCAATTTGAAATTTTCTAACTTAGAAAGCTTGAAAAAGGTTCATTTTAGAGTACCAAAACCAAAATGTTTGATTGAGGGGTTCTTTTTATTGCACCAATTTGAAATTTTCTAACTTAGAAAGCTTCAAAAAGGTTCATTTTAGAGCACCAAAACTGAAATGTCCATTTGTGGGGTTATTTTTATTGCACCAATTTGAAACTTTCTAACTTAGAAAGCTTGTAAAACTTAGAATTCTTTGACCGTTCATCTTCCCTATAACAAATGCATTAATTATTTTTGGATAAACATTAGTTATATTTCTGCAAATCCTGCATAAAAAAACATTAGCACTTGTCAAACATTCAGATCAAGTACCCATTACCGTTAGAAATTGAAACTTAACTTTCAACTTTCAAAAAAAACTAAACTAGGAAAAAGTGACAGAAAAAAAAAAAAAAAAAGTGATCTCTGTAAGAAGGAAAAAGTGTGTGAGAGCTTGAAGAACGTGCGTGTGTTGATTGAACATGTGGTTTAAATATTTTTCAATTTCAATTAAGATCTTGGCATTACTTTGTTGCATAAATTGTATTGATTCTTGGATCCTTTTTTGAGAGGAAAGAGGTTTGTTATATAGAATTTCTGATTCGAAATGAACACTCTGGATCACGTAGTAGAATATCTTGATCGACGGTCGAAAGATGTTGAGAGGATTTAGATGGGTATAATCTGTGCAAATTGATTGCATAATTAGTGTGATTGAGGAATAGATTGATTTGTTCAGAATATAGATTGATCAGTCAGGAAATAGATTGATCAGTTAGGAAATAGATTGATCAGTCAAGAAATAGATTGAGAAATCAGTGGTTCGTAATTTACTCAATTAGGAAAGTGGGTGAGGATAATTAATTAATTATTTTTGGAGTTGAATGTGCAAATCAAGTTTGACTTTTGCAAACAAAGTTGTTTATTTGATTTGACCTTTTTGATGATGTTTTGAATAGTTTATTCAAATTTGGGGAAAGTGACATAATTAAATTATTAAGTATTAATAATTCAATTGATTTAGGAGAATAAAGTGAATTAGCGAGATAATTAACTAATTAGCGTTATTTAATTAATCAGGAGGAATAAAGTTAGATTAGGAATTTATTAAATAAATGAAATTTATTTAATTTGTCAAAATCAATGAAAAAGTGAATTAATTAAATAATGTCATTTTATTCAATTAACAGCAAAAATTAGGCTTTTAGGAATTTATTAAATAAATAAAATTTATTTGATTCATCAAAAATGGTGAAAAAGTGAATTAATTAAATAATGTCTAATTATTCAATTAATAGTAGAAATTAGGTTTTTTGATGCTTTTGATGTGAAATGTAATGATTTTCTATCATAATGATGTTGATGATGTGAAAATGTCATTTAAGGACGTGTGATAAGTGTTAGGTCAATTTTACATGTCTACAACCTGCTACTTATTTCTCCCTCCCACAACAACCTTAGTATATAATGTAAAGAAACTTCACAATTTATAACAACTCTTAGTCAAAGTAAAAATTGTATTTCAATTTCTTCATTTGATTGAGGAAAAAATGATCAAAATAATTGCAGTTAAGAAAACACAGTGGGTTTTTGGTTATTTATTTTTGCACATTCAAAGCTAAGTGGAGGAGAGTAGGGGGAGGAGTTGCAGGTGGGGATGCATAAAAATAGCCAAATTGAGTTGAGGAGTGACTAACCAATTGGATTGAAGCATGTATAGGGTTTTACAATAGTATGCGGGTTGCAAGTTTTAAAACACCCAGTGTTTTCCAACCTCCAATTATACATAAACAATATGGTTGTAATGAAAACCTTGTGTTATTGACACTACGATTTCCAACTTGCTTTGTCTTAGATTGTTGTTCCCAGGATTAGTTTCACATTTGTTCCTATCTTGATTCAATCAATCACTTATTGATTATTTTCCCAACAAATGAAAGAAACGTCATATTCCTTTCCCATTGGTGGCAGCAATGCAAGCACATTTTCTGACATTGGAGATTACCATAAAAGGTTTTGGTTGACTTCTTAACCTTTCATCTCAATTAATTGATACAAAGGCACCACACCCAACATATCTTCCCAATTTTTTACATTTGTTCTTGCAATTGTTGAAGTAATTACATATTATTATGTGTGTTACACTTATAGGCTACATACAAAGTTGTGGGTTGAACCATTCATTGTGTTGTTCAACCTGCACTTTTATAGTTCATGCATTGTCATATGCACTTTTCATGCTCATGTTAAATCACCCCAAATGGAAGGTTGGATATCACAACTTGACTACTTAGGTAAAAGAGGTTTGTACACCCCAAATACTCTGAATTCTTCATTTTATTTTCATGCAGGGCTACAATTTTACTTGTAGTTTGTATGTCTACTTGCAAGTTAAACTACAAATTGTGTTTTTCAAATTGCATTGGCTTATGTCATGGTTGATAGGAAAATTTTCACCTTTATGGATTTCTTGATTCAATCCATTATCGATTTATTTTTTTGTCAATAGATGCAAAAAATGTGTTATTCTTTTTGTGTTCCTGGCAACAATGGAAGCATATTTTGTCATATTGGGGATTTTCACAAAGGTTTTGGTGGAATTCTTCACCTTTATTCTCACATAATAGATACACACACATGCAACACAACCCACCTTTATTTTAATTTCTCCATCTTTTAAATGCACGTGTAAAAGCAATAAATATGAATATGCACGTTACAATTTAGGCTACATAGACAGTTGCAGGTTGAACCACACACTGTGTTGCTCAACTTGCACAAATTTTCTTCATGCTCTATGAGATGTACATGTCCTGGTCATTGAAATTCATGGCAAACGAGTGGTTGTTTTTCACAACCTTGCTCCTTAGGTAAAAGAGGTTTGTGTGCCACACCTAAATTGAACTCTTCATTGAATTTCCACATAGGTTTGCAATTTTTTTATCATTTTCTATGTCTACTTGCATGTTCAACTACATGTTATGATTTGCACATTTTGATTTGTGGCCTACATTGGCTTACATTGTCATTCTTATGATTTTTTTCACCTTTTATGCCTATCTTGATTCAATCAATAACTCACTCATTATTTTTCTCAACAAATGCAAGAAACCTCCTTTTGATTTTACCTTGGTGGTAGCAATGTAAGCACATTTCTTGACGTTGGTGGTTATCATAAAAGGTTTTAGTTGACCTCTAATATTTCATCTCAATTAATAGATAAAAATGCACCACAACCAACATATCTTCCCATATTCTTATTTTTTTTCTTGTAATTGTAGAAGTAATTATATATTATCATGCATGTTATAGTCGTAGGATATGTAGAAAGTTGCAGGTTGAACTACCCATCATGTTGTTCAACCTACACAACTTTAGTTCATGCATTATTTTTTTTCTCTTTTTAAGTCATCCCAAAGGGAAGGTTCGATATCCCAACCTACCTACTCAAGTAAAAGAGGTACGTGCAATCCAAATAATTCGAACTCCTCCTTTCATCTTCATGCAGGGCTTCGATTTTACTATCAGTTTGTATGTCCACTTGGAGGTTGAACTACACACCGTGTTTTCCAACCTGCATTGGCTTACATCATGGTTCATAGGAATTTTTTCATAATTATGCATATGTTGATTGAATCCATTGCTGATTCATTATTTTAATACCAAATGCAAACAATATCCTATTTTGTTGGTGTATCTAGTAGCTATGGAAGCACATTTTGTCACATTGGAGGTTTCTAAAAATGTTTTGGTAGATTTCTTAACCTTTCTTCTCACATAACAGATACACACACATGCACCACAACCCACTTGTATTCCAATTTTTGTGGCTTTAATATGCATCTAGGGAAGCAATTAAATATCAATTTGCACATTACACTTTTAGGCAACATAGAAAGTTGCAAGTTGAACTACACAGTGTTTTGCACAACCTCCACAACTATAGTACATGTTCTGTAAGATGTACATTTCCTACTCATATCAAATTACGCCAAATGGATGGTTGGTTTTCACAACCTTCCTCTTCACATAAAATAGGTTTGTGTGGCACACCTGAATTGAACTCTTCATTAAATGTTCACATAGGCTTATGATTGTGTTGTCATTGTCTATGTCCACTTGCACGTTAAACTATACACTATGATTTCCAACCTACATTGGCTTACATCATCATTTGTAGGATTTGCTTCATCTTTTATGTGTAACTTGATTCAAACTATCACTTATTGTTTTCTGAGAAGAAGTTGGCAACCTCCTTTGAACTTTGTTTTTGTAACTATGTATTGTTCTTGTATTATGGTTAAGTATAATTGTGGTGTGATTGTGTTTTGTTCTTTCAGCAATACACCCAACCAAGAAGGAAAAGGTAGAAATGGTTGTTGTCATGGTATTCAAGTGACAAAGGAAAGTTCATTTATTTCAGTTCTTTTTATTTATAGTAACATCACAGTTTCATATTTAATCCATTGATATTTGTTGTTTGGAAACTCACTCTTCCCCTCTCTATTTTTTGTAGACTACTCACGATGGTAGGCAATAAAAGTGAAGAGGTCACTTATTTTCTCAACTTGCCAATTCCCTTGTAGGAACTGGTTGTCCTCCATTTCGTTGACAAGGGTAGCTTTTGGTATGGGTGGAGATTGAGTGCATCAAGATAATTTTCGCCCCACACAAGAATCAACATTGAGATTGATGTTTCCCACTGGTTCTCCACTATCTTTGCCTATGATGAACAAGTTGATTGTGTTTACCTATTTCTTTTGTATTGGCCCCATGGATACCCACACATTCTCATAGATTGCACAGTTGGCATAAAAGTGTATGGGAAGTAAATATTTCTCATAATAGTAGATGAAGCCATAGATTTTGTCACCAGTCATTTTCCTACAAAATGATTGGTGATGGACTATAGTGACCTATTTAAACAATTTAATGGTCAAGTGACAAAGGTTCCATAGGACATTACGACATAAAATAAAAATTATTGTATGTAGAGACACCATATTTTGAATAAAGATTACAATTTGAATGTATGCATATATCTTTCATATTTTCTATGTATCCCTTGTTGGATAGAAACGGTATCTTATTTTTTACTTAGTTTTATTTAATAGAAGAATATATATACACATCACATATGCTTACATATTGGCTATGCTTTCATATTGGTTATGAGAAATTAGAGGTTTGAAAAAGGGTTATGTTAGAAAATGCATTGTGATTAACTATGCATCCTATGTGAAATTTTGCATAAGTGATTAACTGATGCTTATTTTTCTATCTTTAATATAAGTGGATAACGATTCTAGTATTTTGTTCCCTTTCACATGCAACTTGTCAAAAAGAAATGAAAATTATAAAAGAGACTTTACCATGGAACTCCTACAGATTGTTAAATCTTTGTTTCTTTGTTTTGTTCCATTCATTATTTTTTTATTGCTATGTGTTGAAATATAATATGTAAGACTAGGAAAATTGGGGGAAAAGAATGAATCATCAATAGAAACCACAAAAATACCTAAATTTGAGCCATAGAGACCCTGATCTAACAATGAAGCACAAGATAACAATAAAAATTAAAATAATAAACCAATAATACCTCAATTTCTATGCCAAAGTTTATTCTCCTCCATTAATCTTCTCAAATTTTCTTGTTTTCTCTTAGATTTTTAGTGTGCATAATTCACAATAAGTTCAATGTAAATGATTGATAGCAAGATCTCAAGATGAATGATATGAGTGATGTGATAGAAAAATGTTGAAGATTGTGGTTCCTCAAGATAAATGATATGAGTGATAGCAAAATATTGAAGATTGTGGTTAACCTTGAAATAAAATTGATAGCTTTCTTTTAGAGAAATCTAGATTAGATGGATAGTGAGGATTGTGTGATGATATATGATGATCAAGGATGGAGATTGATCGTGGTTAGTTGGGAGGGTGCCACCCCACAAAGGATGTGTGGGTGTGGCTGACACATCAACTGGTGACGTAGGCTGAAGGGGGAGTTGGAGATCACTTAATTGGATGACAGAAACGTTCTTGAGCCTTCTACTGGCGGGTGTTGTCATCATTTTCTACTATCACTTGAAATGTCTTTTCAAGTCTTATCACCGTCTTTTCCTCATACCTTGTTTGGATCACCACCCAGGATACTCATTTTAGGTGATGGGTCAGGTTTTCTAGGAACTTTTGCACTGGTACATTGCCATCTCTCACTTGGATAAATTGTGGCATTTATTTGTCTTTGGTATGGGAAGATTCATTTTGCTGGTTCTGACCAAGGAACTAGAGACTGGAAATATGGATACTCCTGTCCAACTAAGGAGCTCAAAGAGGAAAATGGCGTTCCTTGGCCAGGTAACCTCTCTCTGACTAAGCTAGATTATTCGCCATCAGGATTATCTCACATTTGTAGCAGTTAAGTGTGTGGTTGGCAAGGGTTTCATGGCAGAGGCAGAAGGGTATCGTTTGGATTCCAATATTTCCTACAGTGTTCTGGTTGGTTTATTGGATGTGGGGGTTTCAATGGCCGACACCAGGATGATCATGAAACAACTCTTTCGGTCTTCTTGGTGGGTTTAGAGAAAACATTGGTTGTGGCTTCAATAGGAAAAGGAATTCCTCACCCTCGCGACCTTGCACTCCTAGAGGACTCAGATGCCCTGTTCAAGTACTATCCTTTCCTTCTTGACTTAAATGACATGGCCCTAGTGGAGCACCATCGGTTGGCTTCTATGGGGGGATAATTTCTGAGGAAGAAGTTTCCTTTGGTTGTAGTTTTAGACTCTACCTGGAAATATGATTTTTGGGTGTTTGCACAAAAGAATGTTTGGTTATTGTGGGGGTTGGGTCTTTGTTTGGTGGTGGTTATGGCATTGTTTAAATGTTTGGGTTTATGTCTTAGTCTATATGTAAGCTTCCTTATTATAGTTTAATGGTTTAATGGTTTGGGGTAGTCTTCATTTGGGTGGTTTGCTGATTTTGACCCAGTGTAGTCTTTTTGGACACTTGGTTAAGTGGATGTTGCAATGGTGGTCTCTGCAACCCATAGTCTGGGGCCTAAATTTTGTAAAATCTTTTTCGATATCAATATAAATCTTATCTTACCTATCAAAAAAAAAGGATGAAGATTGATTGAGAATAATATATTTAATGATGGGAAGCATAGACGGGCAAATCCAATGAATTAGGTGAGAGACAGGGCTTGGATAAGAATAGATAAATTAAACAACTACCATGATTATTTAATTTAAGAGAGGGTTTATGAAAAATTTAATTATAGAAGAAAAGAGGGAAATCAAATATTTAAATAATTGGAACAATCAAGTTTAATAATAGATAGAGGAAAATGGTAAATAATTGAATAATTAGAAACAATTATTTAATTATAGAGGAGAAAAAATGATAAATAATTAAATAAATAAATAATTATTTAATTATAGAAGAAAAGGAGTGAAGAATAATTAAATAATTGAAAATAATTATTTAATTATAGAAGAAAGGAGGGAAAATGAAAATGAATAATTAAATAAATAATAATTTATTTAACTGTAGGTGAATAAGAGAGTAATTAGTGATGTAATTAAATAAATAAGATTTATTTAATTAATCCGAGAAGAATAAAGATAAAATGAAATAATTAAATAATATAAAATTATTCAATTAATAGAAGAAAGTGGTATTAAGGAATAATTAAATAATTAAAAATTATTTAATTATGTAGAAAAGACTCAAATTAGTGAGAAAATGTTGCTTGTTGGCTCGAGACATTTTTCAGTGTCTACATTATACCCCTCTTTGATGCAATGTGATTTTGAGCATTATGTCAAAGAATAATCAAGAAAATTTGGCTCAAAACCTGCCCTTGTATGCTCAGGCATGCCTTGGTTAAGGTGGGATAGCATGGTGCCCCTCAAGAAATTGACAAATTTTTGAAAAATTCTAAATTTTTTGGAAAATTTACCAACAAGGTTAATTGGATAGATGTGAATGTGTTTAAGTGCAAGGATTGATGTAAGAAACATTAGCAAAAAGAAAAGGTTAGTAAGAAGTGAAGAATAATTTGATAGAATGAAATGAGATAAGATGAAATGGATTGAGATTGATGTGAGATTTTGCTGATAGATTTTGTGCTTTAATTTTAATGCATGATTATCATCATAGAGAATTTTATTATGTCAATGAATAACAAATACCAAGGTATGACATAGACCAAGGTGTGAGATATTATCCCTTTGCAAAAATAGACACATTGTAGATAAGGAATGCCATGATGCATACATATGACAATAGAACCTCGTCAGAATATGTGAGGAAGCAACCAAAAAGCATGTTAGTCTTGATGCAAGAAAAAATTAGATGACCTTTAACTTGCATAGGATATTTTTATTATGCCAAATGGAACCTCAATCACACACAAGGAACTTAGTTGCCCCAATCATATTGCTAAGAAATAATGCAAACATAAATCAAAGAGAAAAAAAGGGTCAGGATCCATCATTGCTCCTCTCATCACTTGTGGACTTCCTCGAGGCACACAATAACATGACCAATGATAAATCATATAAAAATATAAGACTAACTGGACCAAATGATTCAATAGCCATTTAGATATTCTTTCCAATCAATGAGTGTTTGTATGATAGGATTTTGGGTAAAGTCTAGTTTCAAGAGATGAAGCATGTCATATAAGACATTGAGTTTGGTTTCTACAATGCAACATCCTATATAAGACAAATGATAGGATTGTGTCTAGTTTTAGGAATGATACACCTCATATAAGACGTTGAGTTGGTTTTGAGGTTGCAACAACCTATAGAAGACAATTGATAGCTAATAAGGATAGCTAATGTTGATAGGGAAATTTATCAGCGAGGATTGGAGACTAGTTCAATAGTTTGTCTATTTTTTAAAGATTTGTTAAGCTCAGTTCTCTATAGGATAACCTATTTGTGTCTAATCAAAGTGTCAATCTTAGCAAGGGACAATTCATTATGAGACATGAATAATGATGGACGGTTTATTATGGAATGTGGATTGTGATGGATAGAAAGCTTATTATGACAAAACCTAAAGTACTAACCTAGACCTTGGAAGCTCATTGATGATGACCTTTCTTACGTGAAGTCACAAAGGCAATGTAGTTCAACTAGTTGGATTGACACATACTATTTTTTCAAGTTTTTGACATTTTACAATTGTTTTTGGAGTTTTTAAATATTTTTTATTTTTTTGGATTTTTCAAGGATTATTTGAATGTTTTTGGATTTTTCGAGGATTATTTGAATGTTTTTGGATTTTTTGAGGATTATTTGGATGTTTTTTGATTTTTTGAGGATTTTTTGAATGTTTTTGGATTTTTCAAGGATTATTTGAATGTTTTTGTATTTTTGGAATGTTTTGAATGATGCCCTCTAATACCATGTCTAAGATCGCATATGAAAACCTAAGTCAAGGATTTTTCTTCAGTCAGGTATAGGACCAGTTATTATGAATGAAAATGGATGAGAAAACCTTATTCCAGATATATATGGGTGGTTGGGAGATGCTAAAACGCCAACTATTCTTAGGCCATGACATGGGTGACTAAGCCTTATTATGAATTGGTGAGAAAGATGATTTTATTATGGAAGGGGATATGTTCAGGTTATTATGGATGAAGTGGGAAAATCAGGTAGAATGATAGTAGATAATGGAGCAAAGACTGACTACACATGGCACCTATTTTCCAGGTTTTCACCATGGTACTTATCCAAAGCACCGCCGAAGTGGTTTTCACTATTGGGCAAATTATTTCTCTTTACTATTTTTTATTTTTCATTTATTTGTATCACACAAGACACCTGTTTGCCAAGTTCTCATTAGGGTGATGATTGTTTGAATTTTTTTTTTTTGACTTCTTTTTGTGGATTCTCTAAAGACTAGGTATTGATATGATCTGTAGTGGTTCACCTTCAAGAGTAGAAAGATGATAAGCCCCAGATCCATATGTTGTAGTTATGGTTATGGACCCAACCAATTAGGCTCAATTTTTTTGGGCTTCTCTCTATCCTTTCGATTATTCAAATTTTATTTTAAGGCCAAGTCACTGATGTCAAAGTGTCTAGCTCGAACCTTCTTATTGTAAATATGACAGAGACAATTTTGATAAGCTTGTAAATGGACCAGTTTCATTTTTCATCTCTCTTCCAGTAACTCTAGCTCATGAAATTTAGCTACTTGGTAGTCTTTGTAATTAATGAATTGTTGCATAAATACTCTCAGAGATAGTAACTCAACCTCTATGGGAAGAATGGCTCCAAACTAAAGACGAGGGAATATGAAGTGGCTCCAGTGGGAGTGTGGATGCTAGTTTGATAAGTCCATCGATAGTCTTCTTTAGGATTTTGATAATGGTTTTGTTAGATGCCTCAACTTGACCATTACCTTGGGGTAATATGGAATAGCGAAATGGTAGTGAATATGAAATTTCTCGCACAATTCACGGACATCCTAATTTTTGAAAAGATGACCATTATATGTAATGATAGATTAGGGCACACCATATTGACATATAATTTAATTGAGGATGAACTTAACTATCTTTTTACCAGTAATATAGGTCATTGGAATGGATTCAATCCATTTTGTGAAATATTTAATTGTAGAGAGAATGAATTTATGGCCATTAGCGGATGTAGGGTGAATCTTTCTTACAAGGTCAAGTCCCCATCAAGAGAAAGGTCATGGTTTCACAATTGCATTAATTTCCTAGGTAGATACATGCATAAGTGATGCAGAGCAAGGTGATATTCACTTAAACAAATCAGTTTCAATTGGTCTTCAAGTCAACTACACCCTTCAAGGGTTAGTTCCTCCAATTTCTAGCCTACTTGCTTGTAGGTCAGCAAACTCACTTATCTGCTTATATCATTTAGATAAGGTCACCAAGGGACTCAACCCATACACATTCAGACACCCATTCACCTGCTCTTCAACAAATCTACTTTGCAACGCTAAAACTAGGCCAAATTAGGCCTCTTTTTCAAAGGAATTACTTGAAATACACCTCTCAAACACTAAAAATTTTCACCAACATATTCTACCAGTCACATAGGGTCTATTTCCAGAGTTGGTTTCATCAAAATTATCCAAAAATCTACTATCCCAAACAATATTAATCAAATTCAAGCCTAGCACATGGAATTGCTAGACTAGGGCACGTGCATAATCCCTCCTAACACTATCACCCTACTCTACAACTACAAAAATCTGAAAGAGCACTCCTAAAAGGCCCATTCCACCAATCTAAAGAATTTTCCTACAGTGGAATGGCCTATTTTGACATTTTTTTCTCACCAAACCCTAGAAACCCTAGCAAATAGAGCAACTTGTAGAAAATTGATTAGTTCTCCCTTAAAATTAATTGAAAAATGCTCTAACTTGATTCAAATGAAAGATAACACAAACTCCCAACACACCATATGAGTTTTACATCATTATCTTGTTGTATAGGCCCGTACAAAATCTGGAAATGCAAGAAAGCATAGGAAATTGACACCAAAACAGAGGAATAGCTTCTTAATCACCAAAATTTTCACCAACAACCTTGCCTAGAAGATGCTTGAGGCCTTTGAAACCTGTTCTCATCAAAAACCAATAGTCCCCAGCTGAATTTTGAATGGGATGACCGTTGAACTTCTCCTACCTTACAAAATAATAATATTTGTTAATGCATCTTTTCACAATTTTGCAAGATTATTGACAACCTTTAACATGACACCACTAAGACCCTATATGACATTTAATTACATCAAATTTGGTCTCTTATACCTTATTCTCATGATGAAATGACTCAACCTAACACTAGAATCCAAAATGAAAAATCAAACCAAATTTACTAAAGGTGCTCCTGCACCATTCAATCGGGGTGGAAAAGATTTCATCCTCATGATGAAATGAGCTCTTGTACTGAAGCTCCATGCTTCTTTATATCATCTTCTATCATTCATTGAGCATCTTCAATTGGTAGGTCTTTCTATTTGACCAAATACTCATTATACACCTTCTTCCTAGTTCTCTTGATCTTCCTTGTATCCACTATGCTTTCAAGCTTCATTGGTTGGCTTGCAAGAAAATCCTTAACCCATTCACCATATTCAGCACCTATAGTACCTACAACATCACTTGCACCCACAATACCTTTAAAAGGATGTAAATCAACAACATTGAAAATAGGTGAGATAACAACTTCAAGAGGGAGTTCTATCTCATAGGCATTTTGCCCAAATTTATGCACTATCCTGCAAGAGTCAATCTTCTTCATCATCAACTTGGTGTATTTTCCTTTAGGGAACCTCTCTTTCCTGAGATGTGCAAGCTCCAAATCACCAACTTTGAATTGAACATCCTTCCTTCTCAAATACGCATTCTTCTTATACTTCTCCACACTCTTCTTCAAATTCTCCTTAACCTGCTCATGAATGCCTTTCATAGCTATGGAAAAGTATTCTCCTGTTGCACTCCTTTTCTCCATGTCTCTTAGATCTCTAAGTTCATATATGCCTCTTGGATTCATCCCATAAACAACCTCAAATGGACTCCTTCCTATGCTCTGGTTAATAGAGTCATTGTATGTATATTATGCTTGAGGAAGTACAAGGTCCCATGAATGACCATGCTCCTTTGTTAGGCACCTTAACAAGTTTCCAAGAACCTATTTACAACCTCAATTTGGCCATTTGTCTGTGGATGGTAGGCTAAACTAAATTGCAGATTGGTACCCAACTTTTTCCACAAGGTCCTCCAAAAGTGACCTATGAATTTGGAGTCTCTATTAGACACTATACTCAAAGGTAGTCCATGAATCCTCACAATCTCTTTGAAAAAAAAACTAGCAATGTGAGATGAATCATTAGTACTTCTACATGCAATTAAATGGGCCATTTTGTTGAATCTATCTACAACAACATAAACACTGTCATACCCCCTTTGTGTCTTAGGTAGACCCAAAACAAAATCCAGCTTATTGACTCCCATGGATGGTTAGGAACAGGTAAAGTTTGGTATAAACCTACATTAGAGCTTGATCCTTTGGCTCTTTGATAGATCCCATAATCTTCTACAAACCTCTTGACATCAATATGTATCCTTGGCCAATGATAAAACCTTTGAATTTGCTTCAAAGTTTTGTCAAACCAAAATGTCCACTCAAACTACCACAATGCTTCTCCCTTATCAAATTTTCCCTCATGGAAAACTTAGGCACACACAATTGAGCCCCTTTGAATAAAAAACCATTTTGCAACACAAAATTTGCATATTCACTGTGAAAACTATCTTGAAACTAATTGTAAACAACATATGCATCTTTAAATTCATCATCATGCTCATGCGTGCCTTTTAATGAATCTATCCCCATGCTTTAAAGTTGTATCTCTTGCACCATCATAGATCTTCTACTCAGGGCATCAACAACCTTGTTAGCTTGTCCTCTCTTATGCTTGATTGAAAATGTATAGGCCTGCAAGTACTCCATCCGCTTCATGTGCCTATGATTCAACTTGTCTTGGGTATTTAAGTAACTTAATTCATGATTATCTGTAAACACAAAAAACTCTTTTTCTAAGAGATAATGTATCCATTTCTTGAGAGACTGTACCATGGCATAAAGTTCAAGGTCATGTGTGGAGTACTTCTTCTTGGCATCATTTAGTTTCTCACTGAAAAAGGAAACTGGTTTCCCATCTTGGCTCAAAACTACACCTATAGCAGACCCGCTTGCATCACATTCCACAATGAACACTTTTCCAAAATCAAGGAGTGTGAGGATAAGCATTTGTGCCACTCTTGACTTCAGGTATTCAAATCTTTTATCTTCCTCTGTAGTCCAATAAAACTTTCTCTTCTTCTCACCCTTGATGGTGTCAATCATTGGTGCACATATGTGACTAAAGTTCTTGATGAACTTTCTATAGAAACTAGCTAACCCATGGAAGCTCCTCACTTCTCCAACTAATGTCGGTATTTTCCAACTCAAAATTCTTGAGATTGATCATTAACTTCTCATTGAGTCTATTCAAGACCTTATCAAGATGTTCCAAGTGATCTTCTTTTGTCTTACTATATACAAGGATATAATCCAAGTATACCACCACAAATTTTCCAATGAAATTCTTCAAGACCTCATTCATCAGCCTCATGAATGTACTTGGGGAATTTGATAATCCAAATGGAATCACTAGCCATTCACATAAGCCTTCATTAGTCTTAAAGGAGGTCTTCCACTCATCTCCTTCCCTTATTCTGATATGATGGTATCCACTTTTTAAATCAATCTTTGAGAAGTATCTTACACCTTCCAAACTATCCATTAAGTCCTCCATCCAGGGTATGGGAAATATGTACCTAATAGTGATCTTATTTATGGCTCTTGAGTCTGTACAAAGCCTCCAATAGCCATCCTTCTTAGGTTCCAATATATACGCACAACACAAGGGATTAAGCTCTCCCTTATCAACCCCTTGTCCAACAGATCTTGCACCTATTTTTTGATCTCCTCATTTTGTTGAGGGGTCATCTTATATGTTGCCTTGTTTGGTGGACTTGCACTTGGTATGAGGTCAATATGATGACTCACATCTCTAATAGGAGGAAAATCATTTGGTAACTCCTTTGTTCCTATATGTTCATACTTATCCAACAAGACCTGCACCTCCTCTGGTATCTCTTCTTTGTCTGCAACAACATTAGAGATAGGCTTACCAACAATAGCATACCCAATGTCTTCCTCCTCTAGGTCTTTCAAGAACACCTTCTCTTTAACAACCATCACACTAGGCCCCTGATGAACAACACCTTAGTCTTCTTGTAGAGGTGAAAGAGTGTAGGACACTCCATCCTTCTCAATCACATACTCATTCTTATGCCCATCATGCTTGGCCTTCTGGTCAAATTTCCAAGGCCTTCCAAGGAGTAGGTGGCACACATCCATTGGAACAATATCATAGAGAATTTTATCTTTGTGAGGACCTATGCTAAAATCCACCCAAACTTGCTCATTCACAAGCACTTGTTGCCCCTTATGGATCCATGAAATCTTATAAGGGGTAAGATGAGGAATTCTCTTCATTTCAAGTTTCTCTACCATCTCTAATGATACTATATTATCTATTGAACTAGAATCAACTATGATTTTGCATACCTTTCCTTGATATTTATATGTTTTTTCGGAACAAATCTTTTCTTCGAAGGGGTTCCTTGGTGGTTGGCACCTTGATTATTGTTCTTCTGATCATTAGGGACTCTCCAATCTCTAGTGCAACATGAAGGGAAGGTGAATTCACACTTTCTTCCTCCTCATCTTGAACTAATTGAGTCTTCCTCTCTCCACTATGAGAACTAGCACTTGGCTTATCCGGGCACTTCCATGTAGGATGTCTGAATTGGTTGCAGTTATAACACCTTCCAGAGAAGTTATTAAACCTCCTTCCTTGACCATTGAATCTGCCCCTACCATTTGGCCTTCTTCCTCTGAAACTTCCCCTAGATTCTCCACTTGATTCTTGTTTTACTCCTTGTTCACCTTGACCTCTTTGTGATCCTCTTCCCCTAAAACTCATTCCTCTACCCCTTGATTGTTTTTCTTGCCTCCTCTTAATCTTCTCTTCAACCTTGGTGGCCATTTGAACACACTCCTCTACTATCCTAGGAGTGGTTAGGCTTATCTCATCTTGAATGGAGGATCTCAAACCATTTAAATATCTAGCTACCTTCTCCTTTTCATTCTCAATATGTCCAGACCTTATGGTCAGCTTATAAAACTCCTCAGTATATGCTACCAAATCCATTTCTTTTTGCTTTAAATTCTACAATCTCTTGAAGACTTGAATCTCATAGTTTGTAGTCAAGAATTGACCCTTTATCTTCACCACCATCCTGTCCCATGAATTGATCTTGGGCTTACCTTTCCTTGTTCTCTCTTCTTAGGTGTAATTCCACCATGTCAACACTGGTCCCTTCAATTTTGTTTTGAAAAACTTGACCTTCTTTTCTTCAGCCATCTCCTTGAACTCAAAATAATTGTCTAAGGCATCTATCCATTCAATCACTTCTTCAACATCTATTTTTCCACCATACATAGGTAGCTCCATCTTCACATCTTGTGTCTCTCCCTTCATAGCCTTAAACTTGTAGAAACTTCCTCTCTTTTGGATCCATCTGTCCTTGGGATCCTCATGGTGTGTTCTCCTCTTCACCCTCTTCCTCATCTTCAGAGTCACTCTCCTCTACAATAACTTTATCTCTTTTGTCTCTTTTCTCCATGGATTCCTGAGACTATCTTAGGGCTCTCAACTCCCTAGCAACAACAACTGAATTACCTTTTGGAGGCATCTCCAATACTTTTCCTTAGAACTTCTCTTCTTCCAAATTCCAAACTTCTTGCAAATGATCTCATCCTAAGCTCTAATACCACCTAATGTAGAGAAAGTTGATATTGGGTTAAACAAATTAGTTTCAATTGGTCTTCAAGTCAGCAAAACCCTTCAAGGGTTAGTTCCTCCAATTTCTAGCCTACTTGCTTGTAGGTCAACAAACTCACTTATCTGCTTATATCTTTTAGAGAAGTTCACCAAGGGACTTGACCCATACACATTCAGACACCCATTTTCCTATTCTTCAACATATCAGACTGAACCCATGAGTTGTTTTGAAACATTTTATGCAAATCTTCCCTACAACACTAAAACTAGGCCAAATTAGGCCTCTTTTTCAAAGGAAGTACTTGAAATACACCTCTCAAACACTAAAAATCTTCACCAACATGTTCTAACAGTCACATAGGATCTTTTTTAACAATTGGTTTCATCAAAATTCTCCAAAAATCTATTGTCCCAAACAATATCAATCAAATTCAAGCCTAGCACATGGAATTGCTAGACTAGGGCACGTGCATAATCCCTCCTAACACTATCACCCTACTCTACAACTACAAAAATATGAAAGAGCACTCCTAAAATTCCCATTCCACTAATCTACAGAATTTTCATACAGTGGAATGGCCTATTTTGACATGTTTTTCTTACCAAACCTTAGAAACCCTAGCAAACAAAGCAACCTATAGAAAATTGATTAGTTATCCCTCAAAATTGATTGAAAAATGCTCTAACTTGATTCAAATGAAAGATAACACAAATTCCCAACACACCATATGAGTTTTAAATCATTATCTTACTGTACAGGGCCATACAAAATCTAGAAATGTAAGAAAACACAGGAAATTGAGACCAAAATAGAGGAATAGCTTCTTATTCACCAAAATTTTCACCAACAACCTTGCTTCAAAGATGCTTGAGGCCTTTGAAAAATTTTCTCATAAAAACCAATAGTATCCAACTAAATTTTGAATGGGGTGACTATTGAACTTCTCGTACCTTACAAAATGACAATATTTTCTAATGCATCTTTTCACAATTTTGCAACATTATTGACAACCTTTAACATGACACTACTAAGACCCTATATGAGATTTAATTACATAAAAATTGGTCTCTTATACCTTATTATCATCATGAAATGACACAACCTAACACTAGACTCCAAAATGCACAATCAAACCAAATTTACTAAAGGTGCTCCTGCACCAATAAGATCTCCATGTATCTAACATTATTGGTATTTCTTAACAAACTGATATGTCATGTTCCATAGTAGGCCAGTAGTATCCAGTTCACATGACTTTTTTGGCCAAGGTAGGACCACTAGAGTGAACTCAACATATACCATAATGTACCTCATGTAAACTCATTTGTGCTTCATTTGAATTGAGACATCTAAGAAGGGTGTTGTCTAAACTGCGATGGTAAAGGGTATAATCGATGATGACATATCTAGAGGCTTTTTGGATAAAGGTTGTACATTGATTGGTTGACAAGTTGTAGGGAATGATTTGGTATTGTAATTATTTATAAAGGTCTTTATACCATGGGTAATTAGAACCAACAATTTCACATATGAGCTAAGATTTAGGGATATCAAATGTAGGAATCAAAATTTGTTCCACCAAGAACTAATATTGTGGTACATTATTAGGTATATCTAAGAGAGTCCTATGGTGGCCATTATGTCAACTAATTTATTCTAAACTATTGGAATCTAATTAAAGACAATGACATCAAAATACTGCTTGAAACATTCGACCATTCTCTTCTAAGAGCTTTTCATCCTTTGTATCATAATCATTGTTAACCTGTCGGATAACCAATTTTGAATCACTGTAAACATGAAGGTTCTTGATTTTCCATTTAATAGTCATTCGAAGTCCTGTGAGTAATGCTTTATATTCAACCATGTTATTGGTACAAGAGAATGTTATCATATATGACTTATGTATTGAGTTTCCTTGAGGTGTGATAAAAAGGATACCAGCTCTAGAACCATGATTTGTGAAAGATCCATCAAAATATAGTTTCCATGTGGTGGAAGTCTCTACTATGAAAATTAAAGAAATCAGACACCAAAGGATGATCTAATGTCATTGGAGTGTCTACAAGTTGATCAACTATCCCTTTTATATTTATTTCCTTTTGATCAATGTATTCTATATCAAATTCACTCAAGATCATTACCCACTTCACTAGTCAACTAGTTAGAGTTGCTTTGTTGAGTAGATACATCAATGGGTCTATCTTTTCTACTAGATTTTTTTGATGATTTAGCATATAATCTCAAAGCTTCTAGGTGGCAAAGACAACTACAAGGCATGTCTGTTCAATAGGGTTGTAGTTAAGCTCATATCCCACAAGTGTATGACCGATATACTATACCACTCTTTCCTTTCCTTCATCATCATTTTGTGCCAAAAGGGCTCCTAATACCAATGGTGTTGCTAATATATATAGTACTAGAGGTTTACCATCAATGGGTGGCATGAGTACTAGAGGGGATAAGAGATAATCTTTGATTTGTTGAAACACCTCTTGACAATGATATGAATGGGACTCCCTTAAGAAGAAAGTGTTGAAATGAATGACATTTATCAGCCAACTAAGCTATGAACCTACGGATTGATTGTAGCTTTCCTTGGAGATTGCATAACTAAGACAAAGTTGTTGGTAGAGGCATATCCATGATAGCTTTTACTTTTTCTAGGTCAAACTCAATACCTCTATGAGATTTAATGTATCCTAGTATTTTTCTAGAGGCTACCCCAAAGACGCACTTTTTTGGATTTAATTTGACCTTGTATTCTTCCAATCTTTTGAAAATCTTGTCTACCATATCTAGATGACTATTTCTCGAAGGGGATTTTTCCAACAAGTCATCAACATAGTCTTCCATTAGTGTATGCATATAGTCATGAAATGTTGTAGTCATGGCCATTTGATATGTTTCTCCAACGTTTTTAAGGCCAAAGGGCATGGCATTCCAACAATGGGTACCCTAACGACAAGTGAAAGTTATTTTGTGCTGATCTTCAAGGGCAATTATGATTTTATTATAGACTAAAAATCCATCCATGAGTGATAGCATTACATATCTCATTGTTAGGTCTACTATGATGTCAATATTTGGCAAGCAGAAATCATCTTTAGGAAAAGCTTGATTTAAATCTCTGAAGTCCATACAAATTATAATTCCTCCAGTTGGTTTGGTTATAGGTACAAGAATCAAAATCCACTTTGTGTAGTCTATAGGTCAAATGAAACCAACATACAATAACTTTTTCAACTCATCCTTCACTAAGAGTGTGATCTGGGGATGCATTTTTCTTAACATTTGTTTGATCGATTTTACGTTTGGGAATAGTGGAAAATGATGCAAAAATAACTCAAGATCCAAACCAGGCATATCAACATATTACCAAGTGAAATTGATTTGTCTTATAGAAAAGAAGCTGATGAATTTTATTTTTTCAATGATTGTCAAAGATGTTGCAAAGTGAACAATTCAAGGATTGTCCTCGGTAGCAATGTTTATTTCCTCTGACTTTCCTTCAAGTAATGGTGATCTATCTTGGCTTGTAGGTAGTACATAGCACCTTCCATCTTTGTGTGCCTTAGAGAGGTTTTCACCCTTGGATATGTCCTTTCTTTTTACTTTTTCATGTTCTAAAGGTACCTTTTGGTTTTCACCCAAAGACCTATTCTTTTTAATTTTTTCACTTTTGTGAATAGAGGGTAGAGTAGACTCCCCAAAGTAAGTTATTTTATCAAGTTATATGACGAATTCAACTTTGTGATCCCCACTAGGTATTCTTTCTCGAATTCCCATAAACTTAGCTATTGCTTCATCATTTTTTACTATGTCTAATCTCAGAGGTCCTTATTGATCCCAATCTATCAATTGTGGGTAGACTAGGGGTAAATCATCATCAATATCAGTATAGCTCAGGGATAGGGCAAATAAGGTAAAAATGAAGGTATCATCAGGATCCCAAAAGGTATCAATCCAATTTTGGCCATCAGTATGTTCAAGTTTTGGGGAATTGGTCTCGATATTTTCTTAGATGTCTTGATGTTATTAGAAACATTAGCATCTTTACCTAAAAGAAACTTAGTATGAGGAGGACTCACTTTTAATGGTGTATACCCTAAGCCTTTGTTCTTTGGTAGCTTGTTAGGAAATAGGGGTTATGTCATTCCTTTCTTGTGTAGACCAAGTCCACTATATCTATCATACCCTTTGGTTTCATGATCTCAAAACCTTTTCCACATTGCTCAAATAGTAATTATGCGGGCTTGGTATCTTCTTCATCCTTATAGATCCATTTCAAAATATTCCCACCTATGGTTTCTTTTCTTAACTCACCCCACTTTGTGAATATAGTGGGAGGTTGATGGATGATGAATTTATGATCCTTTTGGATAGGATGTGATTTTCCATAAGACTTCGGTGACACGGGTAATTTACCAATGCAATAGGAACTCTTGATGTTGTATTCTCCACATCCTATGTCATGGATCTATACCTTAGGTTCAGAGGGAGAAATAGATGGAGCGGATGATATGGATAAGTGGAAGGGTCAATGTCATGAGGTAAGGCAGAAAGGGATACTTCTCGATTGATAGGCACTTGATGCTCAGGTGTTCCTCTTAGATTGTTGTAGTATTGGAAGGGATTGAGATCACCTATAATTATGATTTTGACACCCATTATAAGGGAATTTGAGGCATTGTTGATATGTGGAAGGGACAACCTTCATGTCATGAATCCATGGGAAACCGAGGAGAAATTTATATGGTAGATCCAGATCTAGGACTTGAAATATTATCTTGAACAACTAGCCTGACTCTTATATGAAGTGTAATAATGCACTTAAAAGAATGCTTTGCATCATTATAATACCTTATGATAATTCTCTTAGATGTATCTATACAATCTTTAGAGAATCCCAATCTTGTAACCAACTTTAAGGTACATATGTTCAAACCTACTCCACCATCTATCGAGACTCGTCTGATCTTGTGTTTATTAATGAATACTTCAAGGTGCAATGGATCATTATGGTTAGATCTTTATGTAGGGATATCTTGTTTGGTAAATGTGACATGGTGGGTGGTAGCTAAGTACCCTACCATGACCTAACATTAACTGACATTAAGGTCTGTGGGAATAGTAGACTCCTAAAAATAATTGTACAAATTGGATTTATGTCTAGGTGATATGCGAAGTAGCTCAGGAATGGATAGTTGTACAAGAGTTTTCCCTAGATGGTCTAAGAGATTGTATTGAGTTTTTGGTTGCAAAGTAGAAGTGGCCCCTTGCAAGGTCACTTTGGATCTCCAGGTTGTGACTACATATTCTAGACTTCCTGATGGTTATTTTGGAGACATTACTATCAAATGGACATACATTATTGATGGTATACTAATATGCAACACAGGTATAATTGGATTGTTCTTTTGTATTAGTACTTGAACTAGAAGCCTTTCTCAACTCATGACTTTGTAAGGGATCTTTGAAAATAGTATGGTTTGTGTTGGAGGATTTTTGTGAATTACCTACAAATACGTCACCTTGGTCAATGAGATCTTGAATGATGTTCTTAAGTTTGTATCATGAGGATGTTTTATGTCCATTTGTTCAATGGTACTCACAAAAATCATTTTCATTCCACCAAGATGGTTTAAGAGGTCTTGGTTCATAATTTATTATTTCTAGGAGTTGGATAACATTCGATTGGAACAATTTCTTCAAAATCAATTCAATGGATCCCCCCTAGGGGTGTATATGTTTTTCTTTGTGTGTTAGATCTTGGAGGACCTCATCATTGTGAATTTTTTTACACTGCTTTTGTGGAATTTTCATGACTAGGCAATTTATTGTTTAATATAGAGGGACCTATGAGACTAATGGTGGGGTGAGATTTGTTTATTACTTTAGCATCCACCACTCCATCATTTTTGACATTCTTGTTTCTAGACTAAAATTTTCTTTCGTCATTGGACATGTTTTGATTCTCTTTGAATATTTTGACCAAGCCTCTTACAACCAGTTTTTTTCTCAATGGAAACACCTTTTTCAATGACATCCTCAAATGTATTGCAACAATGGATTTGAAGATGGTGCATTAATTTGGCATTGAGATTTTCAACAAAGATATGTACGTCAACTATTTCTCAGGTATGTGACATGGGCATTTACTAGCCATATTTATCCATATTTTTGTTTCGTTGCACATAATTTTGCAAGGGTCATGTTGCTTTCAATGTTATAGGATAAATGTGTGCAAATTTTATCAGCTAGTTCACCCCATGTCCTTATGTTGGGAGTTAGATGCGCAAACCACTCAAGAGCTTGTCCCACAAGGCTTCATGGAAACAATCTCATTAAGTATGTTCAAATGCGACATTCATATTTTGTGAAGAGAATAAATTATAAATTAAGATTCTTATAATTTCAATCATTTATACATGGAGTTTTTTATTTTGTGTGTTTCCAATAATTTTGCATACCATGATGATTTAAAAGCAGATATGCTACCTTAATAAACAATGGTGTACAATACCCATGCACAAATTTTTATAATATGATTTATCATTTTTCCATTTTGTCTATTTAGTCAATATTTCCCCTTCAAAAAAAAAATGCATAAATATATTTAGGCAAGATTACATCCATTGGAATGAAACTCCTCTAAACTACATAGAAGTCAACTCCAATTGAAGTGTCATCCTATTACTACATAATTACATTAACAACTCAACATATATGATGGAGACCATCATCCACTCATTATTCAAAATGTAGCATATGCTCATCTAAATGAAAATAAAACTAAGCATAGGGAGGAACCCTCATAAATTAACAACTTCCACCACAATATAATTTTGAAAGATCTTTTCCAAGGCACGGGAAATCCATTTCTTGTGAATGTCTACTTTCAACTCTCATTTTCCATGAATTTCAACAAAGGAGAGTTGTTTGAAAGAATCATAGTAACCAAAGACCTTAATACAACTTCCTTTGTACCATTCCACTTGTGTCGTGTGACTTTCACTCTTGCTGAAATCCTCATATACTTTCTTAATGTTCTCATCTTTCTCTTTTTTCACCTTTACAACTTTTTTGAGTGCAAGAGACGCATGTTGATTCTGCTTCAAAATATATATAAAATAATCATCAATCTTTATGTGTGAATTGTTGGTGTAATAGGTATTTTTCCTATCTAGTCTTATCTAGGTATTATTTACATTGTTAAGTTCACTTAGGTCCTAGGAGGGTATCTTTCTAGTTAGCATTTATTAGGGGGGAATCTTTCTAGTTAAGCATTAGTTGTCAGTTATCTTATCTAGTTGTCTTTTATTTAATGCTTGTGTCCTAGGTTATTTAATATTGACTCATGTAATTTAATTATGACACAGTCATTTAATGTAGGTACATCATCACCCTTTCCTATATAAGAAAAAAATCATATGTACATTGTATCAATCTCAATTCAATTGTGTAAGTCCAATATATCATTGCAATCTTGAGTATTGCATATTGGCTACATCTTGCATCCATTGTTGTAATTTCATTTTCTTTCTTTTCCCTCTTGTGGAATTTTTTTTTTCACTCTTGCAAATGATCCTAAAGGATTGATTCCTTGAGTGACTCTAACACGATATAAGAGCTATATATCAGCTCCTACATGGTATCAGAGCTTCAAAGTTTCAAAGCCCCTTCTTAGATCTAAGGGTGATTTGATCTTGAGATTTTGCAAGGTGCATATTGGGGAAAAAAAGACCTCATGGCTGACTCCAAAAGGCCCAAAAACCCATACTTTCATATAAAATATTTGATATTTGGGTGAAAAAAAATTTAGGGTCATTTTTTAGGGTTTGGCAAAAGCTGCAAAAATTTGTCTATACAAGTGTACGAAATCTATACAATCATATGGTCCATACTTAGGCATTAGTAGTTGATAAAGTTGGAAGAGAATCTTCTTTGCATAGGTGGAATATTCCTCGGCGTACCCTCGTTTGCATAATTTTTGCGTCCTTCATATGATTTCTATAGAGGTACGGAATACTAATTTTTCAGCATGTTTATTATTTAAATATCAGTGTTATTTATTATTTTTCAGCCATTCAAATTTTTTCCACCTATATTTTTTAGCCGACACCGATTATTTTTATCAGCCATCATTTCTATTTTTCGATTGGCATCATTTAGCACCCCAATGGAGCAGGGTTGGTGCAGCCTCACACGTCACCTTAGCGCCATCTCGTCACCACTTGCTGGTGACGTTTAATTTTTTTTTAATTTTATAATGTAGGGTCATATTGACACCCAAGCACCTAACATTTTTAGCCCAAGGTGCCCTAAAAGGGCAATTTTTTTCTTCGAGCCATAACTTTCCACCCAAGTGTCAAAAATTTGCAAATAAGATATCAACGGGAAGCTAGTTCTAAGCACTTCATAGTGGTGTAGGCCATTTTCTCAGATTTTTCCTCAGGTGGTTTTTATTTCTGGTCAAAGTGAGATTTTCTCTTTTGGAATCTAGAGCTCATAAATTTTTTCCACAATTTTTAATTTTCATGATTCTTTTGGTGTTGGAAAGTTATTGAGGAGCTCTACATTTCTATTCATGCACTTTTTCTAGATTTAACACTAGGTACATTTTATTTAGATTTGTGCAATTTTGTATTCTTCTTGATTACTTGGATATACTACTTTTTGGAGAAGTTTTTTCCACTTGGGAAGGCTTCTTTTTTAGTATAGATCATATTGGGAAAGGTTTCCTTCAATATTTTCTAAGATATTGCTATAATCTTTGCATCTTTGGTCCATCTTGGCATTGTAAATCTGCAACACATTTTTGGAATTGTAATCACACTACATACAAAGTGTCACACATAGTATTGGGGGATTATTGATTGGTTGGTTGGGGGGGTCTCTTTGTATATTGTCTTGATCTATTTTCTTGTGCTCTTTTCATTTTTATGGATCATTCTAAGGTTCGTTTGCTAACATCACACAACTATTCAACATGGTATCAACATGCATGGAGTATACTAATGAATGAGGGTCACTCTTTATATGTTGAGAATAAGGTACTTGAATCTACTGATACTAAGAAAAATATTAAATGGATGATTGAGCATACCAAATCTCTTGGATGACTTCGTAAACTAGTTTCTCAAGATTTATTGTTCCAAATTGAATGATGTAATAATTGACATGAGCCTTGGGACAACTTGAAAACATTATATGGTTCTACAAATGAAGTTTAAAGAGGCTATCAACTTGATAATGAGATAATGTTCCTTGATCCTAAGAACTTTGACAACATCTAGGACTACATCACTAGGGTTAATGATCTAAGGGAGGAATGTAAAGTACGAGGTATTGATAAGAAGGACATTCAGTTGGTTTACAATTCATTGAACAAACTTGGTCTTGATTATGTTGCTTCTTTTTATAGCTTTCATACTCATAGGTTTACTATGTGGTAAGCATATACTATACCATCATTTGCATCATTTTTTGAGATGTTGATACATGAGCAAAAAAAGCTTATCTTGATGGGTTTCATCAATTCTTCTAAATCTTAGGAATTGTTGGCTAGTCAAGCGAAAGAATCAAATAATACTAATAAGAAGAAGAAGTCAAAAAACATTCCACATTTAGATTAACCAAGGAATAAATCCTCTTCCTTAGATAAAACATCTAAGAATGATAATTCTACTTGTTCATATTTCAAGAAGTTTGGGCATGATGAACATTCTTGTTACAAGAAGGATATTGATGAGTTGAAGCATCTTCTCAAAAATAATCAGATTGATTTTCCTTTGAGAATTTCTAAGTCACCTTCTTCTTCTTATTATTCTTTGAAATAGTCTAAAAAGGGTAAAATCCATGTTGATTTGGCTTCTACATCAGGAAATAAAGGATGATCTTTATGCTTTTTCAGGTCCAAGATCAGGGAGATGGCTTCTAGATTTGGGAGCTTCTCATCATATGGAATCTTCACAGTCTATATTCTCTTCTTTTGATCCTTCTACTATGTCTCCTATTTTTATGGGAAATAATACATACATGAGTGTACTTGGGAAGGGGTCTATTATTTTTGGAGAAAAAGATTCTTGGATGTTTTGTGTGTTTCTCATTTGAGGAACAATCTTCTTCCCATATATTAGATTACACATGGTGATGGGAGGACTATGGAGTTCACTCCTGATTTAGTTATCATTCAAGAGACTTGGAGAGTCAAGAGATTATTTCTACTGGGATGGTTGATCATTCATCTCAGTTGTATACCTTTGCAGACTTTGCTTCTGATGGTGAAATTGTTCCTTCATCTATTGATCACACTTCTAGTGTGAACCATGATTCAAAGGAGACTTTTGGATTCTTGAACTTGGGTGTTCTCACATATGATCTCATTCTTGAGCCTTGCATTTCATCTCCTCCAAGCATTGGATGATACTTGTGTTGCTACAAATATGGCTTCTTGTGATTCAGCACAGCAAGATCTTCATCATCTTCTAGCTACATCTACTTGGGATGCATTCTTGACAGACATTGGTGGGTTGTTTGTTGAATCTCACATTTCAGATTTGGGAGACACTACTAATTGCATACATATCCTCTTTGATGGAGATGATTCTTCTTTAGCTATTGCAAGGGAATTCTCTAACCCTTTTGTTCATTCTCTACATCACTCTTTGCAGTTTGATATAAGTGTGGTTACCTTTGAACAACATTTGGAGGAGGCTTCTTTGTCTTTGGAGTGTGTTTGATATCCATCTCTAGGAGGTTTTGGATTGAAATTTTTAGTTGTGTGGCTTAGAATGCCTATTTAGAGTTTTTCAGCCTTTGACATTGACATGGAGACACTTGACCATCATTTAGAGACATCACATATCACTCTTCTTCCCTCATATTCCATTTCAAAATGGGAAGGAATCCTACATATCATCTTGATTTTGTTTCTTCCTAAGGGGAGGAATGTTGTTTGAAAATATTGGATCATCTTCAACATTAAATGTCAATCTTCTACCACTATAGGAGACTCACCAATGAGGGGGGCTACATGGTCTCTCTTCTTCTCGCTTATGGGGGGTATTTTTCCTCAGATGGGTTTTTGCCTCTCTCATGCATCATTGAGAGTTTTTTTTTTTCATCTCTCTTTTGGGGAGGAGTTTTGTCCCACTGGGTTTTCTCCTTTTCCCCATTTGTGAGAGATTACATTTGCATTTTTACATGGGTACCTAACATGGCCTCATAGTTGAGACCCATCTTTGTATCATTTGTATATTAATCGACTCCCTAAGTTGTACGTAAGGGGGGGTGTTGGTGTAAATAGGTATTTTTCCTATCTAGTCTTATCTAGGTCCTATTTACATTGTTAAGTTCACTTAGGTCCTAGGAGGATATCTTTCTATTTAGCATTAATTAGGGGTAATCTTTCTAGTTAAGCATTATTTGTCACTTATCTTATCTAGTTGGATTTTATATAATGCTTGTGTCCCAAGTTATTTAATATTGACTCCTCATTTAATTGACATAGTAATTTAATGTAGGTATATCATCACCCTTGCCTATATAAGCAAGGCTTCATATGTACATTGTATCAGTATCAATTTATTTGTGTAAGTCCAATATATCATTGCAATCTTGAGTATTGCATATTGGCCATATCTAGAATCCATTGTTGCAATTTCATGTTCTTGCTTTTCGCTCTTGTGGAAGGTTGTTGTTGGCTTTTGCAGATGATCTTGAAGGCTTGATTCCTTCAGTGACTCTAACATGGTATAAGAGCTATATACCAGCTCCTACTTGAATGGAGGAAACATCATCAAGAGGCAAGAAATCATAGAACTAAGAGGTTTACAAAGCAATGGAAATAAATGTTAAATAGGAACAACTAATGAGATTTTCCACAGTCTAGCTAGTAAGTACAAGTTGTGATGTTTGTGTGGCATATACATATCACTTTGATTTTTGAGTTAGTGAATATGCATGGGTTAGACAAAAAACAAACTTATTTATGGTCACAGGCAAGGCTATTGGTTAAATATTATTCTATTACACCTAAGATAACACAATAATATTTACATCTACACATCAATTTGACTTTGAGTTAGTGAAAACATAGAGAATAAATACAACCCAAAATTAATTTAGTGTCAAGATTCAAGGAATGCTTGGGGGGTGTTATTCATAAGAGAATCACTTGGGAATGCTAGTCATAATATGACTGAATTTCAATGAAAAATAGGAGTTAAATGTTTAAATTTTCAAGAATAATATATATTAATTACTCTCTTCAATTACAAATTCAACCCCTCAAAACTTTCAGGAAATTCACAATAGCATAAACTAAACATAATCTATATTAAATAATGACCCTTCAACTCCATAGCTATAGAATCGAAGGAATGGAGCTCTCCTCAAGTGGTGGTGATAGTGGTGGTGCAAGTTTAAATTTCAAAAAGGCGGGAAACTTTGGAGGTGCAACAGGCATTAATGACGAACAACTTGTTGATGGGAAGATGATGTTAGAATGGTCCTTGGCTAATGGTAAGCGGAGTAGGTCCCCTATTGTGGAAAATGAATATTCTAGTGGGAAAGGTGCTTTGAAGGTTGCTTGTCCTTCACATTCTCTGACATCCTTCTTTGAAATGGGGAATATCGGTGTTGAAAAGTTTGGGCCCAATCAGTCAATTGACGGATTGGGTGCGACTTCTCAAGGTTTGGGTCCTAGGGTTGATAATACAAGGGATGATTTCTTCTTAGACTCTTGTTTCAAATGGGCATATTTCTTTCATTCCCAAAGGTAAAATCTCTTCTCCTCCTATGGATTTTGTTTTGAATGTGAAGACTGGAGAATATTCAATCTCTATCTTGGATTGTATTGTTGAAAAAAGTGTTTCAAATATGGACATGTCTTTGTTGGGTAAATTTGTTGGGTTGCGTCCTCATATTGAGTTGGTTTGTAAGTTCACTTTGAAATGTTGGAGACCTATGGGTTAGGTGGATATGGCTGCAATGGCCAAAGGGTTTTTTTCATTTACGTTCAACTATGAACATGATTTATTGGTGGCTTTGATGGGGGTGGCCCCTAGTTTATTGGGAAGTCCTCTTTGATGTGAAAAAGGTGGGAACCTAGCTTCAATTCTAACTCATGCTCCTTTTCAGCATCCTCAGTCTAGGTGAGACTTTCGAGTCTCCCTCTTGAATTATGGGATGATGAAGTTTTCAAAGGGATAGTGAGTACTTTTGGGTGTTTTCTACCAATTGATCAAATGAAGGTGTTCAAGAAGAGTCTTGTTTATGCTAGATTTTGTGTGAATGTCTAATAGACTAGGGACTTTCCCTCTATGGTGAAGATTAACTCTAAGTTTAGGGTATGGGAGCAAGTAGTGGAATTTGAGACAATTCCTTTCACCTACTTCCATTGCAATAAAGTTGGCAATTGGGAAAAAAATGTCCTCTTAAAATGCAAAAGTTGGTGATTAAGTAGTGGAAAGAAAAGGAAAAGGATCTAGAGGTGATTTCTTAAAATTCTATGAAGAAAGGGGGGGTCTTCTCTTGGAGGTGAGGTTGTCCTAGTGAGTGAAAAACCTATGGAAATGAAGATGATAACAGTTGAGAACATTGTGATTCTTGAGGGCCAGGTTGAATCTGAAGTGCTTAATGTGGTTCAGGAGTAGGGTGGTGAGGTTAATGTATCCTCCCCCCTCCCAATACCGAGGATCCTTGTGAAGAGAATAGGTCTGAGGCTTTGGTTGAAGACAATGTGACTGTGGATAAAGGTTTGGGCTCCCCACCTTTGGGGGCTCGTGGTAGTGGGGTTTTGAAATTGCCACATGATGAAGTTCTAAGGTTGAGGGGTTGGAGGTTTTTTCAATATCTGAAATGAAGGATATTGGGGATTTGGATGATCTTGATAATCCTCCTTACATTCTAGTGAAAGGAAAAAATGGAAAGAAGCACTCTCCTTCTCTAAGATTTGTTACAAGAAACCAGCAAAGGTCAGACTATGGGTTGGAGCTGAGAGGTAGAGGTTGTCATCCTTTAAATGTTACTAGGGATAAGGAGATTTGAATGGATATTGTTGATGGAACTTAGAGAACTTTTCTGGAGATGTGTTCCAAGAGCACCTCCCATAAGCTCTTATGAAGATCATCTCCTGGAATATGTGAGGGTTAAATCACCCTCATAAGCATTATCTTCTTGCTAACCTAGTAAGGGATCATCAATCTAATATTGTCTTAATTCAAGAAACTAAATTGGTTTTGGATAGATTATCTAAGCTTAAGCATAAGATTTTTAAGGATTGTGGTATGCATTGTGATGGACAAAGCTATGGAGAATTGGGATCAAATTGCTATAAAGTTCTTACATTAACTTCCTTAGTTTGTTCCTAAAATTTAAATCTAGAGATCGTGGACTTGTGAAAGGTATTGTGGATATCTGCCAAAGGGATGAAGTTAGTGAGATGAGTGGGAATGAAATATAGCTAGAAAAATAAACCCGTGAACATAAATTTATTGCAAATAAAAACAACTTTGGTGACATGAACAACAACAATAGTAAGAATTTGAGAAATTAAACTCACAACTCTGAAGCAAGCTAATTGAGAAATCATAAAGCGATATACAACATTAACATCTAATCTAAAAAATAATATCACAATTCATAATCAATTTACAATCAATAAGAAACAAACCACACTTATAGATAACATAAAAATAATGGAAATAAACATACTGCTAAATAAAAATAAATCACCAGACATTTGAAGGAGTGGGAGCTACCTCCTCAATACATCTGGTGATGGAACAAGAATATCTTCTGCGTTGTTTTGATCAGAAAAAATGATATTTTATTTACCAAAAGGGTGATACAAAGTCTTCGTATAATATTCTGCTACAGAAAATCCGTGTACAATAATATCTACTTCCCAATCTATATCACAACTTATATTATATGCTACATATATATATGCAGTGTTATAACAACTACATGCAGGAATAGATTATTTGTTTTTCCTGCAGCTAACAAACCTTGTTTTCTATCTACATAATTGAATTGTTTTGTTATAACAACAGTTGGAATAGATTTCGGTTTCCTTCAAACTTGTAGAAAATGTATCTCTATCATGGAATCAATTTTCTCTTAATTTTCTCTCGAAAATATCATCTAACAAATGTGGCTATATTGATTAGCAAATCAGGCTATGTGCTGAAGTGGCTAAAGAAACCAAAATATTATGGAGAGAAATACATGGCCAAAGCAAAAACTGAAGAGGCTGCTAGTTATAAAAAAACTCCATCGTGGAGAGGACCATGAGACGGTCCAACTAAGGATGAAGTAGGAAATCCATGTGTTGATATGACTTGGCTTGGTAGGTGAAAAACTCATATTGTTGAGCATCTTTGTGGTTGCAATTTTGTGAAAAAAGCGAGAGGAAGGTTCCCATCAAACAAGGGACATGAAGTTTTCATGCCACAAGATATAAGGCTTAAAGTAACAATACACATTAGTAAAAATGATCAATAATTATTTTCAATATTTTAATCTTAAAACTATATTAAATATGCCTTATATATATTGAATCATATGCAACGTAAAATGGTGAAATGATGTGAAAATGGAATGAAAATGCAATCTAGAAATGGTAATGAAGGTGTATGAAAATGTATAAAATATGACATAAAATGGAGCATAATTGGCTCTCATCACATTGCTCTAAAGCAATTAGCAACTTTGGAGGGATTGTTACTTTTTGGAATCTAAAGTTGGTTTAGGGGATTGAGGTGTTTCAAGACTGTAACCATGTGGCCACTTCATTTTGTAATATTTGAGATAAGTTCTCTTGGACCATTTGTAATATCCATGCTCCTAATAGTAAGAGTGATAGGAAAAAGTTTTGGGAAAATCTTGGTTCCTTCAAATCATTGCATCCTATTGTAAACTAGCTGGTTATGGGGGATTTCAATATGCCCTTGCATGATGCTAATAATATGGGAGGATCACAAATTATGGATGGTAGTAGATATGATCTCATGAATCTTATTAATGGAAATGCTCTCCTTACTTGGATCTTAAAGGGGCCTCTTTCACTTGGTCCAATCGGCGTGTGGGTGATGCTCTTATCTAGGTTAAGCTTGAACGGGCCCTTATCTCCCCTAATTGGCTTGTCTCTTATTCTTGCTCACTCTTGGCCTTGACCAAGTTGGGGTTTGATCACTTTCCTCTTTCTTTATCAATGGATTTGTTGGGAAGAATAAAAAAAATTCTATTTAGGTTTGAAAAGATGTGGACTTATAATCTTAATTTTAAAAATATGGTTCAAGATCGGTGGAACATTCAGGTGGATGGCTTAGCTATGTATAGAGTGGCTAAGAAGCTTGCCAATGCGAAGAATAAAGTTAGGAAATGGAACAGGTCTTCATTTGGGCACATTTTTTTGGAAAAAGAGGATGTTAACTGGGAGCTTCTCACTATGCAACAATCTATCCAAGTTTCTGGTTATGATCAAGCTCTGGCTTTTAGGGAGAATGTCCTTCTTTCTAGGTTGCATAATATTGTTGCTAAGGAGGAGGAATTTTGGAAGCAAAGATCTTGGATTATGTTGTTAAAAAGTGGGGATAGAAACACAAGGTTTTTTCATCTCTCAACTTTGAAACAATGAGCTTCCAATCATATTAATGTTATTAATTATAATAATCAGGTGCTGGAGAAGGATGCTCATCTGCAGCAGGCTACATCTTCTTACTTTTCTAGCCTGTTATCTATGGAAGGGGAGCTAGATTTGGATTTTTAGGAGGATCTTCTTTGAGATATCCCTCATGTTATCTCTAAAGATCTTAATTGGCAGTTGGTGTGTATTCCTTTAGCAGAGGAGATTAGAAGTGTTATTTTCTCTTTTGAAGGTAATAAGGTGTTGGGGCCTAATGGCTTCCCTATGCTCTTTTTTAAGTCTTTTTGGGATATTATTTCCAAGGATGTTGTGGATGCTACTAAGGATTTTTTTGGTAGTGGCAATCTATTGAAGGAATTAAATTCTTCCTTTATTGCTCTTGTGCCTAAGAAACTGGGTGTTGCTTCCTTTGATGAATTTCGCCCAATCAGCTTGTGTAATTTGATTTAACATATCTTTTCCAAGGTGTTGGTGGTAGGTTCTTCCTCTCATCATCTCTCCTCAACAAAATGGATTTGTGGTGGGAAGGAAAATTTTGGACTCCATCCTTATTGTTCATGAGAATATTCACTCCTTAACTATTATAAGTTTGTTGGTTTTATCTTGAAGCTTGATTTGCTTAAAGCTTCTGATAGAGTTGATTAGGGTTTTCTATCAAAAATTCTAAAAGCTTTTGGTTTTGGGGAGAAAATGGTGGCTCTGGTTATCCAAATTATTAAGGAAGCCAAAGCTATTAAACTTATTTTTCAAAGATATGAGGCTGCTTCAGGGCAGAAGGTTAGCTTTCCCAAGAGTGTTATTTTCTTCCTTAACACTCCTGACCACGGGCAGATTAAAATTGCTAGAATTTTGTAGTGCTAGATTGATGAGCTTCCAACATCTTACCTAGGTCTTCACCTGTGCTCTAATGTGATTCCTGAGTCCTTTTGGTGGGGATTGATTGATAAGTTCAACACCAAATTGGTTGGCTAGAAGGGTGAGCTATTAAGTCAAGCTAGGAAAGTGCAGCTAATCAAGTATACTTTTCAGAATCTTCTAGTTTATGCTCTTAGCCTATTTGATATGGCAAGGAAAATTGTGGATAAGCTGGAGGGAATTCAAAAAAAATTCCTCTGGTTTGGAGTTGAAGACAAGAAAAGGATTCATTTAGTCTCCTGGGATGATGTTTGCTAGCATAAAAAGGTGGGAGGTCTTGGAATTCATAAAATTGGAGAATTTAATTTGGCTCTTCTTGCCAAACAACTGTGGAACCTTATTTCGACTTAGAGTGAATGGGATAAAATTGTTCTGAGAAAATATCTTTGTGGGGTGGATCATATAAGGGATCTGTTGTCTTGTAACTTTTCCCCTCCATCTGGTTCTGCTCTTTGGAACTGTATGGTTAAGGCTCATCAGATTATTTCCAAAGGTCTCTTTTGGTAGTTGGGAAATGGTAGGAAAATAATGTTTGGGGATGATTGTTGGTTTGGTAACAGGTCACTCAAAGATGAGCCTTGGGCCCTTCCTTTCATGGATATTTGTGTGTGGAGGTTTGGTAGATTTTTACTGACTATATGGATGGGGTTCATTGGAAAAGGTTGCATGAGGTAGAACTGGAGTTGGAGGGTCTCTTTAATGCTTTGTCCTCGGTTCATATTCCTTCTTCTGCTCCTACTGATAAGATTATGTGGAGGCCATCTTACAATGGTAAAGTTTTTTTTCCTTGGACTTTCATCTTCAACTTTCTTTTGTTGGCCCTGCTCCTTTTTGGCCTTCCTTGTGGTCCTCTAAATTGATTCCCAAGGTTAACATTTTTTCTTGGCTTTTCTGCAAGAATAAAATTTTAACTACTACTAATCTTGTCAAAGGAGGTTTTATGATGCCTAACAGATGCTTTATTTGTGAAGAGGATGTTGAGAATTCCTTTCACCTCTTGATTGGCTGCATATTTGTTAGAGAAGTGTGGGCCCATGTTCTTTCTCTTTAGAATCTCAACTAGGTGTTTCCCTCTTCGATTGGGGAAGTGTGGTCTTAATGGTTGGGACCTTCATCCAATCTTTCTCTACTCTTTTTTTGGTCTATCTCTACCTCATATTGCTTGGGGTATCTGGTCAAAACGTAATAACATGATTTTTAGGAGTTCAGATCTTCCTACCATCTCTGTGGCTTTTAAAATTTGTGTTTCTATCAAAGATAATTTTGTTTCTGGGGCTTCCTTTCAAAATGGTCAGAGGATTACACTCAAATCAGGTGATATTTCTATTCAACAAAATTGGAAGTTGTCTTGTGATATTTCTTTTCCTTTGACTAAAGGTAAAGCCTCTAGAGATCATGTTGTTTGGAAGGCTCTCCTAGTTGGATGGGTGATAGTTAATTTTGATGGAGTTGCTAAAGGTAACCCAAGAACTGCTAGTTGTGGGGGAGTGTTAAGAAATTCTAATGGTAGGTTCATTTCTGTTGTGGCACTCCCTTTGGGAACCCAGACAAACCACTTCATGGAAGTGTTTGTAGCCTATCATGGCTTGAAGATGGCTCAATATAAAGGCTATAGAAAGGTGTGGCTTGAAGGTGACTCTTTAAATATTATTAACAACCTAAAGAAGTCTTATGACCCTTCTTGGAGTGTTGAATCCCTTATCATGGATGCCATTAAAGTTTTAAATTCCTTTGATGAATTTTATATATGTCATATTGTCAGGGAAGGGAATGGCCTAGCGGATGTATTTGCTAACTTAGGTGTTAGTGGTTCTAGGGTGTGGGATGTGGATGACCCCCTCCCTATTGAGGCTCTTGCTTGTTTAAATCATGATTATCAAAATTGTTAAATCATATGGTGGCCTCATTATGTTTTGGGCTCACATGACCATAATCACGTGGCAGTTAATTGTTCGGAGTGAAGGTGAGCTGGATCATGCTTGGGCTGATGGTATGCCTTGAGTAATCTCCATATGGGGTGGCATTCTAGGATAATTATATCTCTTTTCCACCATGTTGGTGTCACATGGATTGTGGGTATTTCCTAGCTTTCCTTCTTGAGGCTTCTCTTAATCATCTACAAAGTTCTCAAGCTCCTGGGTTCTACTAAGATTGTGACCATGGGCGGTGATAGAAATAGAGCAAAGTCTTTCTCCTATGAAACCTTAAAAAACAAGGTGTGGCGAATATTGCATAAAGGTGGGCTTACACCATACTTGGAGAGGCTTCAAGGGAATAACCTATAGGCTACGACCTCATTTTCAAAGGATGGAATAACAGGATTTTGAAATTAGGTGGTATTGAATTTGATGTCAATGAGGACTTCATTGCAATATCACTGGTCTCTCAATGGAGGGAAAGAAGGTATATAGAGATAAGAAGGAATCTAAGGTGGATATGCATATTTTCTTCAAAGGGGGTGAAGAACAACTTAAGTAGTCCAAGAGTGGAGTGTATCAACACAGTTCCATCAAATCCCTAAGGGGTGATGTTGTAGAGGAATTGATGAGGTACATTACTTTATAAGGTTGGTTTTCTTTTGTTAATGCTTATCATTTGTTCTTTTGAATCATTTTCTCCATAAGAAGAAAATATCCTTTTCATTCTATCTTTTGGCTTCTCTAGAGTATGGTCTGAAGGATCATAAAAAAGAACATTAAAAACCCTATGTTTCATGTTGGTCTTATTCTGCTAATTATGGATTATGCAAAAGTTTTTTTGGTTCCTAAGCCTACTATGGCTCCTGAGGGTAGGCAACAAAAGTCAGCCTTGGAAATTGAGTTTGTTTCAGAAGAAGATTTGATGAGTTTGAAAGGGAAAAAGAAGAATGTGGTTCTGGAGGAGTCTAATTCGAAAGAGGATGACGATTATGTTCCAGATTCTTAGGCCTCTATGGAAGTGATATTGCAACCTCCTACTCTGGGGAAGACTAGTAAAGGGGACGTTGTTCCTGTCCTGAAGGATTATGAGACCTATAATGAGGAAGAGGTTGGTGAAAAACCTGGTAAATCTAGGCCTACTACTCTTTCTACTATCTTAAAAGATATTATTGATATTACTAAAGATGTATCTTCGTCGCTTCTTGTTTCGGGGACTAAGAGAAATAAGGGTTTGAAGGAGGGTAGCAAAAAGAAATTGGCTATTAGGTCTAGTATACCTATGCAAGAGAAGCATGATGCTTCTCCTCTGAAGATGGGTGATGGGCAGGATGCTATGGGATCTCTGAGTGTTGACTTGGAGATGCAAAATAGAAGGAGTCGTTGGCTGAGGACATTGTTAGCTCTCTTGGAAAGATCCAAATGTCGGTGGTTGGGGTTAAAGGTAAGGAGGTTTGTGAGAGCCAAGATAAGAATAGTATTTCCCAGGAGGGTGATGCGAAGGATAAGGATGTGTTTAACTTTGATCGGGAGGATTTTCCCAATGTTTTGGGCATGGCTAAAGAGGGCACCATTTCCCTATTTAAATCATTTAAATGGGTTTTCCATGAGCTCAACATGACTAATGTTAGGGTTCAGGGTGTTGTGACTAAGGTGGGGGAATCTTCACAATATTATGTTCAGACTCAAGTTGATGAGTTGTTTGATTCCTTGAATATTTTTTTTGAGGATATGTTGAAGATGAAGTAGATGTTTGAACAAAGAATTTTTACCTTGGAAGAACAAATGGAAAGAGTTAGTGTGAATTTGGAGAAGGTCGTGGAAGGGACTAAATATGCTATGAGGTATGAGGGTAAGGGGATTTTTACCCTTAATGAGAAGGCCAAGAAATGGATGGAGGTTGTTGTTGGTGAGAAATATGTTGTTGGTTAAAGGAAAGTGGTGGAGGAAGCTTCAGTTGACAAGGTTGTTGGTTCGTAGAATATTTTGGTTAATGAGGTAAATGTGGTTGGGCCTATTGCTAAAACTCGCAATAAGACCAAGATGCAAGCTTGGGTCCCTGCTAAAGAAATGTCTGAAGTCATGGATGCACATCAGAAGACTATTAAGAGTGACATGGAAGCTGCAAACATTTTGAAGAATATGTAGTTCTGTTATTTTTATCCTTCCTTTTTGGTTGTTATCGTGTTGATAGTTTGTTGCATTTTGGCTATTGTTTGTTTTTTTTAGATATTTCGCTTTAACTGTTCTTTTTTGTATAGGGTTTCGGGGTCCCTTCAAAACTTGTTTACCTCTAATAAAAAATTAATGACCATTTACAAATTCAACCTCTCTAAACTTTGAAGAAATTCACAACAAAAGAAAACTAATCTTTCAATATGTATGTTTGGAATTTGGATTATTGAATAACTCCAATAAGTTATAGATATCTATCTTTCTAGCATCCCTCCATCTCCCTTCCCTCATAACACTCTTCCTGCAACACATATACCAATCATGTCTATTGATCATTTTCAAAAGTGAAGAATTCCCAACAAAAGAAAGCGCTTTGAAGATTAGGGTCTCCTATATCACAAACTTATTGAAGTCTTTTATTTGAGGCCTACAATATCCATGGTCAATAAAACCATTATAAGAATTATTTGTAGAAACCATTTAAGCTTGGAGGTAGCTTAAAGATTACAAAAAATCACTTGAAACATTAATATATATTTTAATTTTACTCTACTATTTTGTCTGATATATGAATTTATTAATTTCAAAGGCATTTTGATGTCAGTGGTGATTGCCTTACACTCCTTTCCATGTGTTATATTTCTAGTAAACATGGAAGTTTTATTGACACTAAATTGATAATACACAATGTTTACAATAACAAATACTTAAATCTATTTGATTAAACGTTCAAGTTTTATGCTCACATGGTGTGAAGTAAAACTCATAACATTTTGAAAGTATCAGATAAGTACTGAGCTTTTATATAGTCAACATTGGAGATCCAAAGAAAATATAAATTGGGAGGGAAAATTTCCTTACATGAGGCCACTCTAATATCGATGTACATAGTGAAATCCTGATTTCTAAGTGGGACATATCCCAAATCAGGTGGTTTTTCTTGAAATTTGGAATGGTCACGATAGATACCACTTGCTCTTGGTGGTATGTTGTGCACTTGTTGAATATGGTGAATGGGGCATTCTTTGTGGTGGACTGTGAATGTAAAGACGAAGCTCTGAAAATCCAAATAAGGCATATTTTTCTAGTTTATGAGAAAGAGATAATGGATGCAATTAAAAAGTGTGTGGATGAAGCAAAATGGAGCAATGGACACATCCACGATAGGGACATCTACAACGAATTCATACAGGTGTTGGTTGATGCTACAGGTTGGTGTACACGAGTGAAGAATATTACAAGAAGAATATTTCCAATACTGAGTCTTGCCCATGCATGAGAACTAATAACCCACCTCCCTTGCCCATGGAGGGATGGATTGATTTTTGGGTTGTTTGATGCTAAATTGGCAAGTAATAAGGAATCTAAAACATATCTTTCCTTGTGTCTATTTAGGGTAGTTTTGGAGATGAAGAACATGAACGAATTTCTCAAATTTGTAAGCCTTAATGGGGATCTTTTGTCTCCTATCTAGATCATGAGAGTAGTGGAACTTGTTGAAGGTGTATACACTCCCATGTGGGAACCATGGTTGCACAACTGAATTCCCACCATTCAATGTAATATTTTTTTGAATTAATAGAAAAAACACATAATTTTGCAATGCATGGGTTAGAAAATGTATCGTGTTTTCTGTACCATTTGAAGTCATTGTTAAAAATAATTGTCTTCAAACTTGTAATTTTCCATACACAAACACAATATAGTGAAATGATCTTGTAATTTAAAATGCACACCTACAAATGTAGACATATGAGTATGTTATGAGAAATAGGAGGTTGTAAAAATAGTTGTGTTACAAAACACACTATTATTAGCTTTTTTCATAAAAGAGAACAAACAGGAAATATAATTCTTGTCAATATTTTTTTTCTATTGTTATTTATACATGAACATAAATCATGATAAAATAATGTAACATATGATTGTTTTAAACCAAAGAAAAAAAGTTATTCTTAGAGAAAGATTAGAGAGAAAAGGGTTTGAGAATGCATAGTATCTTTGGAGATTGAGGTTCTTTATTATTTTTTTGGATTATCGTGGATTAAGACTTGGGCCATGCATCTAACTATGATTTTTATTAGCATAGGGGAATTCGTATAATCAATGATACCATCATTTATTGTAGAGGCATCATAAACTTGTCACTTGCAACAAAAACTTAATTTGGAGTGGTTGGTGTTGTAGGCACCTTAGGGGCTTTATCTTGAAATAGTTGAACATTTTTTTTAATGATGATCAAACCCCACAAAGATTTCATAAATTTATAACAGTGAATTTCTATGAGAATTGAATTTCTATGAGAATTGTGTGATAATGCAAATAAATGTGTTTGTAAATTTAGCTAAAGAAATGTTGTAATGTCTTCTAATGTGATATGTGGCTTGTGATTTCCTAGTGCAAGGGAACCCTGGCTTTCAAGTGCACCTTTGGTTCAAGGTAGTTTAATTTTTGGATTTTTTGTCTTATGCAGGTTCGTTTCATGTAATAAGGTCTTTCTAGACCATTTCATGTTAGTTGGAGTCAGTTTGAGTCATTATGGAGTCTCTAGGTGCAAGGCTAAGTGAAAATGCAAATGTTGTCAACATTGTTCAAAAGTTGTCAAGTAACTTTGCAATTTTTTGCAAACTAATGTAATTTGATGTATCTAAAAAAATGTGGTTGGGGATATTTATAATATGGTTTTAAACATTGAAATAATCCTTGTAATCTTGAAGGGAGAGGTTGGAATGAGATTCGAGGAATGAAAGCTCTTTTGCACATCTATTTTTTTGGGTTTTCCCTATTCCTTTTGATTTCTGTCATATTGTACAAACTATTGGAGCACTATAAATATGAAATGGTGATTGTATATTTTACATGAATGTCTTAGCTTTATTTTGGTTTTTGTTAGAGTAGAATTCATGAAGTATCAAGAAAGATATCAATAGTTTAGTGGGGCTTGCTCTAAACCCTGCCTAGGGTTTCAGAGAGCATTCAAAATGCAATATCTCATGTTCCCACCATGATTAGATCAAACCAACTTGTACAAAATCATGTCCTATGGTATTCTAATGTTCCCCAAGAGTTGAATTTTGGAAGTTGCACGTGTGAGGAGAAATCTTTTGATAGTTGTTACATTCTACCTTATTCACAGTCAACAGGCCCTCTATGGTGATTGAATGTCAATGTTTTGAACTTGAAGCATTGTATGGTGTTTAAAGCATGTAGAAACAAGAAGAATACTAATTCCTAAGTTTGTGGTGACCACTAAATATCCATCTTATTTGTTGATTGAAACTTTCACTTGTTTGTGAGGAAAAATTACTGTCCCATTACCTGTTGCCACCCTAGAGTTTGTTTTCATGCATTTTGAAGATCCCAAAACCTTGTGAAAGTTCTACAAGGATACTTATGTCATCACCACATACTGTCCATGTTGTTACATGTCCTTGAATGGTTTTGCATGCTTTCCTTTATAAGCAAGCCTCATCTTGTGCATTTGTAACAATTCAATCGTGAATCAATCTTGCATTTGATATAGCAAGCATTCTCGCCATTATCTCTCTCTTGTGGAAGTATTTTGGTCTAGCAACTGATTCCTGGTTTCTAACATAAAAATATGTTGGTGTAATTAACTATTCAATTACACTTTCATAAGTTTACTTAGACATTAATTTAAGTCCTAGGTTGCATTTTATTATCCTTATCTAATTGAGCTATCTTGTAGCTCAAGTTAGGTTTAGGGTTGTGCATGCTTGCCTTTATAAGCAAGCCTCATCTTGTACATTTGTATCAATTCAATCATGAATCAATCTTGCATTTGATATAGAAAGCATTCTTGCCATTATCTCTCTCTTGTGGAAGTATTTTGGTCTAGCAACTGATTCCTGGTTTCTAACATGGTATCAGAGCTTCCAAGGTTGCGTACTCCTTCCCGGATCTGAGGATTTATTATTTTGGCTTGAAGATTTTTGCTAGGTGCAGATTGGGGTTTCAAGAACCTCACGGTTGAGATTAGAAGGTTCCGTAGATGAATTTTGACTATAAATTCATCTATTTTGGGTAAAGTTGTTTTTGAAGCAAATTTTTTTTGCTGGAATAGCCTACCAGCGGTACGATTTTCTCTTTTTTGCAAAAAAATATTTTGTAAAATATTTTCTGTGAGTATTTTATTGAAAATTTTGGGGCAAAATTTATTTTCCTGGCAAATATTATTGGGCTATATTTATTTTCAATATTTGTGGAAATCCGGTGGCATATTCAATTCACAGGGCATATACCCTACATCGGGTGCCTATCGTACTCTGCAGACGTCGTTCTCCATAGATCTGCGTATATCGATGTTAGATTGTGGTCAGATAGGCATATTCTTGACGTCACGTCACCATACATTACCTTCTACATCAGCCCACTTGCTCGGGCGTCCCATCATCCAGCGGCTCGAGTTATTTGTTTTCATCCGTGGATCAAGGGCTTGTATAGCAACATCATCGGGCTAGGTTTCCGCAGACTTTGGCATCCATTTAAATCGGCGCTTGCATTGTACACTAGCTGGCGTACCACATTTTCCCTTGGTGGGTACCTTCCATTGACATCGGCGGTCATCCTTCTCCGTCGGCATCAGTCACCTCACTATCCTTGGTTGTTGTCAAATCACCTCTTTTCCAGCTGCATCATAGTCAGTATATGGTTTGCGGGCTTAATCTCATATCGGTCATCACTTGCATGGAATGATTGGTAAGATCCTTCATCGGGTACAGTTATCTCCTTTAGCTCCAATCGGCGGTTTCGGCGAGTGTATTCTTTGCTCATTGTCAAATCACAGTATATTGGCAGAGTATCTACATCCATCGGCACTATTGGTCCATCCGCGAGTACTCCAAGGTTGTCAGATCTCCATCGGCGTATTCTCTGAAAAGTTTCCTTCCATGGCCATATTTTTCCTATTTTTGGTTAGTTTTTTTCAAAAAGAGGGAAAGTTTTTTTAAAAAAAAGCTTTCTATTGATTTTTTTTTAAAAAGCTGACAAGTTTTTGGAGATTTTTAAAAGTTTTCTATAAAACTTATTTCTTTCCAAATAAAGAGGGAGAAGCCGACGGTCATTCAGTCCCAAGATATTTTGCAACCTGCAGTGCCCAGGTCACATGACTGACCGAATTTCAGCCCCCGGGTGTTTATATTTTGCATCAATTTAGTCTTTTGGAGACTGGTTTTTGCCCCCATAGTGCCTTTTATAGGCCTTTTTTAGCATTTTAAATTTGTAAATGGGTTTTTTAATTACTTTGGAGAAAGGGAACTATAGGAAATGGAGCAATTTAATCCTCACTCATCTTGGTGAGTGGAATCTCTTGTCCTCTTTGTTTAATAAAGTTCCTTGTCCTAGCACAAATGTTGAGTATTGCATTTGGAAAGGCTTTAGGGCTAGAGTCTTTAGAGTTATTTTTAAAAATGTAAATGATGACATTTTGGAGACACTTATTCACTTCGAATGTCCTCATGCTCTTTGGACTCACATTAGAGAGGTATATGGAGACCATGATTCTTCTCCATCTCTCGAAGTTCCTCTTTCCAACTCCAATGTGCTTCTTCATTCTTCAAAGTTGAAAACCCATGCTTGTGATCCTTTGGAGGAGATTGCAGATGCTTCAGAGGTTCCTGATTCTTCATCTTCATTTGATGATTCATTGAGTGCTACCAGTGATTCATTGCAATAGGTATCTGATAGTCTTCCTGATTGGGATTCATATTTGACATACATTGCTTCTTTGTTTGTGGAGTCTCACACTTCAGATTTGGAGGACCTATTTGAGGGTCTATCTCTTCTATTTGATGATAGTCATGGATCCACTATTGTCACTTCATATTTGTCTATGGAGTTTGTTCAAGATTAGTTTCCATTGGTTCCTGGTTTGTCACAGTTTGTTGTGATTGGGCATGTACCTGATTGGATTGTGGCATCATCATCATCATCATCCAAGACCTTGGCAACACATGAGTAGATTTCAGAAACACAATCTTCCTACATTTGGATTCCTCTTCCTATCACTTCCTATCCAGAATAGGAAGCATTCCTGTAGTTGTACTTGGTGTATCTTCTTCCCAAGGGGAGAAACATTGTTTGTAGGCATTGGATTATGTTTTGTCTTTAGACATTAACCATGTTTGTAGGAGATCACACATTATGGGGGGGATATCTTATCTTATCACTTCCCTCTTATGGTGGGGTCATTTATTGTATATTCATGATGGATGTATTCCTTGGGGGGTATCATTGATTCCTCCATACATCATGTTTACATTCGTCATGCTTGTTTTTTGTTTTCTCTCTTTTGGAGAGGGGTTTTCTTCCCACTGGGTTTTCCCCTTTTCTCCTCTTTAAGAGAGATTGCATTTCATTTGCATCTGTAAATGGGTACCTAACATGGCCTAGTTTTCGAGACCCATAGTATTTTGCATTATAATCTTCTCCCTAAGTTGCACTTATGGGGGGGTGTTGGTGTAATTAACTATTTAATTACACTTTCATAAGTTTACTTAGGCATTAATTTAAGTCCTAGGTTGCATTTTATTATTCTTATCTAGTTGAGCTATCTTGTAGCTCAAGTTAGGTTTAGGGTTGTGCATGCCTGCCTTTATAAGCAGGCCTCATCTTGTACATTTGTATCAATTCAATCATGAATCAATCTTGCATTTGATATAGCAAGCATTCTCGCCATTATCTCTCTCTTGTGGAAGTATTTTGGTCTAGCAACTGATTCCTGGTTTCTAACAGTGAAAGCCTATACAAAGGAGTTCTACAAATTGAGTATAAGGGCAGGCCATGTAGAAGATGATGTGAAAAAAATGGCAAGATATATCAATGGATTGAGATACAACCTTCAGGAGAACTAAGCCTCACAAACCCAAGAACAATGGAAGAGTGTTATTAATTGTCCATAAAGGCTGAAGATAAGTTGAGGAGAAGGAAAGAAAAGTAAAGAAGGGGTAGAGGAAGGAATTTTAGAGGAAGAGGGTCATTTTCTGATTCAAGACAACCACATGACAGTTAAGGAGAGACAAGTAGAGTTCAAGAACAAGATGCAGATTCAAGAGGTGGTTTTAGGGGAAGAAGATCAAATTCTAGGGGCAGATTTGGAGGCCAAAGAGGAGGTTCAAGTGGCTTTACTGGGAGGTGCTATAAGTGCAAAAAAAAATTAGGCCACCAAGCATGGAAATGTATTAAGGCGAAACCATCTACTTCTTTTGGAAGCAAAAGAAGAAATCAGATTGCACAAGGTGGAGATGATGTTGAGAGTGTACATTTTTCACCACATGTTGAAGAACCATAGATTGGAGATTTTTTGTTGATCAGAAGAACTCTAATCAAAGGTCCAATGGAGAAGGAACCAACACAAAGGAAGTCACTCTTCAAGAATACATGTAAAAGCCAAGGTAGGTGTTGCAAGGTTGTTATTGATTTTGGTAGTAACGAAAATTTGGTTTCTCTTGAAATGGTTGAGAAGTTGAAATTACAAAGGTTACCTCATGCCACTCCCTATAAGGTGTCTTGGTTAAACAAAGAGAAACAAGTAGTTGTGAATGAACAAATTTGGGTAGATTTTCACATAGGGAGATATAAGGATAAGGTCTTGTGTGACATACTTCCAATGGATGTTTTCCATTTGATTTTGGGTAGGCCTTGGAAATATGATAGGAATGCCAAGCATGATGGTAGGAAAAACACATATGTCATAGAAAAATATGGAGTTTCATACACCCTTACACCATTAAAAGAGGAAAGTCAAGAATCACAAGTAGGTTCTAGTGTTATGTTGGTGAGTGAAAAGGAGTTTGTACAAACCTTAGAAACAAAAGACAAAGGCTTTGCAAGCATGAATAGACCTCAGACTGTTATGAAAGCAGTTGACATTTATAAATTTTCATGGGAGGTCCAAAGCATGTTGAAGGTTAATGTAGACATAGTTGTGGATGAGTTTTCACATTCCTTACTACCAATCCAAATGATAAATCATTTAAAGTTGTTTGAAGAGAGTGAATTTGAGTCTAATGTTTAAGTTAAGCATGGTAATTTGATGGAAAACACAGTGTAGGGTTCATATTTTTAGTTGTTAGACTACAAGGACAAAGCTTTCCATTTAGTTCACCATACTAGACATATGTCATTTGAGTTTGAGGATGCAAGTGGATTTATGTCTGCTACTAGGATAGTAGAGAGGGTTGTAGATGGGGAAGATAAACTTTCCATTATGGATTTGCAGACCAAGATACTTCAACCATTAGTTGACATGTTGAAAGGATTATTGGGTGAGTGTGGAAAATATCACATAGTTGTATTGCAAGGGTCTCTTTCAAATATGAGGAGTGATAGAATTCACAGGGCAAGGAGAACTCAATATTTTATGTTTTCCATTGAAGGTGAAGCATATAGACATTCATTGCAGGCATTACACAAAAAGATATTGGAGATTAGTAATGATATACTTCTTTTGGAATAGACCAGTACCATTGATCAAGAAACCATGTTTAATTCCATGATGGTTAGAGGTAAAGAGATGGGATAGGATGCTTTGGTTGAGATGGTAAACTTGAGGGGTGAGAAGCCTAAGTTCAAAATGAAACAAGCTATTGAAGTGGAGCAAGGCTATATTACAATGTGTGTCATCTACCAAGTAGAAAGGGATCAGTTACAAGTTGGAGGTAGCAGATGCAAGCCAGAGGCAGTTGTGAGCAAGGGAGCAATTGATTTGTAGGTTGAAGATTTAGTTTTTGATTTCTACTCTTTCCAAGTAGATGTTGTTGTAGGTTATGATGTAGGTTCCCAAGCATTTTCAGATGATGAGTGGGTCGTGATGTAGGTTTATTGTTGCAAGTCTTAACTCAAGTGGAACTTGAGTTCTTTTCTCCTCTGGGGAGTATGGTGCAGGGGCACCCTGGCTTTCAAGTGCACCTTTGGTTCTAGGTAGTTGAATTTTTGGATTTTTTGTCTTGTACATATTGGTTTCATGTAATAAGGTCTTTCTATACCATTTCATGTTAGTTGGAGTCAATTTGAGTCATCATGGAGTCTCTAGGTGCAAGGTTAAGTGAAAATGCAAATGTTGTCAACATTGTTCAAAAGTTGTCAAGCAACTTTGCATTTTTTTGCAAACTAATGTAATTTGATATAACTAAACCAATGTGGTTGGGGATAGTTAGAATATGGTTGTAAACATTGAAATAATCCTTGTAATCTCAAAGGGAGAGGTTGGAATGAGATTTGGGGAATGAAAGCTCTTTTCAACATCTATTTTTCTATGTTTTCCCTGTTCCTTTTGAATTTTGTCATATTGTACGAACTATTAGAGCACTATACATATGAAATGGTGATTGCATATTGTAGAGGAGTGTCTTAGCTTGATTTTTTTTTTGCGAGAGCAGAATTTATGAAGTATTGAGCGAGATATCAATAGTGTAGTGGAGATTGCTCTAAACCCTTCCTAGGGTTTTAGAGAGCATTCAAAATGCAATATCTCACATTCCCACCATGATTAGATCAAACCACCTTGTATAAAAGTTTGTCCTAGTGTATTCTAATGTTCCCCAAGAGTTGAAGTTTGGAAGTTTCACATGTGAGGACAAATCTTCTAACAGTTGTTACATTTTGCCTTGTTCACAGTCAACAAACCCTCTATGGTGATTGAATGCCAATGTTTTGGCCTTGAAGAATTGTATGGTGTTTGAAGCACATAGAGGAAAGAATACTACTGGTACCTAAGTCTGTGGTGATCGTTGAATAGCCATCTTATTTGTTGATTGAAACTTTCACTTGTTTATGAGGACAAATGGTTGTCCCATTACCTGCTGCCACCCTGGAGTTTGTTTTCATGCATTTTGAAGATCCCAAAACCTTGTGAAAGGTCTGAAAGGATGCTTACGTCATCACCACATGTTTTCCATGTGGTCACCATGTTTTTCCATGTCCTTGAATGGTTTTTTTCTTTGGATATCAAATGTCTACCCTTATTTGAGGGAGTCTTCCTTGTCATAATTGTCTTTGAACTTTGATAAATAAATGAACCCATTGTTGTAAAATATGGCATCAATCATATAACCTCTACCCTGCTCTGCATCATCTCCACTATCCTATTTTTCATTTAAAATGCTTCTTTAAAAATATTTCCCTTTAATAAATTATTATAGGGTTGTTTTTAAAGAATTGGGAAAAAAAAGATAAGAGAGGAAATCCCTAAACTAAAAGGCAAACATTGAAGAAAATAATTATTTTTTCTCAATAGGGCATGTTTTCAATAAGGTAAGCAACATTTACAGGTTTTTGTACCCTTACACAGAGAGCCACAAGGGCCAATAAAGTTTAAGACCAAAAAACATCAAAAGACTAAGTCAAAAAACAAACACATTGGACCAACAGTAGACAGACAAAAAAATAGACCAACAACAGACTAACTGGCATTTTCCCAGTTCTTATACTAACAATAGGGCATGTTATAGTTTGTAAACTTGTCTAATTAATATACAAATATAATTATCAATAGAAATATATAGAATCAATCATAAATATAACAAAAACAGTAATGTGACAAAAATAGCAGAACACTTTGATATAGCTACAAATATGCTTATATTCAAAAATATTCCTACAAGTATCAAAAGCCTCTTCGAAGGGACAACTTGGTGAATAAAAATCACTAATACAACATATGATTCTAAGGTGCTATCCTCTATATTTCAACATTACTATAAGCAAACATCAAATGGAAATTGTTTCCCACCCTTCACAACTAATTGCAGTCCAAATATATAGTGTAGACACAGAAAATTGTCTCGAGCCTGCAAGCAACATTTTATTATTAATTCGCCTTCTTCCTAGCATAATTAAATAATTTGAATTATTTAATTATTCACTAATGTCATAATTATTCTATTAATTAAATAATTCTTAATTGTTTAATTAATTCACTTTATCCTTATTCCTCCTTGATTAATTTAAATAAATATCAAATTTATTTATGTCACTAGTTATCCTTTTTCCCTCTATAATTAAATAATTTTTAATTTATTTAATTATTTATTTTCATTTTCCTTTATAATTAAATAATTGTTTTAATTACTTAATTATTCATTAGCATTTTCCCTCTATAATTATATAAATTATATTTATTTAATTATTTTATCATTTTTCTCTCCCTTATTATTAAATAATAGTTTTATTATTTAATTATTCATCATTTTCATCCACTCTCTATTACATAATGTTTTCAATTATTTAATATTTAGCACTCCACCTCTTCTTCTATAATTAAATAATAATTTTTATTATTTAATTATTCATCTCACCATTCCCTAAATTAAATAATTGTTTTAATTATTTAATTTACCTTTTTCGAGCTAAGCCCTATCTCTTATTCCAATTTCTTGGATTGTTGTCCCTTCTTCCTATCCTTATCTATTTTCATCTCAATTAATCTCATCCATTGATTGCCATACACATCTCTTAATTATAACCCTTCATTTGAATTGGGATTTCTATAAAAGCAAGTCATTACCCTCATTTCAACCCTAACCACAATCTTCAATATTTTGCTTCTCATACCATTCATCTTGAACAACCAAAATCTTCAATATTTTACTTCTCATATCATTTATCTTGAAGAACCATAATCTTCGATATTTTGCTATCATATCACTATCTTGAGATGTTGCCATCAATTATCAATATCAAGCTCATTGAGTACATTGCATACTACAAATTTGAGAACAAACAAAGAAAAATGGAGAAGAGTAATGGAGATGAATCAACTATGGCATAGAGATTGAGTATTATTGTTTCATTATTTGTAATTTCTATTGTCATTTGTGCTTCATTGTTGGATTAGGGCCTTTATTGCTTGAATTAGATAGTTTTGTAGTTGTTATTATTGATTCATGTTATTCCCTTGAATTCCAACATTGATCTACATTTAGTGAACCCGACGTGAATTGAACATACCTATTGTATATTTTTCTAAGGTTTTCTTACCTTTCTTGTTATTTTATTAACTAATATTCAAGACTAACTTTGTGTAGATCAAGTTGAACACAAAACCCTAGGATTTTCTAAAGATTTTATCATATCTTTCAAATGGTTGTGAATTTTTTATGGATTTTTTAGTGTGGTTCAAGGATCATATCAAGAGCCTACATTCCAAAAATTAGGTTTAGTCGACATTTTTTAGACAATTACACTATTTTTAGTAATTTCCAAATATTTCATCATATCTCCCAAATGGCTACGAATTTTAATCTAGGTTTTTTATTGAAGGTCTAAGATAATCTCATAAGCTTACACTCCAAAAATTAGCTTTTGGTCAATATTTTTGAGCAAGTTATCATGTTTTTTATGATTTTTCATAAATGTTAAATTTTGATCGCAAATTAGCAAATTTTTTGGAAATTTTTGCAGATCTTGAAAGCTCTCAGAATTCTATAGGGGTTTTGTTCTTTACATTTTTTATTTTGACCTCAACTAATTAATCTACAATTGGATCTTTGAAAATTAGTACTCCATAAATCTACTCCCTAAGGCTTAAATTAAGGATTTAAAAAAAATCACTTTTTTGGAAAGCTCTCAGAATTTCATTAGGGGTATCTTCTTTGCATTATTATTTTTGGGGTAAAAAATATAACAAAATAATCAAATCATGGAATCAGGTTAATAGCAAGCAAATTATTTTTTGGTTACTAATATTTGATTTCTAGCTTGTGGAAATCATTGGGAGAATACCTTTTGATCTAAGCTACTAATCCAATTTCTTGTAGGGTTCCATTGTGTGCTTATGATTTTTAAATTAGGAACATTTGGAATTAGTGCTTAAAAATAACAAGTGTTTTTCATTTCTTGTGCACTTGCATGTTCTATTAAATCCCAGATTGTTGTGTGTATATCCTCTCCCCTTGCACTTCGTGTGATCTTGGGTGCATGAGAAACACATAGCAATCTCTTTTCTTTTAGTAGTGAGGCCTTCCTTTGAGACACATCTTAACGGAGAACTCAAAGGGGATGACCTCAAGCTCGTTTCCCAGTGGGCTATACTAAAGGGGTGAAGACGAAATTCAATAACTCTATCTAGTGAAGTTATACCTTGCATGTCAATTCTGATGTGGGTGTATAGACCACATATGGGTTGATTAGAGGCTTTAGTGTCTCAGGTATGAAGTATACCACTAGTGTTTGTGATAGTCCCCCACTAGAAACCTATTGTTTTAGAGCCTAAGACCTATTTTGGTCATCTTTTATTGTTGGTACATTGGGATAGCATCGTCCTGAGAAGTTACTTACCACATTCGGTTCTTGGTTGAGGTGGAAAGGTTCCTTGTTTGGAGTTACTCCTTTCAAGGAAAGAGGTGTAAAGGTGGTACATGACCTTGTCATACTCTATCTTCACCCACTCCTCTTTCATAGATTACATCACTCCCCTAGGGGTGAGGTAAGCCCAACTTTATTAGACAAACCCTATTACTACTAGCTAGGTTGTGCTTGCTTGTATTGTTTGTGAACTAAGGCCAAGTGAGTTTTTCTGAAGAAAACTTGCAAACATACTAACTTACCAAGAAGTCAAATAGTCAAAATCAGCCAAATCTATTTTTCAAGTGTTTGTTGTGTTTTATGATCAAATATGAACTTACCAAAAACATAAAACAACCTAGAAAACATCAAATTAGGGCCAAAAAGAAAAACAACACAATTGTTAGGATCAAAATTTTGGAAGAAATTTTTGCACATCCAACTTTCAGTTTCTTTATAGACTGTGATTGTATACTTAGAGTAGAGACTTGTTTAGGTTCAATCAGTCCATTCATAGCATTTCATCATTCACCTTAGGCCATCTTGCATATTCCTAGTTTACATATACTACATCTTAGCTTCATTTCAGCATCATCTTTGAGTCTTGAGATTAAGAACTTATTGTACTATTTGGAAGACCATTAGTCTCATTTTTAGGTGTCTTGACCTTTATCATACCTCTCATCTATCTTATCTTTAGGTTGGGCCTGCAAATCACGAATCTAGTTTAGGTTCACCTTTTATCAATCATCATCGTCATCTTGGTTTATCCTCTTGAGGTCTTGACATTTAGACTTGTTACTTTGGTTCATCATAGTGTAATTATCATCCTCTTTTAAGGATCAAGGTTGCATACCAAATCCAAGAATAGTCATAGTTCCACTAGCACTTTGCATCCCAAGCATAGTCATAGTTTCATCACCATTCTTGCATATCAAAAACTTGGATGTAGTTTGCATTGTCATCCTTATAGTCCAAAAAAATCCAAAAACATAGCATAGAGTCATCTTCCATTTTCAATCCTTAGTTTGCATCTTCATCTTAGTTGCATACTTTTCAAAGTCTCAACATTCAAAGGTCACAAGTCGTATATGGTCTTGACTAGGTCAAAAAGGAAACAAAAAGACATAGATAACTCATATGACCCCTATATCAATCTGACTAGATCAACATGAAATTTGGGTCAACATCAAACCAACCTTATCCAACAGAAAGTGAAATAGCGAATCCATTTGACAATTTTACATTGAAGGAGGTTAACCAAAATATAAAACATGAGGAAATTGAAGAAGCTTCCAAAGATCCTAAGATAGTGTGAATTGTAGAGGAACTAGTCAATGAAAATCCTAATAGATATTTTCTTACACTTGCCAAGAAAGGTGTTAAGTTCTTGGTCACAACATATTTTCACAAGTTCAATCATCCTCACAAAAAATGCACACTAGTTTGCCACTTGGGGGAACAAAACATATTGTGACAACTACACACATCCCCTCTCCTCCAACATTTGGGACCAAAAGAACACATGCAACATCTCAACCTGATCAACTTTGAAATTCAGTGATGCATTTTCTTCATCCTCTAGTACCATGGGTATGACTTTTGCAAATTCATTTAGCACAACATCCACCCAAAACACCACACCATCAACCAACAAAAACACAAATCAAAACCCAAACCCACCAAGAAAAATAAGAAGGATTCACATTGTCACACCAAGAGTGAAAACCCAAACGACCAACACTACACCAAACATCAACATGTCTTTTGGGACAAACTTAAACACCAACCAAGCCCCATCACAACATAAAACTAATGTCAATACCAATACCAATACCATGTTCACATCTCACTTCCAACAAGGAAATCAAAGTCCTTTACAACAGAATGCCAACCCCAACCCAACATTTACATCCAACTTCCAAAAACAAAACCCGTTATCACACAATTACCTCAACATGCTTAACACCAATGCCAAACCTCTCATACAAAGTAAACCAAACATGCAACCATCACCCATGGACACTTTGATGCAACAAATGAAATCAATGCAACAACAAATGGAAAACATGCAAGTGGGTATAACAAAGAAAACATACTCAATAGAGAATCTATGTCCTTATCCCTTTGATAGAAGCATATGCATGCCACCTTTCCCACCACACTTCAATGTTCCAGGATTTAACAAGTATAAGGGGAAAGGAGATACAATAGAACAAATAAGGGAGTTTAATACTGCATGTATGGATATTGCTTTCGAGCCTACATACTTGATGAAATTATTTCCACATAGCCTTTCAGGGTAGGCTCTAGAGTGGTTCACACATCTTCCTCCTGGGATAAGAACATGGAACAAACTAGATGACAAGTTTATCACACACTTTTCCTATAACATTAAAATTGTTACAACCCTAGAAAAATTATGTAGAACCAAACAAAAGGAAGGGGATTCACTTACATAATTTTATCAAAGGTGGCAAACTATGTCCAACAAATGTCCTTGTCAAATACTTGAAAAATAGTTGGTCCCCATCTTTGTAGAAAACATTAACAGAGAATTGATGATTCAACTTCAAATCCATTGCTACAACACATTTGAGGATTTCATTGAAAATGGAGTCTCTATTGAGAAAGCTCTTGTTGTAAAAGGACTAGTCAAGATCTTCAAAGAAAACCAAAGCAATCCCAATGACAAGGGTAAATTTTGGTCTAGAAACAAAAATGTCACCAATGATGGGGTAGTCAATGCTAAAATGGTTAAAAAGGTTAACCCCACCATTCATCTTAAAGGTCCTTCTAGACAAAACAATCCAACACCAAGTCATGACCAAATGACAAATGCGGTCCAAAAAAATCAATAGTGTAAAGGTCCCTCACAAGAAAACATGCCAAAACGAACATACACACCCTTAGGAGAACCCATTAAATCAGTCCTAAAGAAACTCTTATAATCCAATGTCATTCAACTTTTTGATATCATACCATATGAACCAATGCTAGTCAAACCAGTTTGGTGGAATGACAATGAATTTTTTGAATGTCATTCATTATATGAAAGGACATAAAACATCATCACGTTGGAGACTTAAAGATCATATCCAATACCTTATTGAACAAGGCAACATATCAATGGACAATTCACAAGGAAAGACAAATGTTGATCATACCATATTCAAGACTCCCCTACAAGACCATGGAAAGAGAAAAGCCTCTAGTTTAGGGAACAATACCAATAACAATGCCAATTATACCAATGTTTCATATGACTATACCCTCAATCACATTTAGGCCTTTGATAACCATGTTACTACCATTACCATTGATAAAAATTCAGAATGTGTCATTACCACTCATAGAGCTAAAGTGACCTTGCAAAGGTATCGCTTCTAATCCACCACCAAAGACTCAATATAATCTCTTGGACCATCTTGGAAAGACTCCCACACAAATATCCATTCTTGAGTTGTTTTGCATATCCATTGAGCATAAATCCATTTTAGACAAAGATTTACAAGAAACATTCATTCCAAATGACCTAAACATTAATCAATTCCAGGCCATGGTAGGATACTTAGCTACAAACAATCATGTCACATTTTCCAAGCAAGATTTTCCTGCACAATGACCAAATCATAATGACCCATTACACCTTGAGGTATATGATAATAAACACAAAATTGGACAAGTCTTGGTAGATGGTGGAGTAGGTATGAATATATGCACCCTAAAATTGGTCACAACATTGGGATTCTCTAAGGATTGTATAAACAAGTCTACGAAAATCATTATCAAGGCTTATGACGATGCTCAGTACTCATCCAAGGGTATAATCACATTTCCCATGAGGGTTGAGTCTGTTATTTAAAACATAATATTCCAAGTCTTGGATTTGGACTTACCATACAACCTTCTCCTTTGTTGCCCATGGATTCATGCCATGAGAGTTGTACCATCCACATACCACCAATGCCTTAAATTTCCATATAATGGCACCAAAATCGCTATATCAAGTGATCCCAACCCCTTCCAATATTGCACTAATTTGAAAGGGACCACTAAACTTCAAGTACCTATCAATTAGGAAGCCTCTCCATCCACCTCCTTACATTACATTGGTCCCTCTTCACTATCCACATCTTCCACTCCATCTATTCCCCTCCCCAAAGGTAAAATCTAGATTTAGGAACAAGGACATGGAGAGTATCATATTGATAGTTCATTTTGTATTGGGGAGCTATCTACATCACCTAAGATGGTAGGTGAAGATGCTAATAGCGCTAAGAATGTCCAAAACCCTAAGGATGATGCTACGTCAGCTCTAGATCTATGTGAGAATATGTAAAAAAATGACCATGTTGAGATGGAAAACTTTTGGGAACCTGAAGATCCTTTAGTCCTTACCCTATCCACTCCATCCCAATCCTTTCAAGCCTATGATAATCAATTATTTGATCATGATCCTATTGAGGATATTAAAGATCATCCCTTTCCATCTCATGATCCTCTTCCCCCTATTCCATCTTCTGAGCTATCACCCTTCCATTTTGACCATCTTGAGTTAGGGCATGCATCCCCTATTGTTGCCTCTACTAAGTTTTCTTTCCAACTCATTAAGGATGTGCAAGCCTCATGTGATGTTAACAATTCCAAAAAGGATAGTCACAAAGAATCCATTGAGTGCATCACCAACCTTTTTAATCAACCACACATTCTCTCCACCTCATTTATCTCATCCATCTCACCCATGTTCATCCACCTCATAGGCATGGATCAACAAGTATCACCTCAAGAAAATAACAAGTATATAACTCAAGAATCAAAAGTGAAAGTTCCTTTTTCCAAATGGAGATCCAAAATCAAGATAAAGCAAATGAAGAAAGAGAGATCAAGAAAATTCCTTTAGTCAAAATAAAAATCTATTGGACAAATCAAAGATAAAAATAAAAGTCAAGAATGGAAGTAAGAAAAAATTGATCTCCAATTATGCCTCTTCATCCAAAATAACTAGAGGCATTTATCAAATCAAAATATCAAAAGATGATCTTGTTGATCGTAATTCTCCATCTTCATCACCTTCACCCAATCCATACATTTTATCAAATCCACACATATCCACACACCCATAATATCACTCCATCTCCCTTGGCGATGTTTCTCAATAGACCTTTGAGGATGACCCCTTTACTTATTGTAACTTACTAGCTGCCCAAAATCCTTTTCGTGTGAATCCTGACAACCCATGTAGTGTGCATGTTAGGAATCATACCCTAGCTCAATCCTCTATATCCATCATTCACACCCTTCATTCAAATCATATCCTTTCATTCGACATGGTCATCCAAATATCCAACTAATTGGTTGGGTCCTTACATCAAACCGCAACATCTAGATCTAACACTTATCAGCTTGCCACTCCTAAATTTGAAACATTACCAAATCCCATCAACACTGTGCACCTTCACAAGTACTATACCTAGCTTTCAAAAAATCCCATCAAAAATAGAAAAAAATAAAATAAAATTGTTACTATGATGAAAACCTGGAAAACAAGCGTCTTGGTGACACAAAAAAAATTAAAAATAAATAAATAATAGTAAAGAGAAATAAACTATCCAATAGTGAAAACCACTTCAGTGGCACTTTGGATAAGTACCATGGTGAAAAACCTAGAAAATAGGTGCCATGTGTAGTCAGTCTTTGCTCCATCATCTAGTACTATCATTTTATCTGATTTTCCACTTCCATCCATGGTCTATCACACACATTCCACTCCATAATAAACTCTATCCTCTCCATCTCACCCATAATAAAGCTTATTCATCCCTCTCATGGTCTGAGAATGGTTGACATTTGGAATCTTGCACTTTTCATATCCATCTATAATAATTTTTTGTCCACCCATGTCTTCATCCATAATAAATTGGTCATGTACCTCACTGGGGGGCAATTCTTGGACTTACATCTTACATGGGATCCTAGACATGGTTTAGCACTTCAAAAAACACCAGAAAATCCAAAATTAATATAAAGTATCAAAATCCAAAAAAAATATAAAACATTGAAATCCAACAAAACCATAAAACATCAAAAATTCAAAAAAATCAAAAAGTGTCAAAATCTCCCAAAAATAGAGTATGTGTCAATCCAAGTGATTTGTTCACTATGTTTCCTTTTCAACTTCACATAGGAAATGCCATCATCGATGAGCCCCTGAGGCATTAGGTTAGTCCTCTAGGTTTTCTCATAATAAATTGTCAAGTCCTTTTGTATCCATCTTTATAATAAACTATCCATGGTCCAAGTGGTCAAACTACATTATCTTTGTGCTTTACGTAGGAAGGGTCATCATAAATAATCCCTTGAGGCATTAGGTCAGTCCCTTAGGGTATGTCATAACAAGGTCTTCATCCATCCCAAATCGTATCATAATAATTTGTTCCTTGCTAAGGTTGACATTTTGAGCAGACACAAATAGTTATCAACCAAGAGAACTGAGCTTATCCAAATCATGAAACAAGTAAACTATCCAATAAATCCTCAACCAAATAGATCAATTTCCTAAACACAGGTGCCTATCAAAACATTAACATCAAACAATAAATAATTAGTAATCCTTATCAGCTATCAAACAGTCTTATACAGGGTGTTGCATTGTCAAAACCAGACTAAATGTCTTATACGACATGTTGCATCTCTAAAACTAGACATTAGCAATCCAACCTATCAATTGTCTTATACAGGTTGTTGTAAACTCAAAACCAATCTCAATCCATTATTGGCCTTATATGAGGTGTACCATTCCTGAAGCCAGATGCTATGATTATCCAAAACTTGATCATACAAACAATCATTGGAAAACGATCTAAATGGTTGTTGACTTTGTTGGTCCAATTTTTTTTATCTTTTTATCGATTTATCTTTGGTCATGTTAGTATGCACCTCAAGGATGTCCTAAAAGGATTTAGAGGAGCAATGATGGACCATGACCTTTTTCTCTTTAGTTTATGTTTGTGGTTTGTCTTGGAAATATGACTGGGGCAACTTAGCTCCTTGTGTGTGATCGAATTTCCATTTGGCATAATTAAAGCATCCTATGCAAGATAAAGTTAAATCTAACACTTTCTTGTGTCAAGATCAACATGCTTTGTGGTTATTTCCTCACATGTTCTGACAAGGCTATGTGGTTACTAGTATGTGTCATGGCACTGCTTTTTTTTCATGTGTTTTTTTTTTGCAAGGGATTACATATCACACCTTGGTCTATGTCATATCTTAGTGTTCTATATCCATTGCCATAATAATTTTTTTGATCATAATTATGCAATCAAATAAGAGCTTGATCATTTGCTAGCAAGATCTCAAGATATCAAGTCCCAATTCATGTATTTTCTTTCATTCCATTCCTCATCACTTTTTTTCTTTCGTACTAACACCCCATCCATTCATCCCTAGATCAAATTTTGAGCCTAGTTTTTCATCACTAATGCATTTGCGCTTATCAAATTAGCCTATCGCTAAAGTTGCCAAAAAAATTGGAATTTTTTGAAAAAATTTCAATTTTCTCAAGGGGGAAAAACCCTATCCCGCATCTACCAAAGCACACTTGGGCATATCCTGAGCTGAATTTCTAGAGTTATTCTTTGACACAACACTCGAAATCACATTATGTCAAAGAGGGGCAAAATGTAGACACTAAAAATTGTCTCAAGCCTGCAAGCAACATTTTGTCATTAATTCACCTTCTTCCTAGCATAATTAAATAATTTTAATTATGTAATTATCCCCTAATGTCATAATTATTCTATTAATTAAATAATTCTTAATTGTTTAATTAATTCACTTTATCCTTATTCATCCTTGATTAATTTAAATAAATATCAAATTTATTAAAATTATGTCACTAATTATCCTTGTTCCCTCTATAATTAAATAAATTCTTATTTATTTTCATTTTCCTCTATAATTAAATAATTATTTTAATTATTTTATCATTTTCCTCTCCCTTATAATTAAATAATAGTTTTATTATTTAATTATTCCTCATTTTCATCCACTCTCTATTAAATAATTATTTAATTATTTAATATTTAGTATTCCACCTCTTCTTCTATAATTAAATACTAATTTTTATTATTTAATTATTCATCTCGCCATTCCCTAAATTAAATAATTGTTTTAATTATTTAATTTACCTTTCTTGAGCTAAGCCCTATCTCTTATTCCAATTTCTTGGATCGTGGTCCCTTCTTCATATCCTTATCTATTTTCCTCTCAATTAATCTCATCCATTGATCACCATACATCATCTCTCAGTCCTAACCCTTCATTTGAATTGGGATTTCTATAAAAGCAAGTCATCACCCTCATTTCAACCCTAACCACAATCTTCAATATTTTGCTTCTCATATCATTCATCTTGAAGAACCATAACTTTGATATTTTGATATCATATCTCTATCTTGAGATCTTGCCATCAATTCTCAATATCAAGCTCATTGAGCACATTGCATACTACAAATCTGAACAAACAAAGAAAAATGGAGAAGAGCAATGGAGATGAATCAACTATGGCATAGAGATTGAGTATTATTGTTTCATTATTTGTGATTTATATTGTCATTTGTGCTTCACTATTGGATTAGGGTCTTTATTGCTTAAATTAGATATTTTTGTGGTTGTTATTATTGATTCATGCTTATTCCCCCAAATTTTAACCCTATCTACATAAAGTGCTTGGTCTAACCTTTTATGGGGTGGTTTCCATGCAAGTGGAAGTTGGATCCTTGTTGGACTTGCTATTTCCAATTCCCTCCTTATCCCAACATGGGCACATAATAAGTCGAGATCTGCAATAACGTTTTGATTTCTTGTTGGCACTAGTGGGAGATGGTCTATCAATGTGTGGAGGGCATGAAACTTCTATTTTATATCACGTTCCACCCATGGGTCAAATATATGACCATGAAATTCTATTGCAGACTCAAAAAATCTAGGACCATCATGTTGTAGGCTCCTGCTAAATGCTTCTCGCAAACATCTCACTTCGGAGGATGATTAAAGGAAAGAACCTAAAAATAGACCACCCAGGAGGTATAAAGCCTCTACAAATTCATACCTTTCAAGTGCTTCGACCAATTTTATTTGATTGACCACATCATCCCACACGTACTTTAGGAAGAGAAGATGAACCAAAATTTGGCTTCTTAAGAGGTCCATATAGTTGGATAGGAAAGATTAAGCTATCTCACACTTAGAATAGTAGCATGCAGGATCCATTAGCATCATACATTTGACAACCTCATGGATTGCATTCTTGATAGTCAAAAAGTTGAACTTGAAAATGGAATGCAACATCTCTATCATGAACGAAACATCATTCATTTTTACTGATTGGTTGGGAAGCTAGCCAACACGAATCTTTGAGTTCAACATCTTATGTGTGAGAGAAATCACTAAAGGCAATGAACAAAGAGGAAACAAGAAGATAACATTGAAGAACTTGTTGATTAACAACGCAGACTCCCCTCAAATAGGTTGCACGATTTCATTGTTTCTATTCCAGAGGACCAAAATGGTTGACCTTCCAGTTCATAGTAGGTGCTTTAAAATTCTCCTTATGTACTCTCAAAATGGAAAAAAAATGTGGATGACAAAGAGTGTTGCAGGCATGTAGAAAAACATAAATTGAAAGCATAATAGAAAACCCCAATGATTGGGATTGTGTTTCCTTATAAATCACAATTTTTTCAATTTTTTCTCCAAATAATGCTTCATCCACTACTTCTATAAATAAATAATATCATAGTTTTTTTATGATAAAAAATAAATAACACACTGTGTTTATGATAATAAATCAATAACACACTCTCTTTATGATAACAAATATTTAATTGATTTGATGCTTTTCTTTTGTCAACAAATTGTAGATATTATTAATATCGATATTATATTAAACTATTGTTCAACGAAAAGAATTTCATAAGAGTTTATGGTGTTCTTTACTTAAGGGGATTGTATGGTAGATTCATGTTTGATATGCACACATTTTATAGTTGTGCAATGATCTCTATATCAACTTAATAAGATTTCTTATGTCTTGTAGGTAGCTCTTTCTTTTACCAATAGCCTTTGCTATCAAATGTATGTTCAGTAATATTACAAGACTTTCAACTTGTAAACCTTTATTTTTCATAATCCTATTAAATATGCCTTTAAGGAATCCCACCTATCATCTAGTTGGGCCCAAAGTGAAAGAGATATTACCACTCCCAATAATTGGTCCATTGTTTCCCTACTTAATCATAAGATAGAGGGGTGTTCCTATGACTTTAAAACCTTTCATTCTTAGACAAAAAATTGGATTTAAGGATTAAATGGGAAACTATGACATTGAGAACCCACATGCATTCCTTTAAATAATACAAGATATGCTAATTCCAAATGACTATTAAATTTTCATATATTCCCAACTAAAAAATATTAACTAACACCTATTAGTAAAACTAGATACTAAAGTTATTAATCCAAATTACTAATGATATATAAAGTAAGAATCCTTCATTTAATGAATTATCAACAAGATTTATTATCACCAAATTTCATACATCAAAGAAAAAATAATATACTTAATCACCATAAGAAGCCTCAATACCTATTGGATATGATTAAGGAGGCCTAATTCAAAAATGAAGTGCATGTAAAGACACAAGTTTTAAAAAGTTGCACAAAAATAATTATAAGGTTTTTTATAGTTTATATAAAATATTCAACACTTTATAAAGTTGATAATGAGAATTGCACAGTGTAAGAGAAATATTGAATCAACCAAAAATAGATTCTTTTAATTTTTTTATTTCATTTGTAAGGTTTTCAAAACCATACTATCTATGTATAATTGGAGGTTGGCAAACACTGGGAGTTATGAAACCAGCAAACCCACAAACTATTGTAAAACCATCTACATGTAGCAACCCAAATGGTTAGTCACCCCTCAGGTCAATTTGGTTATTTTTGTGTATTCCCCACCTGCAACTGCTCCCCATGCTCTCCACCCTTTAACTTTGAACATGCAAAATGAAATAACTGACAACCCACATTGTGTTTTTCAACCTACAATTATTCAATAATCATATGAATAAATTGAAATGCCATATTTAATCTAACTAAGAGTTGTTATACACTTTGAAGGTGCCTTTTACTACATTCCTTTTGACAAATAAGAAAATGTTTTCATTACAACCATATTGTCTATGTATAATTGGAAGTTAGAAAACATTGGGTTTTATAAAACCTGCGACCCACAAACTGTGGTAAATCCCTCTACATGTAACAACCTAACTGGTTATTCACCCTTCAGGTAAATTTGGTTAGTTTTGTGTATCACCCACCTACAATTTCTCCCTGTGCTCACTACCCTTTAACTTTGAACATGCAAAATGAAATAACTGAAAACCCACATTGTGTTTTCCAACCTACAATTATTCAATAATCATATGAAGAAATTTAAATTCCATATTTACTCTAACTAAGATTTTTTATACACTTTGAAGGTGTCTTTCATTGTATTCCTACTATGTAAATAAGAAAAGGTTTTCACTACAACCATATTGTCTATGTATAATTGGAATTTATAAAACATTGGGTGTCATAAAACCTGCAACCCACATACTATTGTAAAATCGTCTACATGTAACAAGCCAATTGGTTAGTCACCCCTTAGGTCAATTTGGTTAGTTTTTTGTATCCCCCATCTGCAGCTGCTCCCCATGCTCTCCACCCTTTAACTTTGAACATGCAAAATGAGATAATTGACAACCCACACTGTGTTTTCCAACTTGCAATTATTCAATAATCATATGAAGAAATTAAAATTCCATATTTACTCTAACCATGAGTTGTTATACACTTTGAAGGTTCCTTTAATTACATTCCTGATGTGTAAATAAGAAAAGGTTTTCATTAAACCATATCGTCTATGTATAATTGGAAGTTGGAAAACACTAGATGCTATAAAACCTACAACCCACATACTGTTGTAAAACCCTCTACACATAACAACCCAATCGATTGGTCACTCCTCAAGTCAATTTGGTTAGTTTTATGTATCCCCCACTTGCAACTCCTCCCCGTGCTCTCCACCCTTTAACTTTGAACATATAGAATGAAATAATTGACAACCCACATTGTGTTTTCCAACCCACAATTATTCATGGCATTTATTTTACCATCATATGAGGAAATTGAAACACAATTTTTAGTCTACCTAAGCTTATTATAAATGTTGAATGTGTCTTTTATTACATTTTTACTGTCTAAATAACAAAATCTTTTCATTACAATCATATTGTCTATTAAACCCAGGGTGTTATTAAACCTATCACCCTTGATAAAAAGCACACCAAAGTGAATGAGATAGATAATTTATTGACTGGAGAGATTATTCATGCTCTTTAGAAGTTGAGGAAGGAGCATGTGCAGTATGTGCAATGGGAAAATGGAAATGCAAAAGTCGATAAACTCGAGATGTTTTTTATTACATATGAATTTGTGCAAGCAAAGAAAGTGAGAGATGATGCTATAAGTGGAGTTGAACAAATGAAGTCAAACATTCTTCAACTTAATAATTTCATGGAACAAAGAAAACTAGAAATAGATGATATGGAAAAGGAAAAATCAGATCTAAGTGCAAAAAAAGACAATCAGTTGGGTGGAGACATGAAAGTCTTATCTAAAAATGCAAACAAGTTTTCTAACGAACTTTTTAAAAGAAACATCTACATTTTCTAATTAGAAAGACACTATAAAAGCTAAGAAAAAAGTGACTAAAAAGCTACATAAAAGAATTCAATAAATTGAAAAATCTATCGAAGAAAGGGATGTTGTTGTCCTAAGAGCTGATGAGGGAGTAATTGCTCTAAAGCTTAAAGTGAAAGATATGAAAAAGAAGTTATAATATCATGAAAATGAATAATAGGGGGTGTTAATAGGTAAGAGCAATGGGGATGAAGAAAAAATACCTCAATGATCAACTTGTACATACAAAAGTGATAGTTGGAACTTGTGTTGAAACTATAGCAAAACATCAGAAGACTAAAATTAACCTCTTAGAAAAGGAAGTAAAAGATAAGAAGAATATTTTATCGTGTACAGAGTAGAAATTATTCATTATAGTCAATAGTTTGAGTGTCATACGGATTATTTATGTTTGTGCATTTATCAAACATCCAAAGATAGCATTGAAGACCATAATTGATTAGAATATATCTATGATGAGAGTAATACTTACCTACATATATACATACACATAATATTTATTGGTATACATGTTTTCATTCATGTAATAAAAACATTCCACGTGTTTATCGTTTGGCTAGATGTGACTTTTGTGTAATTGTATTTCCTAAGGAGAGAAAATATTCCTATTGCCACTTTGGATGGAAGCATAATGTAGGTGGAAAAACACAAATTTTATGGGTTTTGAAGGAACCATGTATGCAATAAATCTATTGGATACCCTTGAATGCTATATTCAAAATATGTTGAGCTCAAACAATTCAAATTTCAAATTTTTTATTCATTTGTAAGTATGTTAACATAAATAATAAGACTTGAAGTGGCATTTCCTAACATTATTTAACATTGTTTATAATGAGATTTTACATGGCAATAAAAAGTCCGGTATGATATCTACAATAACATAGTCTTCAAAATTAGAAAATAATGTAATTTTACACCATTATTTTTCAATAATTACATGACCAAAGATAGAATACGCAATGACTATTCATTGCCTGTCTCGTCCTCTCCTATGCTGCCTATTATGTACAATTGAGGAGATGGTCTAATAAAATATTATAGGCTTCTTTGGGTCCTTGGAACTGAGGGTGGGGTGATTCTACTTGCACAAATCCTCATTGTTGTACATGTAATAAGAAGGTTTTGGGGACCCTATGCTTTCACCTTGACACTTTCAACACCTTCAGCCTATAACAAACTCGTTAATGCAAATGAGCATGTTGATCAATTAACATATGGATGAAAACAAGTATAAGGTACTATGATATATGTGGAAAGAAAGTATAAGGTACTATGATATATGTACCCATGGAAGAGAAGGCCTTAATTCAAAAATGCCATATCGCAAAGGAATCCATAAAATCAGAGAGAATGTCTATGAAAGCACCGCGATAAAGCAGACTGTAGGCAAGAGTAATAACCTCAATAATGTGGACTTTGACACAACCTTTTGGCATTCCAACACCATGGTAGACAAAACCTCTCCTCACATCTATTAGAATTCCTTTTCCAACCACTTTACCCCCTGAGCAAAGTTCAACATGATTGTGAACCTTTAAAATGATGCTCTCATCATCTATCGTCTCATCATCAACATGATTTGGCTGCATTGGAATTTTCATTAAAATCAATCATAATTCATGTCATAGTTAAGCATTCATAAATAAATCAAAATAGAAGCATGGAAATGTGTTGTTTCCTATTAATATAGATGGCAGGCTAGTGCTCTCCTCATCCCCATGTCCATCTTTATCGCCTTCCCCCACATGCATTGTGACTATGTCATCAATAAGATCAAGGCCCATTTTTTCTCGAGACAACAAACATCTGATAACATTTTGATCCTACACAACATGGTAGAGGTGTGAGTAGACAAAGATCATAACCAAACTTTATAATTTTATACAACAATATACATACACAAACATATCAATTTCAAACTATAATTTCCAATAATATATGCATAAAAGGAAAGTAGATAGCACACTTCAAATTGGTGAGCTCATAGGAATGTAGTGATCACCTCAATATTTGTTTGGTCAGTGCTTTTTCACTTCTTTTCCAGAAATTAAGAAATAGGAATATCATCATCCTAGTATGTAAATGTGAAATACATTCCAAAAAAGGTCATGACATACAAACTCTACCCTTTTCAATAAATAAAAATAGATACTTACTGAATTTTTTTTCACATATATGATCTCCTCCCCATGCACCCTTTCTTCTTTATTGCCCTACCAAGGTACATTTTCCTATCCCAATTAGACACTACCCTGCCAATGCCCACCACTTCCTTGTTCATCCTTGGCCTGCAATGGTGGGAATTTAAATGTCATAACAAATTCAAATGCATGCAACCAATTCATTCAAAATATCAAAATACACATTAAAGAGCATATTTCAAAATTACCCTTTCTTCCACTTTCTTCCTTTGAAGGAACCTTGAAAGTTTTGGCTGTCTATGCTCCCTCTTCTTCTCAACATTAGATGGCATGTTGGGAGGAAGAACATCATCTTGTACTTTCATGGGTAGTGCCTCCTCTTCCAAATAAAATATACCATGCTTAGGGATAACATTCACTCCTTGACCATCTCCCTGTCATTCCATGTAAGTTAACAGTACGTGAACCTTTTATGCATCAAAACAGAAAAAATGAACCAACCTAAATTCATATTTAATAGTTTATTTCCACATTACCATTTTCTTTCTCTCTACAAGATCAATATTATTTTCCTTCTTTCCTCCCTCTTCTTACTATTGTATGAGTACATAGTAACTTTCACCTCCTTTGCTTCGTGAGGAAATTAAGGGAAGTCTTTTTTACCATACGCTATGCAAAACCTTTCAATAATATGCCTTCTCTTCATATTATAATATACCCTCATTTGGTACTCCACAACATTTTCCATCCTTTGAAGATACATTTTTATTTTGTCAGGGGGAGGACACGGGCGTTTTTGTGGTCCCCCCACCACACTTTAGCCACACTTTCATAGCATCAAAAGCGGAATTTTGTGGTCCAACACCCTATGCACATTAAACATTCTCAAATCCCAAAATATTTTCCCTCCCCCAATGCTAAATGAACCATATGTAGAGTAATGTGCAAATTTGCTACCTAGCCATACTATTTTGTGATGAGTAGCATCTTAGACAAAAAATTCAAAAAATAAAATAATTTGCCATATTTGATATTAAAATAAATTGAATGAACAACATATACACACAACCAAACGATGCAATAATTTAATTTTCTATCTACCTTCTCATCCTTTGCATCACCCCATACTTCATTCACACCCTCCTCATCATTAGGGTCACCCTTTGCATCCTCATACTATGCTTGTCATGATCATCATCCTTGTTGACATGAACACCATAATCTTCATCAGGGACATCCTCTTCATATTTAGCCTCCTCCTCATATTCAACCTCTTCCTCATCTTCAACCCCCTCCTCCACTTCAGCATCCTCCTCATCTTCATCCTCCTCTTCCTTGAGGACTATTGCATGAGCCTTATCGTTACCCCAATTATCGACCTAAAGTAAATGAATGATATACTATTAAAATCATTATATTCATAATAAAAATTAAATTTTCTAAATGAAATTGTAAAGCATAATGATTGACTCATTGGAAGGAAAGAGTAATGGGAAGTTCACAAGCAATTATAGAACATGTTACTGCCTCAACGTTCAACATTATCCTAAAAGGAGGGGAGGTCCTGTGTACAAACTTTCCTATCTCCTGCTTAAATCATTCCCACTTTTCAGTCAACATCATAACTATGTCTCAAGGATTAAAATTAAACATTTGAACAAATGCATCTTGTAATTTGTGGATCTTACCATCATGATTATTGAACGGGACCATCCCGAAGGAGATCAACCACTACACGTCCTATCAAATTTCTCGACCGCCTCAATAGTATTCATCATAGTATGAACCACCTTTTCTTTTAAAGGAGGCATCCCTGGTTCTCTGTAAAATGTAAAAAAGATGCAAGTGTCACGGACAATTAAAGTTCCAAAATATATTGCATTGTCTATTGTAAGGAAGCATATATTTTTTCAATCATATGAGGAAACTCAAATGCAATTTCTATTGTAACTAAGAATTATTGTACTCACAACCCACTTTATTTTTCAACCTACAAATGTACTATACATTTTATTTTTTGATCATATGAAATTGAAATGCAAATTTTATTGTAACTAACAGTTGTGGTAAATTTTGAATTTTCCTTTCATTACATTTGTACTCTCTAAATAACAAAAGGTTTTCAATATGTTTGTAATGTGAATAAAATTGTAGTTTGGAAAACACTGGGTGTTGTAAAAACTTGTAACCCCAATAGTGTTTAAAAACCCTAAACATGTAACAACCCAATTGGCTAGACACCCCTCCTCAATTTTCTCTATTTTATGACTCTCTTGAAAACCTTTTGTTTTGTACACTATAAGATGTACTAAAATTAGAAAATAGTGTGTGTTATAAAATCGACAACCCACATGTTATTGTAAAACCCTCTACATGTAACAACACAATCGGTTGGTCACCCTTCACCTCAAATTGGTTAAATTTATGTATCCCCACCTGCAACTCCTCCCTATGCTCTCCACCCTTTAGCTTTGGACATACAGAATGAAATAATTGACAACTGACATTTTGTTTTCCAAGCTGCAATTATCTTGTGCATTTTTTGTTCCAATCATATGAAGAAATTGAAATACATTTTTTACTCTAAAATTTGTTATTAATTTTGAAGGTGAACCTCATTACATTATTACTATCTACAACAGAAAAGGCTTTTATTGCATTCATATTATTTTCATATACTATAGTTTGCAAAACATTGGGTGACTAACCAAATTGAGGCAAGGTGTGATAAACCAATTGGGTTGTTACTGTGTAAATAAAAAAGGTTTTGATTAAATTCATACTATTTTATAAAATTGTAGGCTAGAAACACTTGGTGTTCTCAACCTTGCAACCCACATGTTGTTTTAAAACCCTCTACACATAACAACCCAGTTGGTTACTCGCCCCTCACCTCATGTAATTTAATTGCAAATCCAACATTTTGTTTTCCAACATGCAATTATATAGGCATATTGTAGTACCCCTCCGTTTATGCTTATGTTTTTCTGCTGTTGTGTTTTTACACTGTTAGATTATGATACCTTGTTTGGATATTTTGATCGCTAGTTTTGAGTGATAGTGGATTTATTCTGTGACATGATGATACATTGTATGGTGATTACTATTTTCTGATATGCTTTAAGAAAGCTTAGATGTTAACTTTCAGTTGATTATTGCTATGCATATGTTCTGATGGACTAACAGCTATTTATTTCGTCAGTCTGATGTGATGTGTATTGGTGTGGAGAACGGAATCGCATCACTCGCTTGTGAGTGCCCTGTGATATCTGTGATTTTCTCCGCATGGTGTGTCTATTCAATGCTTTATATATATATATATGTATGCATGTTATTGCTTGGTTGCAGGGATTGCAGGTACATGACACCGACTCCACCTGGGTACTCAGGTCTGAGCGTGTCAAGACTCAACGGATACGTTGATTGGGAGATAGTAGTTTGGTTTACCCTAGTCTAATCTATAATCCCGGTCTTAGTACATTGTCTGTTTTGGTTCAGAGTCATAGGGTTGTTTGTCATTTTCTGTTTGGATAAATTGCTTGAAAGGTAAATTTGGTTAATTTTTAATGATAGTTTATTGTGTTTTAAATTAATGTTTAAATGTGGAAGAGATTAGTTGCTTGATTATTTAATTAATTAATTAGCTTATTTGGTTAAATAGTTTGATCTTAAAAGATTAAACTTATTTAATTAAATAAATAAATTAATTAAATTAAAATAATTAAGTGTGTAAATAGATTTAATATTTGAAAATTAAATAAATTGTGGAAATTGTATATTTAAATTAAATAAAATAAATGCATGCTATTTGAATTTTAATTTTTAAATTTAAATAAAATTATTATGTGCATGCAATTTAAAAAGAAAAGTTATCCGAGAAGTGGTTGAGATATTTTTGCATCTTATCGACATGTGTGCCAGTGCTTTAAATGAATATTGTTGGGGAAAAATTTGGATCTCGGGGAAAAACACAAGGGTTGTTCAATTTCCTCACGGGAAAAATATCTCAGCTTGTGCAAAAAATTTCTGAATTAAGTTAATTTCGTAATACTGTATATTTGTGGAAGATCCCTTGGAGGATCTTGGTGGTTAGTTAAGCTCTCTTGGATTTGGGGATTTCTTTTGAAGAAAATTTTGGGATTTGTACGCTACAGGCAAAAGGAATTCTTCTACAGGCAGTTAACATAATACAGGTATTTTTCTTGTTTTGTTTATTTCTTTCCATACAAGAGTTAGAGAAAAGATTTGTTTGTGTTTTCCTGTATTTAACTCAGGAATTTTGTAAAACTTGATTAAACTGTAGAAAATCTTCAAACGACACAGGAAAGAAATGTTTTAAAGAATTTTTAAATGTAGTTTCCTGTTGAAAATTGTTAAGGGTATTGCATAAATGAATTTTGATATTTTTAGATAACAATCTGCTGTGATTTTAGTTGATAGTTTTTGTGGAGTATTTGTTTAAATGTACAAATTTCATAATTTATTCTGTAGAAAAGAAAATATACCCTATGAAAATATTTGCATAATTACAGTATATTATTCACAGTATTTTATTTACTGTTTTAAAAAAAAATCTGTATATATATATATATTTGTTTATGGTATATGAGGATTCTTCATTAAAATTCCTTTAAAAAAAAATAGTGAAATCCACGTACGGATTTTCGTCAAACCTGCACAGTAATTAACATTTTTGAAATGTATTTTTCGGATTTCGTTATTCACGAAAGAAAGAATTCCGCAGCTTTTTTTTTATGAAATAAATTTATTAAAACTTTGTTTTGTTAATGGTAAGGGGCCGAGGGCATACCCCACGGCCGACCCCCGTAGGGAGCCGGCTGTGAGGGTAGCGCTCGGCGCTGCCTTCACAGGCAGTGCCGGCGCTGTCGGCATGGCCGAGCCCTCCCATGAGGGTTTCGGTTGTGGGGAAGAGCTGACCCCTGTTTTAATAAAAATATATGTTTTATATTAAACTTAAAAAAAAAATAGTTTCTCTTTAATGTTTAATACGCGGATTTTATGAATAAAGTTTTAAATTCGATTGTTTATATGTTATCATATTTTGTATTTAAATATATATTTATATATATATATCTATATATATATATATCTATATATAATGTGAGAACCATATATATATTCTGTGTTAGGAAAAATAATTTTGGAAATTATTTTTGAGATAAATTATATTTTCTTTAAGTTATGATGTATGTGTAAATTAATATTGAGAAATTATAGAATACAATAAATGGTGAATTTGAGAAAATTAGAAAAATAGATTAAAGGAAACAGTTATTTTAATTGAACTTGAAATAGATATTTTATTAAGATGATTTGTATACATGTTGTATTTAAACTGATGCATATGGATTCAGTATATCCAAACAATAGACATTTTCCTTTCTTGATTTGTACTTAATCGTGTTTTTTTTTTTTTGGGTAAAATGGGAAAGCTATTATTGCATAAGTCTTCCAGAATAAATTGTGTAAAAAGGGTGTTTTATTGTTTAAAGGTATTTCTTGGGTTGTGCATGTGATAAATATGGTATTTTGATACTAGGTTTTTGCTAAAAGTTTTAATGATCGTTGAGGGTCAATTGTTATTGTGTGATGAACTTTATGCACTTGTAAACCCTAGTCAAGAAAACTTAGTATATCCTTGTTATGTTTAGGGGAGTGGCTTTTTGTAAGGGCCGACACACAAAGTGGTGTCAGGGTAACTTACAAAGAGTTAATAATTCAGTGACAACTAAGAACACAGTAGTTAGATTTAAAAATCCTTAACAAGATGATTATGCCTCGCTTATGACTCTTGAGCTACTTCAGTCTTGAGTATAAGATGAGAAGGCCTGGAATGGCAAATCAATGTCTTGTTTCTTCAAGAGACATTCGATTCCACAATAGTATGCAATAGGGGCCGGGTTTTGTAAGAGGTTGCCAGGGTAACCCAAGGTTGGGGGCCAGAACCTAGGAAGAAACACCAAGGTAACCTTTGCTACGTTGTGATGACACTCCACCTAAAGTACCAGTTAACCTTGTGTATGTAGCATATTCAATCGTCAAAATCTAGAAGCAATGTAACCAATAGTTTGTTATGTACTAGTGTCTAGGGTTAGTAGATTAGGTCTAGGTAACCTTATTACTATCTCCTAGCACGGGGGGTGGACCTACGGGTACCACATGGTTGGGTGGAACGTGCACCTTACTCCGTTGGGTCCCCAGTTTCATCATGGCATCAAGAGCTTCATGGATGGAGAGCTTGCACTTGGAAACTTATGAGTATTTCATCATTGTATATTGTAAATTTTGTATTGTTAAACATCCCTCAAATGTTGTGAGGTGAACAATGTAATTGTAATTATTATTGAACTACCTCATCAGATGGATGAGTATTGTATATTTGATTAAATTGCAATGTATGGAAAACAAGTTTGTACCTTATATTATCTTGAATGGAATTTAATGTTATGCAATGTTTATCTTTATGTTAATTATTATTATGTGCAATGTGAAATACTTAAGTCACTTATGGAAACTCAAAGTAGTGTAACGTCACATAGCTTAATGAATGTATGCAACTAAATAACTTAATAATTAAACTTTAAAAAAAATTATTACACTTTTATACACAATTGCAACATTCTTAGGTTATTAAAACGGGGCATTATAGATTGGTATCAGAGCCAAGGTTACAAACATTGGACACTCTGGGTAATTGCGAGCCCATTAGGTTGACCTAGTACGTAGCGTCGCAACTGTTAGCCTTGGTTGAATAGTATCTAAGACTCGTTATTGTTATGTGTAGGAACATTCCTAGGCGAGGAGGAGGAGGTCATGGTAGAGGTCGAGGTGGAGGCCGAGGGCCAATCCCTCAGGTTACTCCCCCTCCTAGCCCTCACCACAGTGATCAGGCAGAACAGTTGGGTCAGAGAAATGAGGGACAGAATCCCAAACAGTCAGCAGTAGAGGGTTCTCAGATACGTCCACTATTAGAGGAGGTCCTAGCTCATCTTGGACCTAGACAGGTAGATGAGCAAGAGGTTGTCAGAGAGAGAGATAGATCTCCTAGGAGAGTAGAGGACACAGCACATCAGGATGCTATCACTGCAGGTCATATGAGGGATTTACTGAGGGCACGTCCTCCTACCTTTGATGGTATGGGAGGTGGTTTAGAGGCTGAGACCTGGCTACTAGATTTGGGTAGATGCTTGGCCATGCACCCTTACGGTAGCAATACCCATGCCAGATGCGCTATTATGCACTTGAGAGGATTTTCCTCTACTTGGTGGCGCCTAGAGGAGCAGAAGCTCCACTTGGATATTGGTTCTGTGTTTTGGGAGATGTTTCTCGAGAGGTTTAGAGCTCGGTTCCTTTCGAAACACTGGAGGCAGCATAGAGCTGATGAGTTCCACGATCTACGTCAGTTGGCTCTTTCTATAGAGCAATATGAACGTAGGTTCTATGAACTCAAGCAATATGCTGGTATTGGCAACGATGAGCCTATGTTAGTACAACACTTTATCAGGGGTTTGAATGCCTGCATTAGTGGTGGTGTCTGATTCTTTGAGCCAAAGACTATGGAAGTTGCGGTGGAGAAGGCTCGCATTGTAGAGGAGAACCTTATTATGGCATTAGGAGGGCACACAGGAGTGCAGAATGGGAGTGCTCCTACAACAGGTTTTAGTCCACAGGGAGGACAGGCCCAGACAGGTGGTTCCTCTAGGAACCAACAGACACCCACGAAGGGTGGGCAGCAACAACAACGACGAACACCTCAAAAGAACAATAACCCTCAACCACAACAACAAAATAGTCCTCAAACAGGAAGGGGTCGCAATTGGTGGCGCAATAAGCGCAATAGGCAGGATCAGCCTGTGCAGAGTGCTCAGTCTACCGTTAGTAGGGGTAGTTTCCAGCAATCCAATGCACCTTTGGGTGGCAGAGGATTCGGCAGAGGCACAGGTTGTTATTCATGTGGGCAGTAGGGACACATAGCTAGGCAGTGTCCGATGAGAGGTTCTACTGGTTATGGGCCTCGACCTATAGTTTCAGAGCCTATGGTGGGAGATGCAGGACGAGCACATACAGTATATGTTGCGGTTAATGACCACCAAGCCAATCACCAGAACACAGTGGTCGAAACTTCAGGTAAGTTACATGGTGTTAGTGTTTCTATACTTTTTGATTCTGGAGCCATTGACTCCATTGAGCAAGGTGGTAAGTGGCAAGTTGAATTCGCCTCAGGGGTGAAAGTAGCAGTAGAAAACTTAGTACATAATTGTGAACTTAAAATCGATACGTTAACTGCCTTAGTAGATTTATATGTTACACCCTTGGGATCGTATGATATAGTTTTAGGTATGGATTAGTTAGCATCTTATCATGTTGTGATTGACTGTCGACTTAAGATAGTTAGTTGCATCAACGATTTAGGTGCGAAAGAGGAAATCGTAGGTATTCAAAGACCTATCTCTTTGCGGATGATATCTGCTATGCAATTAAAGAGATGTCTTCGTCAGGGATGTCAACTGTTTGCAACAACAGTTACTGATTTGGAAGAAGGTGAAATTCGAGAGGTATCTCTTGATGATTATCCTATTCTTAGGGAATTCGCTGATGTATTTCCTGATGACATTCCTGGAATGCCACCAAAGAGAGATATTGACTTTAGAGTTGACTTAGTTCCTAGAGCTGAGCCTATATCTAGAGCTCCTTATAGAATGACGACTCAGGAGTTAGAGGAACTTCATATTCAGTTAGAGGAATTATTAGAAAAGGGTTTCATTCGTCCTAGTGTTTCCCCTTGGGGAGCACCTGTCATCTTTGTAAAGAAGAAGGATGGATCTCTTAGGCTGTGCATTGACTATCGTCAATTGAACAAGGTTACGATTAAGAATTGTTATCCTTTGCCTAGAATCAATGATCTATTCGATCAAATTAAGGGAGCTAATGTGTTCTCTAAAATCGATTTGAAATCTGGGTATCATCAATTGCGTATAGCCGAAGCAGACATTCATAAAAATATTTTTCGAACACGTTATGGGCACTACGAATTCATAGTAGTACCATTTGGGTTAACAAATGCACCATCAGTATTCATGAGTTTAATGAATGGTGTTTTTCGTACATACCTTGATCGCTTTGTCCTGGTATTTCTGGATGATAGTTTATTTTATTTGAGAAACATGAAGGAACATGAAGAACACTTGAGACAGGTATTGCAATGTTTAAGAGAAAATCAATTGTATGCGAATCTGAAGAAGTGTGACTTCTTTCAACCTGAAATAAAATACCTTGGACATGTGATATCTGGAAAAGGTATTGTTGTGGATCCTTCTAAGATCCAAGCTATTGTAGATTGGCCCGCACCTACTAATGTAGGTGAAGTTCATAGTTTTATGGGTCTAACTGGTTACTATAGGCGGTTTGTAGAGGGATTTTCTAGAATAGGTCATCCTATTACTTCTCTTCAAAGGAAAGGGAAGAAGTTTGTGTGGACAGAGCAATGTCAGTTGGCTTTTCAAAAACTTAAAGAAAAGTTGACTAATGCGCCTATACTGATTGTTCCTGATCCTACTAAGGATTTCATAGTTTGTGCGGATGCATCCTTAGAGGGTTTGGGAGCAGTTTTGATGCAAGATGGGGTGTGTGGTTGCTTATGAGTCTCGCAAACTCAAAAACCACGAATTAAACTATCCCACTCATGACCTAGAACTAGCTGCAGTTGTGCATGCATTAGTTTGATGGAGGCATTTCCTATTAGGTCATCGTTTCGAACTTCATACTTATCACCGTAGTTTGCAATATATCTTTACGCAACCCAACTTGAATGCTAGGCAAAGACGGTGGATGGAGTTCTTGTGTGAGTATGATTTTGAAGCAAAATATGTTCAAGGAAAAGAGAATGTAGTGGCTGATGCTCTTAGTCGTCGTCGACATGAGATCTCTGCTACTACTCTTGAAGTAGATTTGAGAAGTCAAATATTAGTTGCACTTCCTACTGATAGATTATATCAGGAAGTGAGGTCGGAGATTGAATCCGGTAGACCTTTAGAAGGCTGATTTGCAGGGTATGTCCTAGAATCAGATGGTATATTACGGCATTTTGGTCGTATTTATGTACCTCATTTCGAAGGTCTTCGTACATTAATTATGACTGAAGCTCATCGAGCTCCATATTCAGCTCATCCAGGAGTTAAGAAAATGCATGCCAATCTTCGGCAATTGTATTTCTGGCCTGGTATGAAACATGATATTGCTGATTATGTATCGAGATATCTTGAATGTCAGCGAGTCAAAGCTGAGCATCAACATCCTGCTGGATTATTGCAGCCACATCTCATTCCCGAATGGAAATGGGATATTATATCCGTTGACTTTATTATAGGGTTACCTACGTCATCACGTCGACATGATGCCATTATGGTAACTGTTGACCGATTGACTAAAGTAGCTCATTTTTCACCAGTACGATCATCTTACAATGCTTCATCCGTAGCTAGGATATTCATGGAGGATATAGTTAGATTACATGGGATTCCTCGTAGGATTATATCGGATAGAGATCTTATATTTACTTCAGCCTTATGGACTTCATTACAACATGCTTTAGGTACACAGTTGAACTTTAGTTCAGCGTATCATCCTCAAACTGATGGACAAACGGAAAGAGTTAATCAAATATTAGAGGATATGCTTAGGATGTATGTAATGGACCAACAATCTCGTTGGGAGGATTATCTGTACTTGTAGAATTTGCTTACAATAACGGATATCAGAGTTCCATAGGTATGCCACCATTTCAGGCATTATACGGTCGTCCTTGTCGAACTCCACCGAGTTGGGATCGACTAGAGGACAGAGTGTTGCTTGGACCTGAGATGCTTCGAGACATGGAGCAACAGGTTGACCGTATTAGAGAGCATTTGATAGTAGCACAGGATAGGCAAAAGAAATATGTTGATGTGCATAGGATAGATCGACAGTTTGCTATTGGTGATAGAGTGTTTCTTCGAGTGCGACCACGAAAGAGTCCAATCCGTTATGGAAAAGGCTCTAAGCTTGCGCCTCGTTTCGTTGGACCATTCAAGATTTTAGAGAGAATTGGTTCCGTGGCGTATCGACTCACCTTACCACCCAGTTTGTCTCGTATTCATGATGTTTTTCATGTATCAGTTCTTAGACCATATCATCCCGACATATCTCATGTACTTGATTGGAATGTGTTACAGGTAGAGGACGGGCAGCTGGCTTTGGAGCCCGTGGTCATTCTACAGCACTGGACGCTCGGTCTCAGGGGTCGAGACATTGATCAAGTGAGGTTCCAATGGGATCCTAGCCACGAGGCTTCAGCTACCTGGGAGGATGCGACACGCATGAGGGAACTTTATCCCTATCTGTTCGTAGGCTTTCAGGAGCAAGCCTGATCCTAGGGGGGGAGGATGTAGTACCCCTCCGTTTATGCTTATGTTTTTCTATTGTTGTGTTTTTACACTGTTAGATTATGATACCTTGTTTGGATATTTTGATCGCTAGTTTTGAGCGATAGTGGATTTATTCTATGACATGATGATACATTGTATGGTGATTACTGTTTTCTGATATGCTTTGAGAAAGCTTAGATGTTAACTTTCAGTTGATTATTGCTATGCATATGTTCTGATGGACTAACAGCTATTTATTTCGTCAGTCTGATGTGATGTGTATTGGTGTGGAGAATGGAATCGCATCACTCGCTTGCGAGTGCCCTGTGATATCTGTGATTTTCTCCGCACGGTGTGTCTGTTCAATGCTTTATATATATATATATATGTATGCATGTTATTGCTTGGTTGCAGGGATTGCAGGTACATGACACCGACTCCACCTGGGTACTCAGGTCTGAGCGTGTCAAGACTCAACGGATACGTTGATTGGGATATAGTAGTTTGGTTTACCCTAGTCTAATCTATAATCCCAGTCTTAGTACATTGTCTGTTTTGGTTCAGAGTCATAGGGTTGTTTGTCATTTTCTGTTTGGATAAATTGCTTGAAAGGTAAATTTGGTTAATTTTTAATGATAGTTTATTGTGTTTTAAATTATTGTTATTTAAATTAATGTTTAAATGTGGAAGAGATTAGTTGCTTGATTATTTAATTAATTAATTAGCTTATTTGGTTAAATGGTTTGATCTTAAAAGATTAAACTTATTTAATTAAATAAATTAATTAATTAAATTAAATTATTAAGTGTGTAAATAGATTTAATATTTGAAAATTAAATAAATTGTGAAAATTGTATATTTAAATTAAATACAATAAATGCATGCTATTTGAATTTGAATTTTTAAATTTAAATAAAATTATTATGTGCATGCAATTTAAAAAGAAAAGTTATCCGAGAAGTGGTTGAGACATTTTTGCATCTTCTCGACATGTGTGCCAGTGCTTTAAATGAATATTGTTGGGGAAAAATTTGTTACAGAGGATAATTTGGATCTCGGGGAAAAACACAGGGGTTGTTCAATTTCCTCACGGGAAAAATATCTTAGCTTGTGCAAAAAATTTCTGAATTAAGTTAATTTCGTAATACTGTATATTTGTGGAAGATCCCTTGGAGGATCTTGGTGGTTAGTTAAGCTCTCTTGGATTTGGGGATTTCTTTTGAAGAAAATTTTGGGATTTGTACGCTACAGGCAAAAGGAATTCTTCTACAGGCAGTTAACATAATACAGGTATTTTTCTTTCTTGTTTTGTTTATTTCTTTCCATAAAAGAGTTAGAGAAAAGATTTGTTTGTGTTTTCCTGTATTTAACTCAAGAATTTTGTAAAACTTGATTAAACTGTAGAAAATCTTCAAACGACACAGGAAAGAAATGTTTTAAAGAATTTTTAAATGTAGTTTCCTGTTGAAAATTGTTAAGGGTATTGCAGAAATAAATTTTGATATTTTTAGATAACAATCTGTTGTGATTTTAGTTGATAGTTTTTGTGGAGTATTTGTTTAAATGTACAAATTTCATAATTTATTCTGTAGAAAAGAAAATATACCCTGTGAAAATATTTGCATAATTACAATATATTATTCACAGTATTTTATTTACTGTTTAAAAAAAAAATCTGTATATATATATATATATATATATATATATTTGTTTATGGTATATGAGGATTTTTCATTAAAATTCCTTTAAAAAAAAAACAGTGAAATCCGCGTACGGATTTTCGTCAAACCTGCACAGTAATTAACATTTTTGAAATGTATTTTTCGGATTTTGTTATTCACGAAAGAAAGAATTCCGAAGTTTTTTTTTTATGAAATAAATTTATTAAAACTTTGTTTTGTTAATGGTAAGGGGCCGAGGGCATACCCCACAGCCGACCCCCGTAGGGAGCCGATTGTGAGGGCAGCGCTCGGCGCTGCCTTCACAGGCAGTGTCGGCGCTGCCGGCACAGCCGAGCCCTCCCATGAGGGTTTCGGCTGTGGGGAAGAGCCGACCCCTGTTTTAATAAAAATATATGTTTTATATTAAACTTAAAAAAAATAGTTTCTTTTTAATGTTTAATACGCGGATTTTATGAATAAAGTTTTAAATTCGATTGTTTATATGTTATCATATTTTCTATTTAAATATATATTTATATATATATATATATGTATATATATATATATATATATCTATATATATATATCTATATATAATGTGAGAACCATATATATATTCTATGTTAGGAAAAATAATTTTGGAAATTATTTTTGAGATAAATTATATTTTCTTTAAGTTATGATGTATGTGTAAATTAATATTGAGAAATTATAGAATACAATAAATGGTGAATTTGAGAAAATTAGAAAAATAGATTAAAGGAAACAGTTATTTTAATTGAACTTGAAATAGATCTTTTATTAAGATGATTTGTATACATGTATTTAAATTGATGCATATGGATTCAGTATATCCAAACAATAGACATTTTCCTTTCTTGATTTGTACTTAATCGTGTTTTTTTTTTTTTTTGGGTAAAATGGGAAAGCTATTATTGCATAAGTCTTCCAGAATAAATTGTGTAAAAAGGGTGTTTTATTGTTTAAAGGTATTTCTTGGGTTGTGCATGTGATAAATATGGTATTTTTGATACTAGGTTTTTGATAAAAGTTTTAATGATCGTTGAGGGTCAATTGTTATTGTGTGATGAACTTTATGCACTTGTAAACCCTAGTCAAGAAAACTTAGTATATCCTTGTTATGTTTAGGGGAGTGGCTTTTTGTAAGGGCTGACACACAAAGTGGTGTCAGGGTAACTTACAAAGAGTTAATAATTCAGTGACAACTAAGAACATAGTAGTTAGATTTAAAAATCCTTAACAAGATGATTATGCCTCACTTATGACTCTTGAGCTACTTCAGTCTTGAGTATAAGATGAAAAGGCCTGGAATGGCAAATCAATGTCTTGTTTCTTCAAGAGACATTTGATTCCACAATAGTATGCAATAGGGGCCGGGTTTCGTAAGAGGTTACCAGGGTAACCCAAGGTTGGGGGCCGGAACCTAGGAAGAAACACCAAGGTAACCTTTGCTATGTTGTGATGACACTCCACCTAAAGTAACAGTTAACCTTGTGTATGTAGCATATTCAATCGTCAAAATCTGGAAGCAATGTAACCAATAGTTTGTTATGTACTAGTGTCTAGGGTTAGTAGATTAGGTCTATGTAACCTTATTACTATCTCCTAGCATGGGGGGTGGACCTACGGGTACCACATGGTTGGGTGGAACATGCACCTTACTCCGTTGGGTCCCCAGTTTGATCATGGCATTAAGAGCTTCATGGATGGAGAGCTCGCACTTGGAAACTTATGAGTATTTCATCATTGTATATTGTAAATTTTGTATTGTTAAACATCCCTCAAATGTTGTGAGGTGAACAATGTAATTGTAATTATTATTGAACTACCTCATCAGATGGATGAGTATTGTATATTTGATTAAATTGCAATGTATGGAAAACAAGTTTGTACCTTATATTATCTTGAATGGAATTTAATGTTATGCAATGTTTATCGTTATGTTAATTATTATTATGTGCAATGTGAAATACTTAAGTCACTTATGGAAACTCAAAGTAGTGTAACGTCGCATAGCTTAATGAATGTATGCAACTAAATAACTTAATAATTAAACTTTAAAAAAAAATTATTACACTTTTATACACAATTGCAACATTCTTAGGTTATTAAGACGGGGCATTACACATATCATTTTTGGTTTGTCTAAACATTATTCTAGAATTATTTGAATTACAAAAAATAAATGCAGGTTCAATGCGTTGTGAGTTATTTCATTATGCTTCCTCAAATAGTTCTAGAGTGAACATTAAAAATGCAAAATTTCCAAACCCTCAACAGAAAAGTACATAAACAACTCTGCATGTCACTATAGAATTCCCACTTCCATGCAACAACTTGTATTCAATATATGTGATGTCATAAGGTGGTGGGATCACAACCATATATATTTTTTATACATTTTTTTGGAAAAATCTACATCATTAGATGAATAGTTAACAATGTATTTAGGAAGGGAAATTTGATTCACACTCTTTTTAGAATAAAAGTTATGGAACTCACCAAGAATCATAAACAATAAAATTTAATATAAATATACAACATTTTTTATAAATATTGTACATGATTCAATATACAATAATCAATTACTTAAGTTGTATTACATAGATTTCCGCACTAATTCATTGTCATTTATGCAACACATTCACACAATGAAAAGCATCTAGTTGGAAAATCAATACCATAGGAGTACAATTACTTGCGAAGACCACATGTATTTTATATTAGTGATGATAAAGAGCACAATACATACTTCATGCAACATTGATTTCAATCATTTTATATCACTCTTGTTGGGAAAGATGTAAGATTTTTTTTTAATTATTTCATTAGATGGGTTTTCCTCATAATTCAAATTTCATAACCATTTTTTTGTACTTTGTTGAATTGATTGAGCTATAAATAAGCCTCATATTCATATTTTTTAGTGATGTTCATGGGAACAATAATGCAAGATATTATATCAAATATACACTAAGAAAACAAAAATCAATTATGATGATAATTTAAATGATGCAGTATCATTATTCAATGGTGTTTTAACCATTTCACATGTAACACTCACACTTCAAGGAGGAAAGATCCTCCACGTAAAATTGGGGAGAAACTAATCTCTCAAAAAAACTACATGGTCTTAGACATGATAACATAATACCCCATCCCCCATACAATGTCATCCTTACGAGATAAGACTAATTGACGGATGATGACAGACATGTATGTGTGTCATTAGAGAGTGCCATCACCTATCCCATCACTAGAAAATGTGGCACACTAATAGGATTTTAAAATAGCATGTTTTAATTTGAAAATAGATTTCAAAACAAAAAAGTTGTCATTTGAGCTTTTCACAAGGTTGTTGGGGAGCTCGAAAGCGAGTTGCAGGCGAGAAGTAGAGCAGCCATTCTCCCTTCTGTAAGGTGGTTGTCAAATATAATAGGTCCACATTAATGTAAAATTTATTTTATTAAAATTAAATTGTAGATTGTTTTCATTCCCCATAGTAAGCATCTCATCTATAAATAAATCATAACTTTTGAATGAAAAATAAATTTTGGAAATTTAATTGTCTAGTACACTTGTAATTCAAGCTATGAGAGCTAGAATCACCTATATTTAGTGCATATACTTCATGTCTCCTCAAGCGTCCTTCAAAATCCACCTGGCCTTGTTTTATTCAAAAAAAGATTGTCACCTATATCAACCACCTAGAAAGAAGACAAGTGTTAGCAATAGATTAAATTGGAAAATTAAAGACATTTGGTGCTACAATGATTTCATTTTATTCCAAATTTCAAAAATATTGGATTATATGTTGTGTTGAGTACATCATGCCAGTTTGTACAAACAATAAACAAACATATTAAACTGTACAATGGTAATTTAATTTCCAATTTAACCTATCGCTAACACTAGTAATATATATCAGTAATTTATCTACCATTTTTCCATTTTGTTGGAACTATGAAGAAGTGAACATTCATTCAGATATATGAAAAAATCATCTCTCCTAACATCTTTTTTTGATAGCATACTATTTATAAATTTATTTGCATAATGTAATTATAGGTTGGAAAACATAATTTGGGTTGTCAATTATTTCATTGTGGATGTTTAAAGCTAAAGGGTGGAGAGTATGGGGAGGATTCGTAGGTGGGGGATACATAAATCTAACCAAACTGGGGTGAGGGGTGACCAACCAATTGGGTCGTTGTGTGTACAACATTATACAACAGTATATCAATTGTAGGTTTGATAACGTTGAGTATTTTCCAACTTGCAATTTTATGAAACACTAAGAATGTAATCAAAACCTTTTTTATTAACACAATAACAACCCAATTGGTTTATCACCCCTCACCGCAATTTGGTTAGTCACCCAATTTTTTCCAAACTGTAGTATATGAAAATAGTATGAATGTAATGAAAACATTTTCTTTTATAGATAGTAATACAACTTAAAATTGTGTTTCAATTTCCTCATATGATGGTAAAATAAATGCACTAAATAATTTCAAGTTGGAAAACACAATGTAGGTTGTTAGTCATTTCATTCTTCATGTTCAAAGTTAAAGGGTGGAGAGCACGAGGAGGAGTTGCAGGTGGGGGATTCATAAATCTAACCAAATTTAGGTGAGGGGTGGCCAGCCAATTGGGTTGTTACATGTAGAGGGTTTTACAATAGTATGTGTGTTGCAAATTTTGTAACACCCACTATTTTCTAATTTTATTACATTTTGTTTGTCTACAAAACAAAAGGTTTTCAACACAATCATAAAACAAATCAAATCGAGGTGAGGGGTGACTAACCAATTGAGTTGTTACATGTTTAGGGTTTTAAAACACTATGTGGATTGCAAGTTTTACAACACCCAATGTTTTCTAAACTACAATTTTATTGACAATATGAATTTCTTGAAAACCTTTTTTATTTAGAGAGTACGTATGTAATGAAATACACCTTGAAAATTTACCACAACTATTAGTTATAGTAAAAAAAAATCTATTCAATTTCTTCATATCATCAAAAAATAAAATGCACAGTATATTTGCACATTGGAAAACATAGTGGGTTGTGGGTAGATGGTTTATGAATCCTTCAACCCACACATGCATCACATTATGTTATCATGTCTAAGACATGTGTTTTTGTAGGGAGATTAATCTTCAAACCTACCGACGTGCCACACTTTTTTAGCAATGGGACATGTGATAGCACTCGAAACAACACATGCCTAAATGTATATCATCGTCTATCTCTCAATCTTATCTTGTAATGATTCCATCATATGATTGATAAGGCATAATGTTATCTTGTCTAAGACATGAATTTTGGGTTTCAAAAAAGTATGTGGGTTGCAGGTTTTATAACACCCAGTGTTTTCCAAATTGCAATTTTATTCACAGTATGAATGTCTTGAAAACCTTTTTTAATTAGAGAGTACGAATGCAATGAAAGGAACCTTCAAAATTTACCAGAACTATTAGTTACAGTACAAAATGCATTTCAATTTCTTCACATCATCAAAAAATAAATGCACAATATATTTACAAGTTGGAAAAAATAGTGGGTTGTAAGTTGATGGTTTATGAAACCTGCAACCCACGCATGCACCGCATTATGTTATCATGTATAAGACATGCATTTTTAGGGAGATTAATTTTAAAACCTTTCGGTGTGTCATGTTTTTTCTGGAAATGGGACACGTGATAGCACTCAAAACAACACATGCCTAAACGTTCATCAACATCCATCTGCCAGTCTTATCTCATAATGATTCCATTGTATGGTTGATGGGGCATAATCTTATCCTATCTAAGACATGTGTTTTTGGTTTTAAAATAGTATGTGGGTTGCGGGTTTTATAACACCTAGTGTTTTCCAATCTACAATTTTATTAACAATATAAATGTCTTGAAAACCTTTTTTTCTTTAGAGAGTACGAATATAATGAAAGGCACCTTGAAAATTTACCAAAACTATTAGTTATAGTAAAAAATGTGTGTTCAATTTATCATATCATCAAAAAATAAAATGCATAATATATTTGTAGGTTGGAAAACATTGTGGGTTGTGAGTAGATGGTTTATAAAACCTACAATTCATGCATGTGTCACATTATGTTATCATGTCTAAGACATGCATTTTTTAGGGAGATTAATTTTAAAACCTGTCGATGTGCTACATTTTTTCTGCAAGGGACACGTGATAGCACTCAAAACAACACATGCCTAAATATCTGTCAGCATCCATTGGTCAATCTTATCTCGTAATGATGTCGTTGTATAGTGGATGGGGAATAATTTTATCATGTCTAACACATGCAATTTTGGTTTTCAAATAGTATGTGGGTTGTAGGTTTTATAACACCCAGTGTTTTCCAAATTGTAATTTTATTCACAATATGAATGTCTTAAAAACCATTTGTTATTAGAAAGTATGAATGTAATGAAAGGCACGTTGAAAATTTACCACAACCATTAGTTACAGTAAAAAAAGTGTTTCAATTTATTCATATCATAAAAAAAAATGCATTGTATATTTACAAGTTGGAAAACACAGTGGGTTGTGAGTAGATGGTTTATGAAACCTGCAACCCACACATGCATCTCCTTATGTTATCATGTATAAGACATTCATTTTTTAGGGAGATTAATTTTTAAAATTGCTAATTTTAAAACCTACTGACATGCCACATTTTTCCAATGACGAGACACATGAAAACACTCAAAATGGCACATGCATAAATGTTTGTCAGTGTTCATCCATCTATCTTATCTCGTAATGATGTCATCATATGGTGGATGGGGCATTATGTTATCATCTCTAAGGCATGTTTTTTTGTAGGGAGAATAGCTTCTACCTCATTTTCCATACTTTTTATGTAATATTAAAAATTTAATTATGGATAAATTATTTGTCAGGAGGATCACTCGTAAAATAGCAATAGCTCAAACTTAAAATGAGAACTCATGAGGCATGTCACATCGTTATGATTCAAATTTTCACTATTGTATGCTATGGATCTGATATGATCTTAAATTTAATTAATGTGACATGACATGATATATGGGTATTGAAGCTTCTAAAAGTGGCGACGCCATTTTTATCACTTTTGTCTGTACCTTCCATTTTTATAGATTTTTCTTGTCCTCCTCTTCTTCATCTTTGCACTTTCCACCTCTTTCTACATCATATATGTAATTTCCCTTGTTCCTCTCATTCACTTTATTTGTGACTCGAACAGAGTGCATAGGGGACAAATCAAAATGGAAGGTACAGACAAAAGTTCTAAGAATGGTGTCATCACTTTCAAAAGTTGAGATACCCATATGTCACACACTATGTCACATTAATTCAATTTCACATCATATCAATATGTAGATCATATTAGATCCACAATGTATGATAGTGAGAATTTGAATCATAACGAATTTAAAATGGTGCATATGATTTATATTTTGAATTTTCTTAGGTTTTATCCATTAACTTTATCCATTTTCTTATTTTTTTATATTGATTTTTGAACTCAACACCATCTAGGTGCTTACAACATGGCATTTCCATTAAGCCAACCATCCATCGGCTTACTCTCATTATTAGTTTGGTAAGATTAGACATTAGAAATTATGATAGATCAAAATATAGTTTTGGGTTAGAATAGTGTTCTTTACTCTTTTTTAGGTTGTTGCTTGATATGTATATGTATCTTCCACTAAGTATTGATGGTGAATAAAGGTCGCCTATAATGAGAAACATGTTATTTGATAAAATAGAACCCCATATATATGTTTATACATTTGCATTTCATGACAAAGTTCACATATAAGTAAAGGCAGGCTTCAAAACACATTGTGTTTCATACCCTGCACTACACAACATTCACTGATGTCAACAAGTTTATTCAATATTTCCATTAATGGAAATAAATTAGTGTTCTTTTTATTTCTAATGCACGCCTTCATATACGAACTTGAAAACCACAAGGGGTTGGGTATGTTGTGATGTGGAGGTTGACAAATACATTGTCTTATGAAGCATGCTTTTCATTAAACTCTCTATCAATATTTTAGATCACTTTCTGATCAATTATTACAATGATGAAAGAAAGTGTGATTTGAAATATTAAATCATTTCCCCATCCTAATAATAGATCACTAATTATGATTTGAAATATTAATACAAACAAACTTATACAAATAAAATAGAAAACCCTAATTTAAAAAATATTAATATTCACAAAACTGTGTGATAATTTTATAAAAATCTTATTATAATTTGGTAGCTACTATTGTGATGTGAAGGTTGAGAAACACACTATGTTATGAAGTGCATGCAATTTCTTATATCATGCAACCTCTACAATTTTAACTGTCTACCCTGAAGCTTGGTCTATGCCATTAAGTGCAGTTGACAAATGACATGTTTTCAAACCTCCTATTTGTGTGAAGACATTCATAACTCAACACATAACAACCAAAATGGTTATTCACCCCTCAACTCAATTTCGACAATTTTCCTAATTTGAGATAGTTATGGAGAGAACGTTAAAATCATAAAATTTAAAAAGCCTCAACAAAAAAACACTTTAAAATCATATGCGTTCTGGTAGGGAGATTGACCACTCTTCTTCGAACTCCAAATGTCTGCAACTCCCTTTTGAGCTCCCCAACAACCTTCAAAATGTGAATGTCAAAAATAGCAATGTTATGGTCTTTATGTGGCTTTGAAAACATATAATTTAATTGTGTAAACCTACATTGTTTTTTTGAACTTGGTTATATACTCTATGTCATTTTTAGTTTTTCTACATGTTATTCTAGAACTATTTCAATTGTAGAAAATAATTGTAGGTTGGATTTCCATAGCAAGTTATGAGTTATTTCTTTATGCTTCCTCAAATAGTTCTCATGTGAGCATTCAAAACACAAATTTTACAAACCCTCAACAAAAAAGTACATAAACAACTTTGCATTTCAAGTGAATGCTCTGTGTTTTGCAATGAATACCTATTCAATTCTCCACACTCCCTACATAGAATGGCATAATGACATATATTTTTGGCAGATATACATACCTGCTAGCTAGTTGCCCACGCCTGTCACATGAATTTTTGTAGGGAGATTGGACGTTCTACTTTGACCTCTGAATTCTTGTAACTCACTTTCAAGCTCCCCAACAACCTTCAAAATATGAAATTTGTCCAAATGGTAGCTTTTTTTACTTTCAAATTAATATTAAAATATGGAAATTTTAGAAATTGTTGGTGTGCCACATTTTTTGATGACGAGACATGTGATGGCATGTGCTAAACGTTTGTCAGTCTTATATCATTTATGATGCAATGCATGGGGGATGGGATATTATGTTATCATGTCTAAGGACATGTTGTTTTGTCAGGGGATTAGCTTCTCCCCTCTGCATGGCTAAATATTACATATGTGTATAAATAGGGTAATCATACATGGATTGTATTTAGAGATATTTTATATTTTTAGGTACATACAATTTATATTTGTTTATGTACTATAATTATAGTTATACAAGACATTATGAACAGTTTTGGTAGTGCTAGGATAGAGGTGCCTATATATACTCCTAATACTATATTCATTGAGATAATTGACATTAATATATGGTAGTATATTAATTTTGTGAAGTTGATCAATACTTCATGTAGTGCATTGCATGATAATACTCATGTAATTGAATTGTATGTGTTTTCTTATTGATAATATGTAGATTTTTACACAAAGATGGGAGACCAAAAAGTGGTCAAATTGTGCATATAACATGAGTGTGCTATAATACATTCATGTTATGGTTCATTAGTGGCTTGGTCACTACCACATTATAACATGCTTGTGTTATGAAAAAATAAAAAATATTTTAAACCACATCTTTTAGACTCTTTTTAATGTTTTCATAATGTGCCTGTGTTATGAAAAATATAAAAATAATCTAAAAGAATATGATTTAGACTTTTTTTTCATAACAAAAGCGCATTATAGCTTACCTTGGAGACTACCAACCCTTAGGTTTAGATTTATCTTGGGCATCAAACCCAAAGTGTTGGACTTGCATGTTAATTACTGTGTTTTCTACAAAATATAGAAATACAACTAAATGTCAAGTGTGTTCTCCATCAAGTTTGCATATTTTTCAATGTTAATCTTTGAAAACGCCACAATAAAATCAACCTTTCTCTTTCCTTTCTAACCATACATTAATGTTATGATCTTAATTTTTTTTGCTAATATCTTCCTTCTTTTTCAAAAGCCTATATGTACTATTATTTATTTCATTTTTTTATCAACTCATCAAATTTTCATTTTTTAGGATGTTTCCACTTTAAAAATTAGTAAGAAATCATATATTCATTAAAGAATAGTAAAAAAATGAAGCATAAACTACATGATAGCTAATTTTCCACCAAGTGATTTTTGAAATACTTAAAAAAATTCAACATTTATGGGGAGCACACACTAGACGCTATGTTATATATTTTTGGAAAAACTAGAAGTACTTTGTACTCTCCTATTTGAGCCTATTAATCTCCACCATTTAAAAAAAATAGTCGTTTAGAAATTAAATTACAAGCACTACAAATCTTATTCTTGTTGCATCTTCAAATTTTTAGTGTGTCTATCTTCAATTTCTCAGCCAAGATCAATTTTGACTTTAAAAAAAGCCATTTTTAATCCCCTTTTTCTCCCCCCTTTTCGTGAACATACCCATGTGCATGGGTAGTTAGGATTTGTCACGGAATGTAATGCATAGAGAAAAGAAGAGGGTGAAAAACTTAGTGTGTTTTGAGTGAAACAAGGAAATGTGCATGTATATGTGAGGTATTTAGAATTTAGCCTTTCATTATTATAGATAAGTAGGAGAATGACTAAAAATATTAATTATTAAATTTTTTAGTTTAATCTTACTCTTCATTCAAAGAGATTCCAAGAAAATTTGAGCATACATGTAAAAATTTAGAATTATACTAAAAAAATTATTTGTGATCCATGTTTGTCACTAATACTTGATTTATATTGAATGATTATATAGGGGATACATGCCCATTGTCATGTAGGCTAACTTCTTGACCATGTAGATTACATGAAATTTTCTATGACCACTTTTTTTAGAAATTTGATATATAATCTTATTTATTTACAATTAAGGTTTGGAGTTGTACTCATCACAAAAATCACCACATCAACACATCTAGTGAGAAGTGACATTAAAATGTATTTTTAAAGATTCAACCAAAATTTAAACATGAAATCCCTAGTAGTTGAACATTAAAATATTTTTTTTTATTAAAATAATTTAATCGTTTCCAAGTATAACTTATCCAACACCTAAATGAACCCAAATTCTTTTAATAACCATTATTATTATCATATCTTGCCATTATATTTTATATAGAAGACCCAATAATTGAACACAAATAACACTATTTAAGTTTTAAAAATAATAGATTTTTATTTACAAAATGACTTATATACAACAAAAATAATCATATGCATTTTTAATTCTACTCTATATTCTACATTTCATCTTATAATTTTGTTATCTTCCCTCTAAAATACCAATACCTAACCCTAATTGTTACACCTTAAATTCTAAATTACTAATACCTAACCCAAAATCACTACACCCTATAATCTAAAATAATAATAAATGACCATATAATTGAACACTTTAGCATCTAAAATGATAATACTAACCCTAAATTGAACACCCTAATGTCTAAAATGATAATACTAACCCTATTCATATTATCATTTGTTTCATTTTTTCCCAAGTGATAGTGTGGAGGAACATGAATGTAGGGTTTATGTGGCCATGACATTTGGACCTTTGTCACCATATGTGGAGGTATTTTGCTTCATAATGTTGAGAATGAAAAACTCATATGAGGATATATGTGGAGGAGCTTCTAATGTGAGTACATTTTCCTATATAAATTTCTTGGAGTCACTATAGGAATATCAATTATAAACATCACATGTCTACTCAAATGTAATGTATTCATTTAATTGTAAGCACCACATATCTACTCAAACACTTTTGTAAGTGCCTTAGGCCTTCTAAAGTATAGTTTTAGGGTTAGGTTTTTAGTATTTTTAAGCAATTGTATACAATAAGCTTGGATGAATGGGCTTCTTCTCTTATGTATATATTCAACCCTAACATAGAAAATATTATATTGTGCATTATGGATTTGAATTCTTATTATATGAAAACCTTTATATCTAATTCAAATCATTACTTATTTTAAAAAAATTAAATTAAATTTTTCCTATTCAATATTTTAAATTTCTAATTATTTTATAAGGTTTACAATATCAATGGGACAAGGAATTGTGCATTATTTTTTCTACCAATGATTAAAATCCAAATTTTAGAGAAATTCCAAGGTGATTTTTTTCAAGAAATCTGTGTGTTCTAATTAAAATAAAAAATTTAGTTTTAAGTACAAAAAATTAATTAAATTGATGTGGGTTATTATACTTTGTGTATTTAAGGGTTGTTTAAGGATGAATAAAGTGGTGGGGAACTTGAACCAGAAGAAGAAGAGGATACTTAGGCTATAGAATCGTTGTTATTTTAGACAAATTAATGGTATACCTATATGGTAGAAAAATGAAGAGGATATTTGATTTCATGCTTGGTTTCTAAATCAAATTTCTCTACCAAGGTTTTTTAACCATGTTGATTACCCCTAATCTATCATATATTTAAAAATTATATAGGAAAATTGAATGTGAAGGGTATGCTCTGATGAATGCTTTTAATGGAGTAGTTGACTAGAGAACATATACTCATTTTATAAAGGAACTAAATTCATGGGGTTAGGGAATTATGGTTTTACATTACATCTCTTCAAATCTTCTTTTTTTTTTTAGATTGCAGGAATCGGGTAGCACGACCCCCTATAAATTGCAGTGCGCCTGGTAAACTTTTTAACATGACCGGCGACGCTAGCACGACACGCCCTCCAGTACCACAGGGGTGGGGGAGACTAGACCTCGTGACCAACCTCCTACAATAGGAAATATTTAGCCAACTGAGCTAGGGCCCCAACCCCATCTCTTCAAATCTTTGAGTAAACATAAATTGATTATATATTCTTATTGCTCTTCTCTTGTATTTCATATAATAACATGGTTCTCACATGATGTAGGAACATCATTTTATCTTGTTATATATTTGCATTAGAATATAGTGTTACGTGTTTAATCACATTTTAGGAGTTTTTTAAAGTTTGGACAAATCAGTAGTCATAAATTTTAAATTTTGGTGTTTTTACTTAACCCCAAGTACCTAATTAGGGATTTAAATGCTTAATTTGTAAACCTGGGTTTGTATGAGATTAGGTAGGTAGTTAGGGATGATTTTTAACTTTGAAAACATGGAAAATTTAGTTTTATGTCATTTTGAAAAGAAAAGGAATGATTTTTTTGCTTGCAAGTATGCTGGCAAGGTGTTACTAGTGTTTTAGACCTTCATTTTTGCAAAATAAGTAGATTTTGAAGTTATTTGTTTTATTTTCTTATTGTTGGAGTTGTCAAGGGTCTATACAAACCTAATTCTTTTGGTTTGAGGACTTGAAAGTGGATATTAAATTAGAATTGTTTTTTCACTTGCTACCCTATCAAAACCTTGTCTATGCTTTTAAGTAAGAAATTTTAGTTTTGGGAGAAATACACCTACCCAGTTGATGAAAAAAAAATTATAGGTCTGTGGCAACATAATTTGATTGTTAAAATAGCTTTTATACCATTTTCACATTTGTGAGGGCATTATTTAAAAAAAACTCAATTTTGAAAACTTGGAGAGCTAATTAGGACTGATAATAGTCCATTTTGAAGGATTTTTATTTTATTTTGGAGGTTATATCTCCATAAAGGGTATCTAAAAGTTTTTTTATATTCCCAAGAACCTCCACAAAATTGTTGTGCCATCAAATTTATCCAAAAATAGGGCTACTAGGAAGAGGCATTTTGTCAAACAAGTCACTAATTATTATATTTTTCTGCAAATTCCTTTCCCTCTACATCAACTTGGTACCAGAGTAGGTTTGGTACATAAAAGAGACAAGAAAGACCTTACTATGTGTTGGTAAGTTTCATTGAGAAATCAAATTGCCACCTAGAAGAGGAATGAGAGGAAGTGGAAGAGGAGTTGTCCACATGAGAGATGTTATTTTGAAAAGATGAGGAATCTGAGAGTGAGTTTGTTTGCTAGACTCATAGTAGTAGAGGAACATAAAAGAAGAGGAGTCATCATAGGGGATGTGAGTGACAGAGAGGAAAAACCACAAGTACTTGAAGAAGAAGAAGAAGAAGAAGAAGAAGAAGAAGAAGAGATTGAAGAGCCCATAGATGGAGGAATAGATAGATTTCTCAAGGTAATCATGGGACAAGGATCCAAACCAAAGGTAGAGATTCCTACCTATGTAGGTATTTTAGATGGAGAAAAACTTATTGATTAGGTTATAGAATTAGACAAATACTTTGACTATGAAAATGTTCCTAATGAAAACAAGGTGAAGTTTTCTTGTACCAAATTGAAGATCCATGCAACTCTTTGGTGGGATTTCATACAAGATGAGTGGAGAAAGAAAGCTAAGCATAAAATTAAATTTTTGGATAGAATGGTTGCAAAACTTAAGGAAAAATCCCTTCCTAGTGACTATCAAACTAATCTCGTCAAAAAGTTGCAATATTTGAAACAAAAAGAGATGAGTGTCAAAGAGTATACAAAGGAGTTGTATAAATTAACCATCAAGTCTACATATTGGGAAGAATACATGGAGAAGATAACCAGGTATCTCAATGGGTTAAGATACAATATTCAAGATGAATTTAGCCTAATCAACCCAAGGACAATAGAAGAATGTTACCAATTTTCTCTAAAAGTAGAAGATAAGCTGAATAGAAACAAAATAAAAAAAATAGGGGTAGAGGTAGAAATTTTAGAGTTAGGGGACAACAAGGAGGAAGATATTTAGTTTAAAAATAAAATTTAGAACCAAGTCCTTTCCATGAACAATCTCATAATCCAAGAGGTGGATTTAGAGGAAGAATACCTTATTCTAGGGGTGGACACACACAAAGAGGTAGCGGATTTGTTGGTAAATGTTCTGAATGCAATAAGTTTTTAGGTCATAGGTTTTGGGGATATCTACAAAAGCCTCAAGAAAGCAACTCAAGAATTGAGGATAGAAATCAAGTAGACCAAGAAGAAGAAGAAAGTGTAGGATCCTCATACCATGTAGAAAAACCTAAAGTTGGAAAGTCTTTGTTGATGAGAAGAGTGTTGATCAAACCACCCAAGGAAAAAGAACCTTCCCAAAGAAAGACTTTGTTCAAGTCATTGTGCAAATCTCATGGTAAATGTTGCAAAATGGTTATTGATTCAAATAGCACTAATAATTTAGTTTCAATAGAAATGGTAGAGAATCTTGGGTTGAAAATAATTCCACATCAAACTCCATATAAGGTTTCATGGCTCAATAAAGGACATGTGTTAACAAATGAACAATATTGGGTAGACATTCAGATTTGAAGCTACAAAGATAAGGTTCTTTGTGATGTAATATCAATGGATGTGTGTCATGTGCTATTGAGAAGGCCTTGGTAATATGATATGAAAACTATTCATGATGGGAGAAAAAACACTTATACTATTGAAAAATATGGTAGAAAGCATACTTTGTTGCCCTTGAAAGAAGATGGAAAAGTGACTAGTCGTATGTTGGAAGTGTATACGTCTAAAAATGGTCATGGTTAATCAAGCTTGTTAATTAATTAAATATAAATTATTTAATTAATCTTCTAAAGTCATCTACATATAAATAGATTTAATTATTTATTTATATTGTTCATTTTTATAATTCTTCTACCTTAAATAAATAACTTTATTTAATTATTACCATCTTCCATATTCTTCTTAATTAAATTAAATAAATTTTATAATTTATTTATATTAATTATGATGTTATTCTAAATTTGAATATTTGAATTCAAATAATGGAATATTCCTCCAAACACCCTCTTCATCTGATAGTTGAATTAAATATTATAAATATTTAATTTAATACCTTTTTTCTCATCTCCACACATAATTAAATATTTAATTACCTTCCTTTTTCTCATCTCCACACAATTAAATATTTAATTACCTTCATTTTCTCATCTCCACACATAATTAAATATTTAAAATATTTAATTACCTTCCTTTTCTCATCTCCACACATAATTAAATATTTTAAATATTTAATTACCTTCATTTTCTCATCTCCACACATAATTAAATATTTAAAATATTTAATTACCTTCCTTTTCTCATCTCCACACATAATTAAATATTTTAAATATTTAATTACCTTTGTTTTCTCATCTCCACACATAATTAAATATTTTTTAAATATTTAATTACCTTCCATTTTCATCTCTCTCACATAATTAAATATTTCCATTTTCATCTCTCTCACATAATTAAATATTTCCATTTTCATCTCACACATAATTAAATATTCTAAAATATTTAATTAGAAACTTTCCTCACTCTTCACATAATTAAATATTCTAAAATATTTAATTAGAAACTTTCCTCACTCTACACATAATTAAATATTCTAAAATATTTAATTAGAAACTTTCCTCATTCTTCACATAATTAAATATTCTAAAATATTTAATTAGAAACTTTCTTCACTTCATATTTAATTAATTATTTTATATATTTAATTAAACGCTTTTCTATCATCTTCTCACACATAATTAGATATTAAATATTTAATTATGGAAACTTCTAAATTCACCATCACATGTAATTAAATAAATTTATTTAATTAATTATGAGACTTATCTCCTACTCACTTCTCAAATGGCAACTTTCCCTTCACATAATTAAATATTCTAAAATATTTAATTAGAAACTTTCTTCACTTCATATTTAATTAAGTATTTTATATATGTAATTAAACGTTTTCTATCATCTTCTCACACATAATTAGATATTAAATATTTAATTATGGAAACTTCTAAATTCACCATCACATGTAATTAAATAAATTTATTTATTTAATTATGAGACTTATCTCCTACTCACTTCTCAAATGGTAACTTTCCCTTAGATCTGAAAGAGAAAATTTGTGTAGAAGGAAACATTTCATTTCTCTCTCGACTTTCAAAAATCTCTCACCGTTCATCTCAACAAGCTTGATTTAAACCGTTGATCACATCAGCCAATCAAAGTCTTTCAAAAACTCTATAAATACCTTTGTGAATCCAAACATTAGTTACACTTGCATATACTTACATTCACGTGCACATGTTATTTTAATATCATCTAGCATTTATCAGTCTTTTTGCAATCATTACATTTAGTAATCTCATATTTTAGCTATCTTTTTTAGTCTTGTTAATGGCATCTTAGCATAAGCATGCATTTATTTTAAATCCCGTTCTCTAAGAGATCATTTTGTTGAGCCTAGCATATAATCTGAGAGCAAGCTAGATTCATCGGAACACTGGAGATAGAGGACAATAGGACGCTTTCGAAGGAGCTACGAGTTTAAGAGTTTGTTTTTCTTTTAAATTAGTTTCCTTTGATCTAATGTTTTATTGGTGTGTTTTAATTTGTTAGAATATTTTTACACTTAAAATTGATCACACATTTTTGGCACCCACTGTGGGGCCTATGCCCCGTTTTTAACATTTACTTGTAGGTTTTTTGATAGGTTTTTGTTTTCTGGAATCCAGATTTTTGTCAAAAATCCCTGTTTTAGCGCTTTTGTAGCTTTCTTTAGCGCATGTAGGATTTCTAAAGGTGTTTTTGCAAGTTTTTCAGTGCTTCCAGGGATTGTTTCAGCGCATCCAAGAAACAAAATAGTGCATCCGTTTAGTTCATTTAATTAAAAAAATTTTAAAATAAAAAATAAAAAAATTTCCTTCCTAGATTAGCGCATATAGAATTTTCTGTAGCATTTTTCGTATTTGTTTTGGCGCATTTACTGTTTATTTTAGCGCATATGCAGAATATTTTAGTGCTTACAGGTTGTAATTAAACAGAGTTCTGAGTCTGACGCCTTCCGTAGACAGAACTTTTTTCTGGTTAAAAAAAAAGAAGCAACCCTAGGATAGTCACATCTGGATAAAATGAACCAATCCTAGGATAGACATGGAATTTAAAATGAAGCAATCTAGGATAGTCACCACACAATTATCTTGTAGTTAAAATTGAACAACTTGTTTTTGTGAGCAACATCTTCACTTAAATTAGATCATTGTGATTTGGGTTTTAAAAAAAACATTTGTTTGCTTTGTTTGTGGCAATAGGTCTCTGCTCTTCCCTTAACTGGGTGATCAGAATACTAGACTTTCCTTTTCAATTTCATGAAAATTTACTGCTTTATTACATCCTTTAGAGGGTCTTCTCTTGTGGGAAAAAGTACTCACCCAAGAGGAGCGACTCAAGTGGGTTCAAGCCAAAGCCAGGCTATTCTGCCCCACTATAAAATTTAAAGCAAATCTGGGGAAACCCTCTTTTGTCGGTAGTGTGCAAGATAACCATCCCCAAAGCCTTTGTTCTAAAGGTTGGGAAGTCTCCTAAGGGAGTTTATTATTGCCACACCAAACGGAAACCCTTACTACGAACCTAGTGTAGTAGCTAGCCGAAGTCAGTTTCTGAACATCCTAATAATCACAGTGCAAGGGGAGGGAAGAATCTGCCCCCAAGACACTCACCATATAACTGCCAAGGACCATTTTTTCAGGGGATCCGGTATCCACTTCCATCACTCTGAGTACGCGCCTGGAAAAGACAAAAACACGAGCACCCCTTCAGGGGTGACACGGCTGTGTGAGTCGATGCAGTTCTAAGATGTGGGTTGTTGATTACTAGGATGACCTACTTGAGTACTAAGAGTGATTCTGCCTGAATTGTCTTTCATGTACTAAACCTATGAAAACACTTGTTGAAAAACATTTTTTTGATCATACACTTGATGTTTAGTATAGGGTTTTAAAAACAATTGTTTTCAGAATGTTTGTTGTGTCTTCCATCACATTAACCCAGATAAAAGATCATCCAAAATGAACATACAAAAATTCATATCACAATATTCCTACAACATCCAACATCAAATAACCATGATTGATCTTTGCAAGGCTAAACAGAAACCTGGTGAACCATTCATTACATCTCTTCAAAGATGGAGAAGATTGTTCACTAGATACCCACGTCATGTTCCTAAAAAGGAAAAAATCACCACTTTTATAAACAGCTTAGATCAAGAGATGAGCTATCGTCTTAATCTTCATTGTCCTCCCTCTTTTCAAAAATTGATTGAAAATTCCATCACTATCGAAAGTGCCTTGGTCCAAAGAGGGATAATAAAACTTGATAAGGACAATCCTAGCTCTTCAAATCACCACAATAACAAATCTAAGTTTTGGACTCGCAACAAAAATGTGGTGAATGATGGTGTTGTAGATGCAAATCATGTATCGACTAAGCCATTTGTTCTTAGTGTTCCAAATTCTTCTCGCAACAATAACTATAACAATGTCAACTTGGTCACAAATCAAAGAAACAATCCTCCTCCTCCGAGTAATAACATGAACTTTACTCCCAATCAAGGGAATGTTAACAATCAAGGTTACTGTGGAAACAATAACAACAACAATGCCTTAGGCAATGCCTCAAACACAAATCCACAACGATCTTCATTTTTCTCTAGCAGAAGAAATTTTACTCCAATGGGTCAATCTCTAGAATCTGCCCTTAAAGAGTTGATGGCAAAGAACGTTATCACCCTACTGCCTCAACGAAATTTTGAACCCAGTGTGAAGCCTCCATCATGGAATGACACATACTATTGTGAGTATCATCGGTGCAAGGGCCATCACACAAATAATTGTCAAGCCTTGAAAAATGTGATCCAAGACTTGATAGAAAATGACACCATCAAAGTAGGACACCAACAATCAAACGAAGACCACCAAGCATTTTTCAATCCCTTACCCAATTATCAAAAGGGTGAGTCTTCTGGAAAAAGTGTGAATCATATCAATGATGATCATATAATCAATCATATCTACACTGACGACGAGCGGGTCAATGTTATAAAAGTCAAGGAAAAAATGGAATATAGGGAGGTCAACGCAACAACAAGGGCACAAGCTAAAGTTTTCTTAAAGGGTGCTTCTTCAAAAACCATCATGCCCCTACCTCAACATCAGTATGACTTAGTTAATCAACTTCAAAAAACTCCTACTCAGATTTCCATCTTAGAACTCCTGAAGATTTCCCCAGCACACAAGGAAATTCTAGAAAAGGCCCTTGTTGAAACAACTGTATCCACTGATCTGGATGTGGACCAATTTCAAGCCATGGTGGAACACTTGTCCTCACCCACATGCCTCTCATTCTCCGAAAAAGATGATGTTTCCATAACTCATCCCCATAATTCATCATTATACTTAGAAGTCATGGTCCACAAGTTTCATGTTAGGCGGGTTCTAATAGATGGAGGTGCTAGTTTGAACATATGTACGATGAAGTTGGTTAAGGCTTTAGGATTTTCTGAGGACTCCATTGATCCCAGAAGAAAGATTACTATTAAAGCCTATGATGATGAGGAAAAAGCGTCCAAGGGTTTAATCATGCTACCGATCAGAGTGGGACCTGTTATCAAGAATACTTTTTGTCAAGTATTAGACTGTGATCTTGCATACAACATCTTGTTGGGTCATCCTTGGATCCATGAAATGCAAGTTGTCCCGTCCACATATCATCAATGTCTTAAGTTTCCCTATGACAGACAGGAGATCACAATACCAGCTGATAAATCAAATACTCATACTTGTACCAACATCAAAGCTAGTCAAGACACTTTGGTTCCTAACAATTGAGAAGTCCTGCTAGTACTTCTCCCAAAGTTGATACAAAAATCAGTCAATTAACCAAAAGCTTTGACAAGCAACTACAGTTCAAGGACAATGGAGTAGTGGAGTACTCTCTTTGTCTTGCTAATCTACCTACATCACCTCGGTCACATGGGAAACCTTCTATCACACAACAACAGATATATGTAGCATCAACATCAACGCAACCACCAACAGGGCCAAATACAAAGTTTAATGGATGTTTTATCAAAGAAAAATTCCCCATGGAAGATCCTAAGGATAGAGAAATTCTAAGTTGGCTCTATAAATATGAAGATGAAACATTTCTCAATATCAAGTTACCAACTGATAAATATGGTAAGGGGTATTCAATCATGCAAAATATGGGATATGATGGTAATGGTCCTATCGGAAAGAGAAAAGGAGTAGTTGAGCCTATTGACCCTCCAAGACTAGCTGCGAAAGATAAAACAGGACTAGGCTATGATACTAACTCAATAGAAACAACATCCAAGTAGTCACATGATACTATCCTCGCATTGCAAGAAGGTTCTGATACAAGAGAGGCATGTTTGACAGCCATTCAAAATTTCATGGATAATAACTCTGACACAGACTCTAGTGAATATGAATGGGACACCATCCACAATGATGAGTTCTAGAGGGATAAAAAGGTTGATGTGATACACAAGTATACCCCAACTCTAATCGAAGGTGAAGGTTCAGGGACCCAACCACAAGAATTTGAACTACAAGGTGACTATGATTCTAGTGATACTGAGTCAGATTTAAATGAACAAGACTATCACGAGAACGGTACCATCATTGATCAGCCTCATACCTCGGATCCTACGATCAACTCCATTATGACCATAACCATAGTTGATTTCACACAACTCGACGACCCGCTATCTTTGATCCATCTCGATCTCATTGATTGGGATTCATCTGAACCTATCGATATACCTATGTTTCCAAGTGATGAATCTATCATAAACTTCCTTTCTGCCGATGACGCAAATGATTGTTCCACTAGCGATTTTCAACACAGAGTCCAGGAGAGTGTCAATTCTCCTAGCTACAAAAATAAAAATCAAAAAGAAAGATCTAATGGTGAAAACCAAAATCTGGCAGTGTTAGATCAAACAAAAGATAAAATAAAGAGCGTATCGGATGGTGAAAACCTTTTTAAGGCACCAGATGATGGGAATTTTGACACTCTCCTAGAGCACTACCATGAGCGATCGCCTATCTTGATTGAGCCTACAAAAGCCGTCAATCTTGAAACTTCAGAAAAACAAAGGATTTTACAGTTAGCGGCATCAATGACAGAGAAAGAAGTACCAGAGTTCATAGAATTTCTAAGAGCAAATCAAGTCAACTTTGCTTGGTCTTATGCAGACATGCCAGGTCTTGATCCTGATCTTATCATGCATCACTTGTCTATCAAACTAGGGGTTAAGCCTGTGAACAAAAACTCATCCCCATGTTGCATTATTGGTTAAGGAAGAACTGAGAAAACTCCTTGATGTGGGCTTCATAAGATCAATCGACTACGCAGAATGGATCTCCAACATTGTTCATGTATCCAAGCCAGATAAAAGTGTCAGAGTGTGCACAGATTTTAGAGATCTTAATAAAGCATGTCCTAAGGATGACTTCCCACTTCCAAACATCGACACTATAGTTGATCTGACAGCTGGCCATGCCATGTATTCATTAATGGATGGTTTTTCTGGTTACAACCAAATCAAGATTGCACCCGAAGACTAGGAGAAAATAGCTTTCACATGTCCATGGGGAACTTACTGCTGGAACGTCATGCCTTTCGGTCTAAAGAATGTTGGGGCTACTTACCAAAGAGCCATGACTACAATATTTCATGACATGATGCACACATTCATGGAAGATTATGTAGATGACATATTGGCAAAGTCATACACCAGAGAAGGACATTTGGAAATATTGTCCAAAATATTTGCAACATTGGAGAAATTCAAAGTTCGCCTCAAACCCAAGAAATGTGTTTTTGGGGTCACATCTGGAAAACTCTTAGGATACATAGTATCAGGAAAAGGAATTGAAGTAGAACATGCCAAAGTACAGGCAATTATTGAAATGCCTCCACCAAAGAATATTAGTCAGTTGAGATCATTACAGGGACGACTTTAGTCTATCCGCAGATTCATTGCACAACTGGCCAATAAGAGTTTACCTTTCACACATCTACTGCATAAGAATGTTCCTTTTAGATGGGATGACAAATGTGAAATGGCCTTTCAACAAATCAAGCAATACTTGATGAACCCACCAGTTCTAATACCGCAAAATCCAGAGAAACCTCTAATCTTATATATTGCGGCAACAAAGACATCTTTAGGGGCATTATTAGCACAAGAAGACTCTACAGGAAAGGAACGTGCAATCTATTATATCAGTCGAACATTAACAGGGCATGAACACAACTACACTTTCATTGAGAAGGCTTGCCTAGCAGTGGTCTTTTCTTCACAAAATTTTCAACACTACATGTTAACTCATACAATCAATCTTGTTGCAAAGATTGATCCACTCAAGTATCTATTAAGCAAGGCTACATTGACAGGAAGGCTAGCAAAATAGGTTATGATCTTAAGTGAGTTTGAAATCCATTATTTTGATCGCAAGGCAATCAAAGGACAAGTTATTGTTGATCAACTAGCTGAAGCACCACTACATGCAGAGCATCCCATACACATTGAATTTCCAGATGTTGATGTCTTCACTGTCGAATCAAAACAACCATGGTCTTTATATTTTGATGGTTCTTTCACTCAACATGGATCAGAGGCAGGCATACTCTTTGTCACCCCTCAAGGAAATACCATTCCTCGGTCATATAGGCTAATGTTTCCATGCACTAACAACATAGTCGAATATGAATCCTTAATCACTGGACTAAAGATCGCATTGGAATGGAGGATCACTAAACTACAGGTTTATGGTGATTCACAGTTAGTCATTAATCAAATCAATGATGATTATCAGACCAAAGATGACAAACTGTTGCCATACAAGAAAATGGTTGATGACTTCAAAAGGTACTTCATGGACATAACATTTATACAAATAAAGCAACTGACACCATGGCTACGATCACATTATTGCTACAACTCCCAGAAACTCAAACTCGCTATGAATTTTTGGTGGAACAATCATTTGCACCTGCTTATGACACCCCTGAAAGCCAAATCATTTGCCATTTGGTATGCCAAGATTTATGCCTACCTAAAAGATAACATCTTACCACCTGATTTATCCTGTAACCAAAAGCAAAATTTTATCCGCCAATCTTCTCGCTACACTCTTATCGCTGACACCCTTTATCGCCGCGGTCTTGATGGTACTTTACTTCGATGTCTTGAACGTGACGAATCTGACAAGGCTTTACAAGAAGTTCATGGTGGCATTTGTGGTACTCATTCAAGTGGACTAACCTTATCCAAGAAATTGATTATAATGGGTTACTATTGGCCTACAATGGAGAGGGAATCATTCACTTTTATGAAGAAATGCTCTAAATGTCAGATACATGGAAATCTCATTCATGCACCAGTACAGGAACTACAACCATTTACACCAACCTAGCCATTCTTTCAATGGGGGTTAGATCTAGTTGGCAAGATTCATCCTTCGTCATCGAATGGACACAAGTTCATCATCACAGCGACAGAGTATTTTACCAAGTGGATTGAGGCAGTACCTCTCACTAAAGTCACCGGCAAACATATCTCATCTTTTATACTCAACTATCTCATTTTTCGGTATGGCATTCCCACCTCCATCATCACAGATAATGGACGACCATTCAAGAATCAGGATGTTGATGAACTTTGTGAGCGATTTCATATTCAACACAAATATTCAACACCTTACTATCCATAAGGGAATGGCCAAGCAGAGGCCTCAAATAAAACAATATTGAAATTTTTGAAGAAGATTGTGAATGATGCAGGGAAAGATTGGCACATTCAACTCAATCCTGCATTATGGGCCTATAGAACTAGCATCATAACGCTGACAGGAGCCACACCATTTGCTCTTGTCTTTGGAGCAGAGGCTATACTTCCTCTAGAAGTTGAGATTCCCTCACTTAGAGTATCACTAAAAGGTCTCATAACAGATGATGAATATAGAGTTTCTCGACTACAAGAGCTAGAACTCCTTGATGAAAAGAGACAACGAACAGCTGATCATTTGAAAGCATATCAACAAATGATGTCTCGCAGCTATAATCACAGAGTCAAGCCACATACCTTTCAGGTTGGTGATCTTGTTCTGAAAGAGAACCCACACAATCAGCAAGACAGAGAGAAGAAAGGAAAGTTTGAACCGAATTGGCTGGGTCTATATGTGGTCATAGCAGTATACGGTTCAGGAGCATACAAGTTGTCAACGCCAAAAGGGGACCTATTTGACGAACCCATTAAAAGCATGCACCTGAAGAAGTATTATGTCTGAAGCAGTCATCAAAAACATCAAAAAAGTCCTGAAAAAAAAAGCACAAAAACATTAGAAAAAGGCCTGCAAAAATACAAAAACATCGGAAAAATTCCTTAAAAAAAATACAAAAACATCATAAAAAGTCCTGCAAAAAATACAAAAACATCAGAAAAAGTCCTGCAAAAAATACAAAACATCAGAAAAAGTCCTGCGAAAATACAAAAACATCGGAAAAAGTCCTGAAAAAATATCAAAAATAGCAGAAAAAGTCCTAAAAAAATACAAAAACATCAAAAAAAGTCCTTAAGAAATCACAAAAATAGCAGAAAATGTCTTGAAAAAATGGCTACCCTAGTGAAAACCTGGCAGATAGGCATCTCGGTAGCAACAAAAAAATCAAAAAAATCATCATAGGGTGAAAACCTGGCAACATGCAATCTATTGACAAGAAAAATGCAATAAAAACAAATAGTGAAAATCTAGAAAACATACGCTATTTGTAGCTCTCCATCTATTAGTTCATGTTCTGCACTTGGCTTCTCATCCTTCATTTCATGCATCTTTCCATCATCTTAGGTCCATACCAGCATCATGTTGCCATCATTTTCCTAGAGCGATAACATCTTACCATGGCTTGATTATTGGACATATTCATTTCAGCAAGTTATGTTAATACTGGGGGCAAACACTGACATACTAGGGGCAACCAACTTTCAGGTTTTACAGAAATAACTAGACAATGACATCAAATCCAATCATGCAAAAAATAATCAAATCCTATTAACAACTATCCAATCATTGATCCATATCACAATAGTTTTCAGCAAATACCATATCATGACTCATATTTGGATGATCTAAAATATGAATAATGTTTGGAATAGCAGTACTAAATTTTGAACAATGGTTGTTTAATTTTCGATATCATCTCTCTGGAGCACACTCGATGATGTACTGAACTAGAGTGGCGAGGAAAGAGGATGATTTTTCTTTGTCTGCTATCTTGAGGTTAACTATCCATCTTATGCAAATATGTCGCGAGACATGATTTCCAAATTTTATCATTGATGACAGTTCTAAATTTGCATCAGAAGGTAGTTAGTCTTTGTCTGTTTATACAATAAATGCTCAGGTCATCTTGGTTCAATTATACCTCGATGCTTGTGTTTACTTGCTATATCAAAAATCATGAAAGTTGTACTCAGGTCATCCTTGGTGCTAATTTACCCTCTGATGCATGTACATACTTCCAACATTTTAAAATGCTCTATGATGATTCAAGAAAGCTAACAGAAGGCTCAACAAACGGTTGGTTTCATTTAGTTGCATTTCATCTCGCTCATTGTACATATATGCATACTGGATTTGCATCAGAGTTTTGAAAGGCTAACAAAAACATCAATGATTGTCATGCCTCTTTGGACTATTTTTGGAGGACATTCGGACATTTGTTTCATCATCAACTTTCATCTTCATTATCATTTCATTAATCATTATCATTTCATCTAGGTCCTATCATTTATCATTTATCATTCATTTTCATATCATTTAGATCCTTTATCATTTCATATCATTTATCCATTATGTATCTCATATCACTTTCATTTTCATATTATCATTTCATTATCATTATCATTGCATATCATTCATTTATCCATTATGTATTTTCATATCACCTTTATTTTCATATTATCTATCATCTTCATATCATTAAAAATATCACTTATCATTTTCATATTCATTTCATTTTCATTTTGCACATTTGCATCCCATTTATCACTTTATTTCATTTCACTTATCACTTATCATTTCATTATCGTTCATTTCATTTAATTTCACTTATCACTTATCATTTCATTATCGTTCATTTCATTTCATTTCACTTATCACTTATCATTTCATTTCATTTTATCATTTCATTTCGTCATCATTACAAATCATTACATTTCATCACATATCATTTATCATCTTATCATACATCTCATTATTATTAATCATTTCACTTCATATCGTTATTCATATCATTTATTATTTGTCACATTACATTCATATCATATCTTTAATCATCCTATCATTTTTCATATCAATTCATATTACAAATTCATGATGCATATCATAAACACAACATTCATTTTCCATCATATTATCATTATTTACTTGCATTTGAAAATCCAAAAACAAACATTCCATACCTACATTTTCATATCATTTTCCAAACAACATTTTTCATAAAACATATCAAATACCCCATGACATATTTTCATAATCACATCATAAGTCATCCACCTACATGACATCATTAGTACGCATCATCAATCATTTTTCATCATCATCATAAACACATCATATCAAATCATCCTGCATATCATGTTAGTCATCAAATCATTAAAATGCATACCAAAATCCATAACATATAGAAATAAATGCATATCACATAATCATCTCATAAATGCACATCACATCATAAAAAATCATCACCGCTGCATATCATCACTCATCAAAAATAATAAAAATGTCCAATGTCCAATGAAGCTAAAAATTCCAAAGAGAGATACATGAGATATGACCAAAATAACGTACATGCTCCAAAAATAATATACATTGATATGTGTGAATGAATCAATAACAATACATCAAAAATATCACATGTGCCTCATAACTCTAACTACTAGAGCCCCCTGATGGAGTTGGCCTCTGTGGTGGAAGTCCACTGCCTCCTGCACCTCCTACCCCAAGATCTATGTGTGGTCCCAACACACCTCGACTATGAAAAGGTCAATCAAAATCTATCTATCTATCAATGCCTCACATCATGCAATCACAACCCATATCTATCTATCAAGTGACCCATATCAGTGAACCATATCCAATGACCCATATCAGTGAACCATATCAAGTGACCCATATCAGTGACCCATATTAGTGACCCATAACAATGACCCATATCAGTGAACCATATCAAGTGACCCATATCAAGTGAACCATATCAAGTGCTCTATCTAAGTGCCTCATATCATGAACTCAATGCTAAATCGATCTATCTGAATATCAAATCAAACTCCTATATCATCATTTTACTATTTGTTTTCTTTTTCAAGAAAGCAAATTTATCAACGATCAAATCATTTTCTTATTTGTACTTCAGTCACGAATACAAATATGTTTGAATCACATTATCTACTATTTGGTTTCTATCATAGAAAACAAATTTATCAGAAGTCATATCAAGCATCTACTCTTTGTTTTCTAAAAGAAAAGTTATCAGGCAATCCATCAATCATTCTACTCTTTGTTTTTCATTCAAGAGAAACAAAGTTATCAGCTACCTACTCTTTGTTTTTCTATTTTTAGGAAGCAAAGTTATCAATTAATCATCATCATTTCATCATTTCCATCAAAAAGGGCATCATTCCAATAGGGGCATCTTTATACATCAATTATCGAGAGCTAAATCACTGCATCTCTCTCATCATTCGAATTTCATCATCAACTCAACATTTTTTTTTCTCATCATCAGTGATTTACCTCCTGAGGGGGCATCATCAATATCATCATCAAAAACATATCAGGTTCAAATCAGGGGCATATTAGTCACATTTTTCCGATCAGGGGCAAATTTCAAGAGCAGGAATATTTTCTTTGAAGCAATGCGTTTCACACATCACTTCAAAGAGGGGAAAAATGTATACGTCTAAAAATGGTCATGGTTAATCAAGCTTGTTAATTAATTAAATATAAATTATTTAATTAATCTTCTAAAGTCATCTACATATAAATAAATTTAATTATTTATTTATATTGTTCACTTTTATAATTCTTCTACCTTAATTAAAGAAATAACTTTATTTAATTATTACCGTCTTTCATATTCTTCTTAATTAAATTAAATAAATTTTATAATTTATTTATATTAATTATCATGTTATTCTAAATTTGAATATTTGAATTCAAATAATGGAATATTCCTCCAAACACCCTCTTCGTCTCATAGTTGAATTAAATATTATAAATATTTAATTTAATACCTTTTTCTCATCTCCACACATAATTAAATATTTAATTACCTTTTTTTTCTCATCTCCACACATAATTAAATATTTTAAATATTTAATTACCTTCATTTTCTCATCTCCACACATAATTAAATATTTAAAATATTTAATTACTTTCAATTTCATCTCTCTCACATAATTAAATATTTCCATTTTCATCTCACACATAATTAAATATTCTAAAATATTTAATTAGAAACTTTCCTCACTCTTCAGTTAATTAAATATTCTAAAATATTTAATTAGAAACTTTCCTCACTCTTCACATAATTAAATATTCTAAAATATTTAATTAGAAACTTTCCTCACTCTACACATAATTAAATATTCTAAAATATTTAATTAGAAACTTTCCTCACTCTTCACATAATTAAATATTCTAAAATATTTAATTAGAAACTTTTCTTCACTTCATATTTAATTAAGTATTTTATATATTTAATTAAACACTTTTCTATCATCTTCTCACACATAATTAGATATTAAATATTTAATTATGGAAACTTCTAAATTCACCATCACATGTAATTAAATAAATTTATTTATTTATTTAATTATGAGACTTATCTCCTACTCACTTCTCAAATGGCAACTTTCCCTTCTTCACATAATTAAATATTCTAAAATATTTAATTAGAAATTTTCTTCACTTCATATTTAATTAATTATTTTATACATTTAATTAAACGCTTTTCTATCATCTTCTCACACATAATTAGATATTAAATATTTAATTATGGAAACTTCTAAATTCACCATCACATGTAATTAAATAAATTTATTTAATTAATTATGAGACTTATCTCCTACTCACTTCTCAAATGGCAACTTTCCCTTAGATCTGAAAGAGAAAATTTGTGTAGAAGGAAGCATTCCATTTCTCTCTCAACTTTCAAAAATCTCTCACCGTTCATCTCGACAAGCTTGATTTAAACTGTTGATCACATCAACCAATCAGAGTCTTTCAAAAACTCTATAAATACCTCTGTGAATCCAAACATTGGTTACACTTGCATATACTTACATTCACATGCACATGTTATTTTAATATCATCTAGCATTTATCAGTCTTTTTGCAATCATTACATTTAGTAATCTCATATTTTAGCTATCTTTTTTAGTCTTGTTAATGGCATCTTAGCATAAGCATGCATTTATTTTAAATCTTGTTCTCTAGGAGATCATTTTGTTGAGCCTAGCATATAATCTGAGAGCAAGCTAGATTCAGTGGAACATTGGAGATAGAGGACAATAGGACGCTTTCGAAGGAGCTACGAGTTTAAGAGTTTTTTTTTCTTTTAAATTAGTTTCCTTTGATCTAATGTTTTATTGGTGTGTTTTAATTTGTTAGAATATTTTTACACTTAAAATTGATCACACGGGAAGAATGAAGAAGAATGGCCTATTATACAACTTTGTGTTGTCATTGATGTCACAATGTTATATGAATTGTGACTACAAGACTAAGTTATTGTTTGATCCGGTATTTTGGTCCAGTATTTGAATCAATATACAGTTTATATCCTCCAATATCTTGGTCTGCAATCCTCTACAATTGATAGTTGTTGCTTTCAGTTTTTGGGAATTATTTTATGGATAATGAATACATGTATGTTTAGAATCTCTCATGCTCAAGTACTCATATGGTACATATCAACATTATTCTATTGTTGCATTTTTGCTATTAGGCCTATCTCTGGCCAACCTCATGGATAATTGGTGGTATGATGAATTAATTTTGTTATGCGAATATATGTGTGACCTATCTTAGGTCCATGCCGACGTGGTGTTGTGTGTTGAATGTTTGAATTGTCTTTGGAAGATTATGTGAATGCTTGAAGCCGATAGTTGGTATTTTTGATAAATAAGGGTTGCATCTAATTAGGTCGACCTAATTGATGCTTGTACATAAGTCAGATATATATGTCAGATAGTTTTGAAGATTGAAGGAAGCGAAGAGAGCGAGGAATGACATTGATGTGAATGTGAAGAAGTGTGAAAATGATGAAGTGTGTTAATTCAGTCTATTGAGCATCACTAGAACTATATCAACACTTGTTAGGTGCACTCTCGTCAGTTTATTTCAGTTGTGAAGCCAATTTTGTTTTGTAATCCTTTTTGTAGGCAGTGAGCCTCCTTGTGTAAAGCAGTGAGCTTTTGTATCTAGATAGTGAGTCCTATTCTGGGAAGTGATCCCTTTGGCAGTGAGCCTTATATATTTTGTTTTGCTACTACTTTATATTGTGAGTTAATCCTCACTATGGTTTTTCCCTTATTGGGTTTTCTATGTAAAATATGGTATTCATTATGTTGATTTTGCTTTATGTTATCTGCATTACATTTTCATAATTAATAACAAATTATTGTGGTTGTCAAGTTGATAAGTGTTTGAAGTTTTGTGACTAAATTTGGTGACAACTGATTCAACCCACCTCTCAGTTGTCTTGCGCCTTTTAACAATTGGTATCAGATCTTTGGTTTCTTGGTGTAGAGCTTAATCGCTTGAGGAGGATCCTGAAGGTTGATTAAATGGATGATAAAGAAGAGCTCTAGGTTGCACTTGAAGATCTTGATAAAACTGAAAATGAAAATAGATATTTGAAAGAAAATCTTGAAGATGCAAATGAATGTGTCCAGAAATTAAAAAAGCAATTGAAGAAATTCAAAGAAATACATAGAGAAGTGAGTGAATAGTTGAAACAAGAGATCATCAGATTGAAAGTGCTTGTGGAAGAGAAGAAGAGAATTGAAGAATGTCTAAATACAATGGTGTAGAGAAAGACTAACGAATGCACTAGACTTGAACAAGAGGTGGTGAACTTGAAAGTAAAACTGGAGAAAGCAAAACTCTGTCAAAAAAATTTCAAATCTAGCTCCAGAAAGCTTGATGAGTTGATTGTTGGGCAGAAACCAAGTAAAGACAAAGGTGGCTTGGGAAATGAAACAAGTGAAAGCTCAAAGGATAATCAAAAGACTCAAGACAAAGGGAAGTAGAAAGGAAATTCAAGAAACTTTACTAGAAGACCGCCTATGAGACAACCTAATGCACAAAGGTATCCATCTTTCAATGGTGTATGTTTTTCATGTAACAAATTTGGTCACAGGGAAACCAAGTGTAGAAGTAAAATGAATTATTTTTTTGGACAATGTTTTTCATGCAAGAAATTTGGACATAAAGCCATTGAATGTAGATCTCAAGTGAGAATGATTAGTCAAGTGATGATGAATAGGTTTAATGGAGGCAAAATGAATCAATCTTTTAATGGATACTACTATGCTTGTAACAAATTTGGACATAAAGCAAACCAATGTAGATCAAGGGTTAATGGAGATCAAACAAATCAAAAAAGTGTTGTTTGCTATAACTGTAACAAACTTGGACATATCTCAAAAGTTTGTAGAAGTAAGAAGGGAAAACAGTCTGCTCTGATAGAGGAGTCAATAAAGAAAATTGAAAAAGATGAGGTAAAACAAGAGATGAATAAGATATGGAGAAAGAAAGAACAAGAACAAGAGATAATAGATGTGTTTGTGCCTTCATTCGGTACATACAATTCCTCTGGGAATTAGACTTAGCATGGTCTTAGGAGGAGCATTAATAGAAAACTGTACAAACCCCTTGGATGTATGGCGCATTAGATGTTGGCATGAGGATATGATGTAAAGAATGTATAAACATAATTCATGGAAAAGAAACTAGAAGAAAAGTTACAAGCATGTTCCCCTATAGACCGATTTAGGGTTTATTGTGCAGAGAAACAAGGGTTTTATTAGTTTTTTGAAGTTTTTCGCATTTAATGCAAATTAGGGAAAACCGATGGTGTATAAAGTAAATTTCATAAGTCTCCTTGATCACTTGTGCACTTGAAGAGCTTGTAAAATGACTTGGAGAAATCCTGAAGCGATCTCGAAGTGATTTGAAGCAATTCTGAGGTAAATTTGAAGGAATTATTATAGACAATTAGGAATTATTTCTTAGTTTACAAAGGGAAGAAGGGAAAAAGGGAGAAGTTTTGATTGAACAATAACGAATTCAAGGAAGATAAGCACGACGATGGGCAGAGGATCGAGTGGAAATATTCCACTGAAGTTGAAGGGTGTTGAATTGGAAGAATTTGATCATAAGAAAATGAAGGAAATGGAACCAGGGTTGAAGACAAATGAATTGTAGAACATAAAAACCCTAGGTATGGATTTATGGGGAGAATTTCCCTAGTTTGCAGATAAAGAATCCATTTTATTCTTGTTAAGTCGATTCAAGAATGGTAGCATTATGTTGGACAAACCCTACCTGATCACGAAGGAGGCAATCAAAGCGATTACTGGTTTATGTAGTGTTGGGGAACTCTCTGGGAAGAAAACTGTAAAATACAGAGATGTGGAGGAACTTACTGGTATTGAAAAAGACCCTCAAGCTCTATTGATAAATACTATTGCAGATTCTACTATAAGGTATGTTGCGTACGTCATTTCTTATAAAATCTATTTAAAAATCATGAAGGTTCGACTTTGGCTATTGTTGTATATCTTGCACACATGATGGTGAAGGAAAACAAGTAGTTTGATTTGTGTAGCCTTTTACTAGAAAACCTGATCCAGAATGTCAGAATGTCCTTGGTTGAGGGATATCCTTTTTGCTTCGAGTCTTTGCTCATATGTTTGATATTTTACTTTCTGAGCTCGCTACCCAGAAAAGAGAATGTTGAGTGGGAATTCGGTATTCCTGTTGGAAAACAAGTTTATAGGCATCTAAAATTGATGGAGGAAAATGTAAGTGTTTGAAAAATCTATTTCGCATCCTTGAAAAATGAATTTGTGCTCTGGTATATCAATGCCTAGTCAGTTTGAAGTGGGCTCCTCCTCCGGTAAGAAAGAATTGGAAGTTGTCATTGGTGAGTCCTCTCTAGAACCTAAAAGGAGAAAAACTATCACAAAAGATGTTATCTATATCCTGGAAGAAGAGAATAATGAAGAAGAATTTATGTCTGGATCTGACTCCTTTGATCTAGAAGATATACAGATGATGTTAAATAAAGGTGATATGAAGAAGGTTAGTGAAATGTGGAGTGCATGCTCTCTGATCGAAAGACTTAAGATTGATGATGTACTTGTTGATTATTTTCTCAATAAGGGTATTTTAGTTTCATATATATCTGACCCTTTACCAAATGATCTAGTAGTGGTTATTGAAAAAAGAACAGTGTTGGAAGGACCTAAAGGTCATAAGCTTGAGGCTATCATTGAAAGAAGATGTGTAAAATCCAAACAAGTATTATCTAAACACATTAATGAGACAAGAGAATGCATCAAAGAAGCATTTGACGTCTACAGGTATTGTCTCTGGTGGCCGGCAGCTATTGAAAAGTTTAGAAGAAAAATTGAAGCCATTGAATCTAAGATGAATTGTATTGGAAATAATTTTGATTTCTTCAAAGACAAGAATGGAAAACAGAGAATAAGAGTTGGTGAATTGCAAGTGGAATTGTTGATTGCTCAAAGGCAAAGAGAAGACTTGGTTAGAACCTTCTGGATGGTGAAAGAAATTGTTGAGGTCCGGTTGGATCATCTCTCTGGAATACTCTTTGACACAGAAGATTGTGAATGACAATGTTTGTCTTTGGATCAGACATCCTCTTTTACACAGTTGTCTTTATTGGATGGTATGAATGCAAGGATGAATTCAGCTATGCTTCCTTGGAAAAGGATTCTTTCAATCATAAGAGATAGGTACAAGAAAATCTTTCATGTAAAAAGTGTTATTTTCACTTGATTGTTTGAAATGGGAGGTGGAATTTCTTTGTATATACCATGTACACACACATCCTATTTTTGGTCACCCTTTGCGATTGATGTCAAAGGGGGAGGGAGATTCATGTGAAGAACACTAGTGATGGTAGGAGAGAACTTTTTAGCACATGTTGCCATCAATGACAAAGGGGGAGATTGTTGAAAGAATGAAGAAGAATGGCCTATTATATAGCTTTGTGTTGTCATTGATGTCACAATGTTATATGAATTGTGACTGCAAGACTAAGTTATTGTTTGATCTGGTATTTTGGTCCAGTATCTAAACCAATATATGGTTAATATCCTCTGGTATCTTGGTCTGCAATCCTTTGCAGTTGATAGTTTTTTTCTTGTGGCTTTTGGGAATTAGTTTATGGATAATGAATGCATGTATGTTTACAATCTCTCATGATCAAGTGCTCGTATAGTGTATCAACATTATTCTATTGTTGCATTTTTGCTATTAGGCCTATCTCTGGCCAACCTCATGGATAATTGGTGGTATGATGAATTAATTTTGTTATGCGGATATATGTGTGAACTATCTTAAGTCCATGCCAACGTGGTGTTGTGTGTTGAATGTTTGAATTGTCTTTGGAAGATTATGTGAATGCTTGAAGCCGTTCAATTTGGTATTTTTGATAAATAAGGGTTGCATCTAATTAGGCTGACCTAATTGATGTTTGTGCATAAGTCAGATATATATGTCAGATAGTTTTGAATATTGAAGGAAGTGAAGAGAGTGAGGAATGACATTGATGCGAATATGCAAAAGTGCAAAAATGATGAAGTGTGTTAATTCAGTTTATTGAGCATCACTAGAACTGTATCAACACGTGTTAGGTGCACTCTCATCAGTTCATTTCAGCTGTGAAGCCAAAAAAAAATTGTAATCCTTTTTGTAGGTAGTGAGCCTCCTTGTGTAAAGTAGTGAGATTTTGTATCTGGACGGTGAGTCCTATTCTGGGTAGCGAGCCCTTTGGCAGTGAGCCTTATATATTCAATTTTGCTACAACTTTATATTGTAAGTTAATCCTCACCGTGCTTTTTCCCTTATTGGGTTTTCCACATAAAATATGGTGTTCATTATCTTGATTTTTCTTTCTGTTATTTGCATTACATGTTCATACTTAATAACAGATTAGTGTGGTTGTGAATTTGGTAAGTGTTTGAAGTTTTGTGATTAAATTTGGTGACAACTGATTCACGCCCCCTCTCAGTTGTCCTATGCCTTTTAATATTGTAGTGTCTTGATGATGAGTGAGAAGGAATTTTTGAATGCAATGAAAGAGTAAAAGATTGGTTTTACACTAGTAAATAGACCTATAAATGTCATGGCAACAACCAAGTTAAACGAGCTACCTCAAGAGATACAAACCATGTTGGAAGAGTATGTTGTATAGTGGTGAATGAGTTGCCCAATGAGCTACCACCTATTAGGATGATTAGTCATCATATTGACTTACTACTTGGTGCAATTTTGTTAACCAAAGTTTTCTACAAGATGATTCCACAAGAAAATACTAAGATCAAAAAGCAAGTGGAAGAACTATTGGGAAAATATTTGATAAAAGAAAGTATTAGCCCATGTGCAGTACCAGCGATATTGGGCCAAAGACAGAAGGAGATTGGAGGATTTGTACAAATTCAAGATCAATAAACAAGATTACCATCAGGTATAGGTTCCCTCTTCTAAGAATAGATGAGTTGATTAATTTTTTGTGTGGTTCTAAGTATTTTTCTAAGATTGATCTCAAGAGTGGTTATCATCAAATAAGGATAAGGGAAGGAGATGAATGGAAAATTGCATTTAAGACTAATGAGGGGTTGAATGAGGCTTGTTATGCCATTTGGTCTCACCAATGCTTCAAGTACATTTATGAGACTAATGAATGAAGTTATAAAACCCTTCATAGGTGAATTGTTTATTGTTTATTTGGATTACATATTGATCTATAGCTCAAGCAAGGAAGAACATCTCAAACACCTTAGGATGGGAATGCAAAGATTGTAAGAATAAATATTATTGATTAATACCAATAAATGTTTATTTATGAGGATAGTATTAGTGTACCTTGGTTTTGTGATTTCTCAAGGTGGATTAAAGATGGATAAGGACAAAGTGAAAACCATAACTGATTGGCCAACTCCCAAAACAGCTTATGAGGTAAAAAATTTCCATGGTTTTACAAGTTTTTGTAGAAAATTTATCAAAAACATTAGTGGAATTGGTGCACCACTCATAGATACTATAAGAGGAGATAAAAGAAAGTTTGTTTGGATTGATGTTTCTGAAATAATTTTTTAGTTTTTAAAGAAGAAAATAATTGAACATATTATACTAGAACTTCTTGAATTTAACAATGTTTTCCAAGTTGAATGTGATGCAAGTGGGATAGCCATTGGATTTGTCCTGAGTCAAGAAGGTAGACATGTTACATACTTTAGTGAGAAGTTAAATGATGCAAAAAATAGGTATTCAACTTATGATAGATTGAGTTTAATGCTTTAGTTCAATCCTTAAGGAAGTGGAGACATTATTTGATGTCTAAGGAGTTTTCTATTTTCATTGATAATCATGCACTATATTTCACAACCAACTAGCCAAAAGTAACTGAAAGACACGTGAAATGGGTGGAGTATTTGCAAAATTTCACTTGTGTTATCAAGAAAAAAAATTCCAAGCCAATAAGGTATCAGATACTTTGAGTAGGATAGCCTTACTCATAAGAGAAATTCAGATAGAAAGTGGAGGAATAAAGTCTCTTAAGGAGTTGTACAAATCTGATTTGGATTTCCAAGAAGCCTATGAGGTGTGTAAACAACCAAGTATAAGAAATAGAGAACCTTGGATGGGCTACATGTTGCAAGATGGATTAGTTTTTAAAGGATCACAACTATGTGTACCAAGGTGTTCTATGAGAGAAAATTTAATTAGAGAAAAGCATTGTGGTAGTCTTGCTGGTCATTTTGGCCTAGAGAAGACTATAGCTCAACTAAGTGCTCATTAATTTTGGCCTAAAATACAATTAGATGTGAAAAAATTTGTATAAAGGTGTAAAGTGTGTCAATATGCCAAGTGAAAGAGTAAACATGCAAGTATTTATGAGCCTTTACCAATCCCAAATAGACCTTGGAACTTCATTAGTATGGATTTTGTTTAGGGTCTACCTAGAACCCAAAGAGGCCACGATTCAATCTTTGTTGTAGCAGACTCAAGTTTTATAAAATGGCTCATTTTATAGCATGCAAGACCACAAGTGATGCTACTCATATTAATAATTTTTTCTTCAAATAGGTGGTTAGATTGCATGAAATTCTACTAAGCATTATCATCACATAGGGATACAAAATTTGTGGGACAATTTCAAAGGACTTTATGGAAGAAGTTGGGCACTAATTTAAATTTGAATTTAGGATACCACCCTCAAAGTGATGGAAAAATAGAGGTGGTCAACAAGACTTTAGGTAATATACTAATATGATTATAAAAAGATAATCCCAACCAATAGGATCTCATCTTGCCACATGTAGAATTTACAATGATTCACCTACTAGGAGTACAAGTAGGAGTCCTTTTCAAATAGCCTATGGTTCACATCCCAAAGGTGTTTTTGAGATGATAATTTTAAGAAAAATGAAGAAAAAAAGTGTTGAGGGAGAGGATTTTTCCATTGATATACAAGAAGTACATGAAAAAGTCAAGAAACAATTAGAGGCAAGTGTGACTAAATACAAGAACCATGCAGACCTCAAGAGGAGAGAGGTTAATCTTCATATTGGATACATGGTATTATCTCATTTGAGGAAGGACAAGTTTCCAAAAGGTGAATGTAACAAACTGAAAATTAAGAAAATTACCCATTGTAAGATTTTAAGAAAGTTTTATAACATTTCTTATGAGATAGAATTGCCAAGTGGTGTTGGAATCTCTCTTATATTCAATTTTACAAACTTGTATCCATACAACGAAGGTGATGATGAAGGTGATGCAACTAAGAGCAAGGAAATATCAGTTAGGAAATGGGGAAACCAATTACCAAAAGCTAACAAGGAAGAACTAGAAGCAATTTTGGAGGAGCAAGTTGTTAAATAGATAAGGGGTAAAAAGTACTACCAATACTTAGTGAAGTGGAAAGGTCATTCAATAGAGGATGCTACTTGGATGACAAAATCAGACATCAATAAGCATGGGAGTAACCTTGCAAACCTCATGAGTAGAAGCTCATGAGCCAACTTTTTGCTCCTTGGGAGTATGATGTAGGAGCATCATTTTATCTTGTTCTATATTTGCATTAGAATGTAGTGTTATGTGTTTGATCACATTTTAGGAGTTCTAATTTAAGTTTGGACAAATAAGTAGTCATAAATTTTAAATTTTGGTGTTTTTACTTAACCCCAAGTACCTCATTAGGGGTTTGAATGCTTAATTTGTAAACTTGGGTTTGTATGAAATGAGGTGGGTAGTTAGGTGTTACACCCCGCCTTTGAATTACAATTACTTTTTACTTTATGGTAAATGCAATGATGAATTATGTGATTATGAAATTTTAAAAGGTAAATGCTATGATTAATTTTATGTGATATGATAGTTTTTGCATTAAATGAATTATTGTTAAATATGCAATAATATGAGTTTGATGTATATCTTAACAGATAACTACTTGGTTGTTTTGTTAATGGAATTGTAGGTTAGTTTCTCACACCCTCTAGAGGGAGGGAGAATATCACCTCGAAGAAGGGTATAATTTAAGGGCTTACTAGCAATGCCATATGAGTTTCTTTGTACCACGTAGTTCAAGTTTTAGATACCATTGATTCGGTGTGAGTCTAGGGTTTCCAATTGCATATTAGGGTAAGTTTAACCTTGTCGCTATATATTTTTATTATCTTCATGTTTGATTTAATTGCAAACTTAATGAGTCATGTGGTAATCATCTCATATATAGTATGCAAAGATATGTATGTATATATAAATATTATTAAAAGAACACATAAGTACATGTGTGTGTATGCTTATATGGTATACATTTACATGTTACAATGATTATACGTCAATTCATATATACACATATGAGCATATGTATATGTGTGTGTGTGTGTAAATGAAGTAATACATTTATGTATTACTCATTATGTTGCATATGATAAAACTTATTTGAATGTTATGTAGCTTTAGCTTTATCAAATCCATGTTTAGATAAAACTTTTGTAGTCTATAGATATTATTATTGTTGAGTTGATTCGGCTCTACTAAATTTTCTATTTTTTTATCATGTAAAACATAAAATGGATACCCATGGTTGAGTTAAAATATACTATTTTATTATATAATATTCTTATTTTTATAGTTCCTATGCACATGTTGTCTTTTGGGTGAATAGGAAAAACATATACTTGAAATTTGGGTAGCTTTTACTTTATCAAATTTATCTCTAGATATAACTTTTGAAGTATGTACATCATCATTACGTTAATGATTTTTATATTTTTGATATTTTTTTTCTTTCAATGATGGTTTAGCTTCTTTTCAAAAGCAATTTTTTTGACACTTTGAGAAAATATTTTATTCAACTTGGTGCTAACATTATTTTTTTACTATCACTTTGTGTCTTTACCAATTCATGTGAATAACTAATATAAATTGGTAGTAAAAAATAACTACTGCTTACAAATAACTAATATAGTAACTTATTAAAAAAAATTAAATCCAAACAAATTGAATGTGAGCTGAATAAATAAATCAAAGGTAATTTATCTTGATAATGCCCAATATAATTGATGAGAGTAGTTGTAGATTGGAACTTCTATAAAGTTAATACTAAAATGTGGCAACATATAGAGAAACGTAAGTAGATAAACTCTAAATAAATATAGTGCAGAAAATGACTACTTCGATCATTGAATTTTATAGTATTTTTAATATTATATTCTCTAGTTTTTTCTTGTTATGTGGACTTACTTTTTATTGGTCCTCTTTTTGTTGCCACAAACTGAGTATTATTTATTCAATTTTGATAGGTTGAATTTTGTTTTTATATTTCATTGATTAAGAATTTGTATCAATTGCCTTTGAATGGTGAGCTTTATATGTCATCTAATCTTGAAGGTACAATGGTGGATAAGAGTTTAAATAAATGCATAAATGAACCAATGTGAACAAATTAAATTTACAAGCTAGAATAGAATGACATTTAAATATAATTGATATAAATATTTAAATATTTGTATTAATAAATTGTGTATGCAATCATCTGTCATAAGATAATTATATTTGACAAGTACTTTGGTAGTTGTACATTGTCTAAATGTATGGAAAAAGAATGTTGGTTAATTTATTCAAATTGACATGTTGACAAGTACAAACTAAATCTTAACTTGTGCTACTTTGTTGGCATTGCATTTGTGCACATGAGATCTAATGTTTATATATTTTATTTTACAATGTGATATAATGGATACTTTTATTTATACAAGAAACTTCATTTTAAAATTGATACACATGTGGTAGATGGTTATACTATATTATATAGAACAAAATATATTACATAACATTTAATAATGTGTGTGTGATTTTTTACTTGAGGAAGAAAAGTTGAAGTGTTCATTTAAAGATCCCATATATTTGCTTATTTGATAATATTTTGATTAATTTACCAACACGTATAATCACAATTGAAACTTGTCCAACTAAATAACTTTCAACAAATTAAGTATAACATAAAATTAACTCCAAAATAATAAATTATAGATGATTATTTATTTATTTTTAGTATTATATTTTCTATTTTGATAAATTTAAGTATTTAGTAAAATAAAGTGATTACCTACATTATTGATGAAAAATGCAAAGCTATTGATGAGATCCTCTTCTTTATTTTCTCCTCACTTCCCTTTTCAATGGATACCTTGATCTCCACGTGGCACAATTCTAATGAGAGTGGAATATGTATAGCACACGTGTCAATTGCTTTGTGTACTTTAAAATAAGAATATTTTTATGTGATGTTAAAATGAAATGGAAATCTTGATGTCACTCCTTTATGATGGTGGCCAATTATAAAGTTTTCATGCACTTTTAGGAAAATATATTTTTTATTTATGTTGAGGACTATTTTTATTCTTTTCTTGGCATTAAGCATGTGCAATGGTGCAGATGTGAGTAATGTGTTACTTATTTTAAAAGTTTGGATATAAATAATTAATATAAATCACTTTTTCTTTATGGAGAAAAGGATCTTTTGATTAGATTTGCATAGTATTAGAATTGGAATAGCATGTAGTGGTGATTTTTGTGAATCTTGTTCCAGGGCTTTTATAAAGATATCACTCGTTAACAATATCTTTATTATAAGTAGTATAATATTTTTCAAAGTAGATAATTTTGTATTATTTTATATGTCATATTTATTAGTTTTCTAATGTTTAGAGATAATTTATTTTTAATATATTTATAAGGGATATTGTAGATCATTTAGATTTTACAAATTTTATTTTGACTGATGTATTTTTATTTTATTGAATTTTATTTAAGATGAATATGTTATTAGATAGATTGAATTCTCAAATGGAATTCTAGTTTTTTGTAAAGATTTTATTTTCTATTTCAACGAGCAATAGTCACAAAAGTTTAAATGGCCATGCTTTCAATCATGTTGTTCTTTGTGGTAAATAATCATAATTTATGTTTGAGCCATTAGTTATGAGTTTGTGGGAAATAACATTACCTAGATATTTAAAATGTTTGCACTTATTTATCCATTTTAGGAGAGCTTTGCAGTATTTGGGTATGTTGTAAGTTGACAAGTGTTGCGGGAAGTTACAAGTGGATTTATTTTAGGGGAGTCCATATAATTTGAATTTGTAGTTAGCTTTGGATAACTTTGTACTATTCTTAATTAGATATTTATAGATCCTTGATCTACAAGATCGGCAAATTATCGCATGGGATCATTAGTTATATAATTTTTAGTTATTTGTGTGCATAGGGTGTAGCTAAGTCATGTCACCATGCTCCTTGCTAGTTGTGTTAATTTTGAAGAAGATATTTGGGAATGCCCTCTCTATTTTATAGAACCTAAAGTTTAGGGGAGCTACCCACTCCTACCAATTAGCCCAAACTACTTGCAATTTGATTATAAATCTTAAATGTCTAGCCCAACTTTGTTTTCCAATGTTAGTCTTTAACAACTCTTCTAGAGTTCTAAGGTAAAATTTGGAGCACCAGTAGAATGACACAATTGTTAGGGTCTATTTATTCAATGTCACATGATTTCACCCTATTTTATAATTTATTCATATATAAGCATTATTTCTATTTAGTCATTTGGTGTAGTGTTGGAAACATATCAACTTTGCACCAATAAAATAGGGTCATTGTTGGGGATATATTAACTCTTTTCAAATGATCACGTATTTACTTTCCTCCATCTTTTATGAATATTGTTATTTAATTTTTACTTGTATTTTATTCACATAATCTTACAAGATTTGTGCATTAGCCTTTAAAATTAGAAGTTATTAGTCACATATTGTCCCCACATATGTAGAATTTAACTCAATTTTTTATCTAACTATTTTTCCTTGCGTGTTCATTGTTATTGTTATGTAAAACTAGGTAAAGGGTGTTGTGATTTTCATTTCTAGATTCACTTATTTGCAAGTATTATTAGATCATTTTGTAGTTTATCACAATCAATTGTCCTCTAGGCAATAATTTTTACATCTCTACTAATAAATTGAATCCAGTTTATTTTTGTAAGAGCTAAAGATTAGCTCTATACCTAAGACCACCTGCAAAAATAATGGATTCCTTCCATAAGAAGGAATGAAAAAATATGAGCTTGCTTGATAATAAGACCTATCAAAATGATGATGATGTATGAAGTATGTTACAAATGAGTACAATAACCTTGCTTATATAGGTAATGTGAGGAATAGGATTAAACATGATTGTGACATGTATTTTAATCATATGACATGTGACAACTAACTCCTAGCAACCTAGGACACAAGCATTAAATGAATGCAAAACAAATAAGATAAGTGATAACTAATGCTTAACTAGAAAGATTCCTTCCTAGTACATAAGTGGACTTAACAATGTAAATAGGACCTATATAAGACTAGATTGGAAAAAATACCTATTTACACCAGCACCCGAGCCCTTAAGTACAACTTAGGGAGTACTTATGCAAATGACACAAAGATGGGTCCTGGCTATGAGGCCATGTTAGATACTCATATATACATATGCAATGAAATCTCTCACAAAAGGAGAATAGGAGAAAACCTAATGGGACAAAACTTCTCCCCAAAAGAGAGAAAAGAAACAATCAAGTGATGAAAGATGGAGGACTCCATGATACCCCAAAGTACACCATCCATCACATAGATATGTTACAATCCAATGAAGGATCCAACCCTCATTCACATACAACAATCTAAAAATTCAACTTAGAAATGGTTTGAAACAGCACAAAAATTTGCAAGAAGTATTCTTCTTTGTTCATTTAAAATCTCCTTTAATTACATTACAAGAAAGCATTATGAAAATACATTGTTTCGCAGCCATATGGGTTGATGAAAAACATTACAAATCTAATACAAAACTAAAATATGACAACAAAAATCAAATCCAAAAAGGTTTCACTCAATCTCTCTTCTTTCACTTGATTCTAACTCCTTCAACCTACAATCATCATTAAAAATTATTGTTACAAACAAACCATGAAATCATCAATATTCTTGTTGTTGTAGCACACCTCCAAACCTGAAACCAAAATGTCTTCTTGGTCTCTTTCAATCTTCTTTCTACTAAATCTCTCAAGCTCCCTTCACATGGACTTCACTAGCTCATTGTCTCTCAATATGTGGAGCTCACTAGATCCCAAAAACATGGGTTTATATGTAAATACAAATCTGCAACAATGGAGTCTTCAAATCCTCTCTTTAATTTGACATCATCTCCCCATATTACCTGCAAAAACTCCCAAAGCCCCCTTCCCAAATGACAAGGCTTGAATATATAGATTTGTGAGTGAGGAAAAACCACTATAGTTTTCCAAAACAACAAGAAAAACACATCCTTGGAAAACCCACACCCCATTTGGATAAATAATCATAAAATAATAAAATTAATCAATGCTCACATGGCCTTCACATGGGCACCTTAACCATGGCCAATCAAATTTGGTCAATTCTAGCATCTTCATTGATCTTCGGTGGCCTTGATTGCTCCAAATATGAACATGCAACAACATGCAAAGCTTTGTGGCACAAACATGCAAATACATACAAGGCATGTAATTCAACATGCAAGAACACGAACCCCAAGTGGTCCCCACCTTGAAATGGGATGCCTGAGAAATATATTTTTCTATTTATGCCTTAGAACACTTTATCATTGCATAATTCCCACCAAAATTACAATTACAATTTACCACAAAATAAATTACATAGTTGAAAATGCATTTATTTATTCTTTTCCAATCCCTAATCCCTTATTGAAAATAAACAAAATGATAATAATATTTTTGGTGATTCAAGATTGCTAGTACCCCTAGATGCTCTTGCATTAGACACCAAGGGTAGGAAAAAATTTGTGAATATGGATTCACAAAATGGAGTTGAGTGGTAGTACCACCCTTTTGGATTGCAATCAATCATCAACAAACTCCATCACTAAATTTGGTACTTGCAATTGATTCTTATTTCTTCTCTTCCAACACTTAGGTGGAAAAAGCAGCCTCCTCTAACAACTATGCACTTCATTCTTCTCTCATGGACTTGCATCCACCATGTACCGTCATCCTCCTCCTAATACCATGCATTCTCCTCTCTACTCTTGTGGAATTCAACCCACCACAAACCAACCACCTCCACCAAGTTTCACCTACAACATCCTCTACAAATTATATATCCAAATATGTATTATCCAAACAACAATCAAAATCTATTGTATCCTTATACAAATCTATAATTACTACTCCATGGAAATTAAAAATTTCCATCTGCATACTCTCTTCTTTCTCAACATCCTCTTCTAATTTAACCAAAAAAGGTATAGAATCATCACAACTAAATTCAAAATTAAAATTTACCTCATTTTTGTTTATTGCAACATCCATCTTCTCACCTCCAATGACAAGTTTTGCAAATTCCTCTTCGTGTTTGTCCATCAATTCTACTTCCAAAAATTGTTGATTCTTTCCATCTCTTCTTTCAACAAGAATTCATATTCATCTTCACAAATTTTTTCATCAAATTTAGGACCATCCATGTTCATAATTTCTGATTGAAAACCTTCTTCATCCACTTCACATAATGCACTCCATTCACATGTTATCTTTGCAACTTACGCTTCATTACCTTCTCCATTTATGTGGGATTCCCTCACATGTTCTTCCTTGCACTCAATCCCTACCAAATATTTGCAATACTTTTTCTTTGTGTCCTTCTCTTTGTTGTCCTCTTTCATGAGAACATTCTTCCATGTCTCTCATCCCACAGTCTTAGTTCCTCTTTAATCTTCCTTTCCAATACATTTACTTCAGCTTGGAGCTTTTCAAATTCTTCATGGTACTTCCTATTTTCCACTTCTTCCCAATATTATTCCCAGAACCAAATTCTCATGGGCATCCTCATGACCCATCCCATCCTCTTAGGTATAGACTGCCTCAGGTTTGGCGATCTGTCTACATGCAAATCACACATACACCACCACAGGTCTTGGTGCAAACTGCCTCACATTGACGCTTATGCCTACACACTCAAGAACTCTCACTCTAATACCACTAATGAAGGAAGGATCCAACCCTCATTCACATACAACAATCTAAAATTTCAACTTGGAAATAGTTTGAAACAACACAAAAATCTGCAAGAAGTATTCTTCTGTGTTCATTCAAAATCTCCTTCAATTACATTACAAGAAAGCATTTCTGAAAATACATTGTTTCACAGCCATATGGGCTGATGAAAACCATTACAAATATGACTAAAATATGATAGAAAAAAGTCAAATACAAAATGGTTTCACTCAATCTCTCTTCTTTCACTTGATTCTAGCTCCTTCAACCTACAATCATCATTAGAAAACACTGTTGTAAACAAACCATGAAATCATCAATCTTCTTGTTGTTGTAGCACACCTCCAAACCTAAAACCAAAATATCTTCTTGGTCTCTTTAAACCTTCTTTCTACTGAATCTCTGAAGCTCCCTTCACATGGACTTCACTAGCTCATTGTCTCTCAAAATGTGGAGCTCACTAGATCCCAAAAATATGGGCTTATATCCAAATAGAAATCTGCAACAATGGAGTCTTCAAATCCTCTCTTCAATCTGACATCATATCCCCATATTACCTACAAAAACTCCCAAATCCCAATTCCCAAATGACAAGGCTTGAATAAATAGATTTTTGAATGAGAAAAAACCACTATGGTTTTCCAAAACCACAAGAAAAACACCTCCTTGGAAAACCCACACTCCATTTTGAGAAATAATCATAAAATAATAAAATTAATCAATGCTCACATGGCCTTCACATGAGCACCTAAACTATGGCCAATCAAATTTAGTCAATTCTAGCATCTTCACTGATTTTCGGTGGCCTCAACGGCTCCAAATATGAACATGCACCAACATGCAAAGCTTGTGGCACAAACATACAAATACATGCAAGGCATGCAATTGAACATGCAAGTACATGCACCCCAAGTGGTCCCCACCTTGAAATGGGATGCCCATTTGAAGAATATTTTCCCATTTATGCTTTAGAACATTTATCGTTGCATACTTTCCACCAAAATTACAATTACAATTTGTCACAAAGTAAATTACATAGTTACAAATTAATTTATTTATTCTTTTCCAACCCCTAAGCCCTTATTGAAAATGAACAAAATGAAATAACAATATTTTTGGTGATGCAAGATTTCTAGTACCCTATTGGCATTTCAATCGCACCTCTGGAGTATGTATTAGAAATGGATAGCTATGCACAATATTAACTGCTCCTCAAATTAGGATGGGAAGCTCCCTCTTTTGTTGTTATGCATAAAAAGTAAAGTAATCTAAGTTCCTATATTTTTTACTTAGCTGATAGATGCATAAGGTTATAAAACCATTTGCATTGCAGCTGAGGTTTTTCTAGTTTCATAGATCTCAACTACAACTAGGCTAAAACTTAATATCTATCCTATCTCCTCAAGTAAAATCAGAGCAAGAGGAATTAGGAGCAATTGGGAATGGTTGATGGTAAATGATATCTCAAAATTTCCAAGGAGGCAAGGTGCTCTATCCATGGCGTAGGCTAAAATAAAGGTTATTGGAAACAACATCAAATGGAAAGCTAGATCTCAGAATTCCCAAGGAGGTGAGATGCTCTATCCAAGGTGTAGACTGAAATGAAGATTACTAGAAACAACATCAAACGGTAATCCTAATCTCTAAATTCCCTTAAAGGCTCATTTTTCTTTTGAGGTGTAGATCAAAATGAAGATTATAAAAACAATTGTTGATAGACCTTGAAACTTTGGATCAAAGGCTCATTCCTCTTTTGATTTATTTCTTCAAACTCGATCAACGATTACAAATATTTGGGATAGAAAATGGTACAAAATCATACAAAATGCAATCAACCAAAAAAATATTAGACAGAGAGTGAACCAATATTGACTTGCAAGCTTGATGGCTTAACGACGCCGCAATTTTATAAAATTTCAACAAAAATGAGCAAGGTTGCTCTTATTTATAGAAGCTCAAAGGAGAAGGGAACCCTAAAATCTCCTTGAGTTAACATTTAATTCTTGCCAATCTGCAAGATTTATTCCTATTTCTAAATGCAAGTAACCTAGCAGTTAAGTAGAAAGACTACTTTAGTTAACTGATTCTAAACTAAACTAGAACTCCATATGTACATAGGTATCTCCAAAAATAGACATGCATGATTCATGGGACAACAAGTTAACTTGGAAAGAGGCATCAAGTTAATTGTTGTGTCTAATGTCTATTTGGAAAAGGTGGGACGTCCTGACTTAGTAGTTCACTGGCCATGATCATGAGAAATCAATTCCTCCAAGAAGTTGTTAACTACCTCATTATCTAGAGATCGTCACATGCCTCAACTGTCATTTTACTACTTGTCACCTATTTGAGTAATCCTAGAAATATCTGCATACTTCAACTTGCAGTTTATTGATTGTTAAGTTTGGCAACTCTGTAACTGGAGTGATGATCTTTGTTTCTTCTGCATCTTGATGCTTCTAATGCTTTTATTGATTCTTCTCAATGGAAGAGTGTTGCATGATGAAACTATGAAGTATGACTACAAATACTCTAGCTATGAGAAATGCACACGAACTTGCTGCACACACAAAATTCCAACAGTATTCAACCCTCTAAACTTGCCTTGAAAGGCTATCAAATACATGAGGTAAAAACACGTATGGAATCCATGGAATTTGAGTGTCTACACCTGTCAATTTATCTAAATCAACCCTCTGGATGCACTTGATTCAAATTGGTGTCAGTCATTCCTAGAAAATCATGGAGTAAAACTGTTTTGGTCTTTTATTCTACCTGTGAGAATCGCATTCTGAAAAAATTAACTGTTGACTGTAAACACTAATATGTTTAGGCAACTTTTTTCGGTGAGGATAAAAATAGCTTCTCAAGGGGCAATTTTCACGAAAATTTTGAAGACATGGGTTTTGTAGAGAATATCTTTTTGAACAAACCCACAATGTCATAATTTTGAAAAAGTGATTTTTCCTTTGATATGCAACGACCCTTTGGGACAAAAGCTACAGGGGGTAGTAGGGGCTATAGAAGCTTTTTCCTCCAAAAATTTTTAGCACATGGGTATTGTAGGTGCCAAAGAGCTAAGCAAACCCAATTTCTCCATTTTCAAAATGATGACTTTTTTCTAAAAACCCTAAAATAGAGGGTAGCGGGGCAATTTCCTAAATCAATCTAGCAGGTGGATTTTGTTGCCAACACTATGTTGAACATACCCAAAAGACCATATCTGTGAAAAATTGTCGTTTACTTGGACATGCAAGAGAAATCCTAAGACAAGGATAGAAGAAATGTGAGGGGGAGAAGATAGAAGTTATAAACTGCCTCCTTCAATCCTCAAGAAAAATGCCTTAGTATACACCCAATTTGATGAATTCTTGGCAAGAACGTATTGGAAAGATGAAGCACGAAAAAATTATTCCTTTGTACAATTTGAACCTGGAGCTACAAAGAACACTGAAAATGGCCTTTGTTAGATTCTTCAAAATGTGTTGGAGAGGAAAATATTTGTTTTTAGCTTCAACCTACAAGAAATTATGGAGAAATGATGCCTATGCATGAGTAAATATCCATTTTGGAGGTAGGCGTGTCAATTATGATGCCAACCCTAATTGAAGAGTCAATTTTGTGTGATTTCCTTGTTAACTAAAAGTTCTCCATTGATTTTGGGACGCCATATGCAAGAAGAAGCATGCAAAAATCATAACTAAGAGTCAACTGGGCCCACTTTGACTTTTGGTGTCCAAACTTTGGGGAGTTAGAAATTTTTTAAAGATTTTCAACTTCTATTGTGACGAACTGCCTCTGTTTGACTATGAATTCCAAACACCTGGTTGATCCTGAAGCTTGGCTGGCAGATTCATCATGAAGTTGGATCAAGTTTGAAAAGATGTTCTTGGGAGCAACAAATGCTAACAACTCAATTTGGTGGCTTGAAATTTAGGGTGCCTTTTTCCTAAAGGGTGCTTTTTTCACTAAGCCATTTTTTGGGGTGCTTTTCAACTTCTTCAATTTGACCCTCTATGCCTTGATCTGCAATTTTCATTGACTGATGAATCTTGTGAACATGCTGAGATATGGAACGGAAAACCAGTTCAAATCCAGAAAGAATGATTGGTATTGCAATGTCTAAAATTTTATTTATGAGGCTCAAATTCCTAGGCACCTCTAGCCTATAGGGGCGCTTTTGTGTCTCTAAGATGCATTTTTCACTTTGTAACCTTTGATGAAATGCTCCCCCTTGTTAACGAGAGTTTGATTGCTTTGATGTTCATGCTAACGATTTCATCACAGAGTTTGATCAACTCTAAAGAGATGTTCCTGGGAGTCACGAAGTCTAAAAGTTGCATCTGAGGCCCCAAAAAGCTAGGCACCTTTTCCAAGAAGGGTGCATTCTCTTCAACACTTAGCCAATTTTCCACGTTTTTCAAATTTCTTTCACTTCCATTGTTTTACACTTGATCTTCATTCATGACCATTCAACAAGTCCCATGAGCTGGCTACTGGATTCATCACATAGCTGGAAGGTTTTTGAGAAAATCTCTTGGAGAAGATAGCTGCTAAAAAACTCATCTAATTGACCAAAATTCTAGGCACCCCTAGCCTGTAGGGGTACATTTGAACTCTTGACTTACATTTTATCCTATGTTTTATGTGCTCTCTAGATCAATAGCTACTATCATTTGATATGTCTTGTGGACTAGCTAATAGATTCGTTGCGTAGCTGGATTGAAGCTGGGAAGATCACCTAGAGATAGTCAATATAAAAATTGACATCTGATGGCTTTTATTCTTAGGCGCCCCTGGGCTATAGGGGTGCATTTTCTGTTGGAAGTGGATTCACCCTGAGGGGGGGGGTGAATCAGAGTGAAGTAATTTTTAAAAATTTTACTCTGAAAGGTACAATGTGACTTTTTACTATTTTTAACTCAATGTGGCAAACTTGTTTATGCAAGTGTACATCAACATTTAAAATCAGATTGACATGAAACTTGAGTAACATTTATAACTCATGTTAAAAGCATCATATGATATTGTTCAATTAGAGTGTGAACAACTTGTACGTGCTTTTGTAACAGAACAACAACTTTCCTCAATAAAAGACTTTTTAACTTTGCATGACAACCTTTTGAAATAAGAAACTTTTGATCATACTAAACATATCAGAGCATTGACTGAATGAGAACATTAGCATGAAATAGAATGAGAGACAAATAATATCACATAACACAAAGATTTCCTGAGTAGAAAAACCCTCTTGGGATATAAAAAACCACTCGCTTTAAATTTCCCTTTTATTAATCAAAGAGCACCAACTCTATAACAATGTGGAGCACCAACCCCCATAATCTTTCTGAAGCACCAACTTCATCATACATTCAAAATATTACAACCCATCAGAACCTTATAATTGCAATCATTCTTACAATCATAAAATTACAATAGGATACAAATGATTTTGAAATAATGCTCAACTCAAAACATAATCTATGTGATACAATCAAAGATAAAAACAATATGATCCCACTCTTCTATTTTTACAAAATGATTTTATAATGAATAATACTTTGTCCAGACAATTTCCTTACTTCACATCATACACTCTTTTCACTCTCCTTTTTTTGGTTTTTGCTGAGAAACATATATATACAATGTTTGTGAAATAGTTATACACCTTTGTCAAGAAAACCCTGATTTCAATAACCAGAGTTTATGAACATAATGTATAATCTGACGCCAATCAAAAATCAATGATATGAGGATAAAATGCCACTGAGAGATGAAACCTTTTAGTTTACGCTCAGGTTCAAGCTAGTTTCAGTTTAGTTAAGAAAATTATTTGAAACTAAAAACAAAGTTTTCTTTTCCTCTTCATTTACCATATTTACCATTGAAATATCAAAAATAATGCATAGATATTACCTCTGTTATGGTGGAATTAACCTACAAATAAAATCCCTGAAGTTCTTCATGAAAACTGCCCAAACTACCGCTTCCAGCTCAAACAAAAACCACCAACATTCTTGCCAACCACCAAAGATCAACATAACTGAAAACCAAACCAAAATACCATAGCAACCTTGCACAATATGCAACTGAAATTCCAGCATGGCGGCGCTAGGGTTCCAAACCATTCAATAAAGATACAATTTTCATTTTTCCCTAAACAAGTCTTCTCTCAAGTCAGTCGATGACTTTGCCAAAATTAATAAATATTTAAAGTCTGAAGTCAAAAAGACACAATAATAATCAACTGATTAAAAATGCTTATGAGTCTGCTTGACTAATCATTTACCAAGGACCCGACCACATGATCACCTCTAAGTTTTTTCTTGCAAACTGTCAACACATAATGACTATATTCTAAGTCAGAGATTCTCATAATGCCGACTTAAACATATGAAAAATGATGGCTTCCAAGTGATATAACCAAGTAACCTTTTTACATAATTCGAACACAATATCACCATTGAAAAATACTTTGGGAAACCCGATAGGGTTTATTCCATGAATATGTCGACCCCACACAACATTAACATACCAATGATAAATTAATATCATATGTAAAAGGCTTGATTGGTGGTCTGTTCCCACGTCACTTCTTGTTCCATAAAATGAGATTTGCAGAGATTTTTCAAGGCATGTTAATGTCAACAATGCATGATACTTCTGTGCATTTATATCAGATTCTTCACAAACATAGACTGGCTATTTCTATGGAAGAAAGTGATGTTTTCAAAAGAAATTTTCATGCAATTTCATTTTTGAGAAGTCATGTCTGTATGCATGATCTACAAATTCCAGTCACTTCACAAGATGTGAAAAGAAAGTTCTACTACCGTTATGTTCCTGACATTAACAAAGCAGTTTCATCTTTTGATCGTCAGCATATTGGAAAGCATGTGGAGTTTGAGGAAAGTTCAGTTAATGGTTTCCAAAGAGTTGGAAACAAATCTACATCTTTTTAGCACATTGAATGTTGTAATTGTGGTGTGGGTTGTTTTTTGGATTATGGGTTAATGTTATGCATTGAGTCAGTATTTGTTCTGGTGTTTTGGCCATCAATGGGGATTTGTCCAGTTGTATAGGGTAGTTTCAGTTGTATCGGGTAGGTTAAAAAATTTGTAAATTATAAATGACTTTTCTAGTCTTTATAATGCTTTGTAAAAACTGTTACATGGACTATGACTGGGGGTTTTCTTACTGGTTCTTTCCCGCCAGTATGTCTGCCTGAACCAGTAATATTTATTAAATTAAATCAATATATTATAAGTGGGCTACCACTTTTGGCTTAAAAAAAAAAAATCCACAAAAATCCCATGCTTTGTTTGACCTAAAGCTGACTTTTGATGATAATTTTACAAGATTTAGACCATTTTAATCAAAATGCCTTATTGAAGCAAATATTTTATTTTGGATACAACATACCCCTAGATGCTCCTGCATGGCAATCAATTTCCAACCATAAGAGGGAAAGAGAGAGACTATGTAGCCCCCCTCAATGTATAATCACCTACAAAAATGAAAGTGCCTAAAGAAAAAACATAATCCAATGTCAAAAAATAACTTCTCTCCCTTTCAGAAGAAACAAAACCAAGTACAAATGCAGGAATGCTTCCCATTTCAGATAGGAATTGAAAGAAAGAGGTATAAATATGTATGATGATATCTCTAAAATATATTCATGCAACTCATTATTCACTAAAGATGAAGATTCCACAATCAAATCAAGTACATGCCCAATCAAAGAAGAAGGTGGAAAACCAAGACTATGCAGAAATAGATGTTGAACAAGATCCAAAGACAAAGATGGTTTGACAACAGTTGTGCAATGATTGCCATCCAATAAGAGAGATAACCCCTCAAATGTGTCCTCCAAATTCAAAAAATGAGACTCCACAAAGAATGACGCAATATTTGATAAATAGGAATCCTAATCAAGAAGAAAATGAGATACTTGTTGGAATGAGTCACTGGAAGTTCTCAAAGAATCACCAACAAAATATGAATGGTCCTTCTAAACAAGAATGATAGGAGCCTCAATCAATGACTACACAATGAATCAATGAAGTGGAAGGATCAACAATCACCTTTGAAGGAGGAGAAGAAGCATTTGAAGAAAAATCATCATCCTCAACTAAAGATTCAAAGTATTCCAAATCTTCAAACTATCGAATAGTATCATAATCATAGGGTATCCATTTTGAAAAATGAAGAGGCACAAGACAATCTGAAATAGGATCATTTGGGAATGGTTGAGTATTAGGATCTCCATATATCTCCCAAATTTTAGTCCAACGAGTATGAAGAAATCAAAATGAACAATAGCATTCAAAATTTCATCATCAACATGCATAGCAATAACTCCTAAGACATGATCCCTTATTCAATTCCAAGAAACTTTCTTATTAGCTAAACTTGGAGGAGGAACAATACCATACAAATGTGGCAACAAATGAAGCCAATAGAGATGTTTTATGATGCCATCTTTCCATTGTTTATAATAGTCCCCCTTTTCAACATTATCACAGAAAGATGAAATGAAAACCCCATAATGAACTATGAGATATCTCCAAAATTAAAGACGTTAGCCTTCAACAACAATTAGAAACCCCCAAACATGATGTATAGAGCAAATGAAGCCTTCCCAAGCTGACATAACCTCTCCAGGATTCAGGATGTCCAAGTAATTAGTCACAATACCAAATATGAAAAATATTGAATAAATAATAACTGCCCAGGGCTAAATCTAGAAAAAGTTCATGGACACAATAATAGAGCTCCTCAATACCTTTTTGATGTTGTAAAAATCATGAAAAAATAGAAATCCAATAAAAAAATTATGAGCTCAAAGGTTCAAATGGGAGATCTAACTTTAGTTTCCAATAAAACATACCTTCAACAAAATCTAGAAATATGACCTAGACCATTGTGAAGTACACAAAACTAGACTTCTATTGATATCTCATTTGTAAAATTTTGATACCTGGGTGAAAAGGTATGCTCTAGTGAAAAAAGGCCCAATTTGGGCACTTGGTAGGCTAAACAGGCACAATAAAAATCCCTTAAGGGATAACAATCAATCACCCACATGACCATGGGAACTATAGGGAGAAAAAAATAGCCACTGCCAAGCAAATAGCAGGGTGGCAGAGTGCCTGGGTGGTGTCACCTAAGGCAGGTAGTAGGTGCCTATGTCGTCGATAGGTCACAAAGTGCCTAAGCACTAGCACCTAGGTCAGGCGTTGCCTCTAGGAACCAAGCGCTAAACAATTTTAAACCACCAAAATTTAAAATATTAAAATACAAATTTTAAAATTCCACCGACCAAAGCTACAATCAACGGTCTGTGGTACAATTGTGCTTGTACTCGAGGGGTCCTGCGGCCTGCTCGGGTAAAATAAATTGCCTCAAAAACACTTGACACTGAACATAGATGTATTTTATATCAAAATTTGTCTCTTGGGCATTTTTAACATGATGACGAGGTCAATTTGGGCTCAAATTGTGTTGAAAGCTCAACTACCTCTGGATCTTGAAATCTCCAAACCCTTATAACTTTGGTAAAAAAATGTCAAATTTAGACGAAAAAAGGTTGATTTTGACTTTATTAGCCTCCTTGGACTCAAAAGTGAGCTTAGATTTCCTCCAACACGAACCAAAAATTATCTATAATAAAACCCACATAGAGAAACCCTCCAAATCTAGTATTTTTTTTTAATTTTTTCCGATTCCCAAGTTCAAATCTAGAAATCTCTATACCTTGTGGCATTTGTGCTCTCAATATCTCCAAGGATAATGGGTTTCTTTTGACATATTGTGAAGTTTGGCCATTTTTATTTTGGTTCAATATGGAAATTTGTTGTTGGAGGGACGAAACATTTTTCAAAAGTTGGTTAAGGACGGAATCATTGGTTGTGTTTTGAGATGGAGGTGAATAAGGTGAAGGTGTATGTGTATTGGGAGGACAAGTGAATTGTAAGTTGTGAGAGGTGATGGATTAGGAGATTTGAGATTTAAGTTCACAAAGCTAAAAGAATTCCTAGTGGATATACTTAAAGTTGTATTGGCATTACTAGTGGGTTTCCTTGTTGTAGTAACAATTGGATGAATGTATGTAGGAATAGAGGCCACAGTTGTAGGGGGAGGAATTTTATTTCCACCTTTACTTTGAGTGCATCCCAAATTTTGAGCACAATCAACCATTTTAGGAACATGATTGCCAATTATATGGGCTAGAATACATGCAATTTCTATTCCTTGTTCATTATCAAGCATTTTCCTCATGTTATCTATTACAGGAAACACAATACCAGCAATGTATTCAACACTCACAAAGTTTTACAGTTTTTCTAAGGCTTCATCCATTTGTTTTAGTTTTCCTCGAGGGACATTAGCAATTGTTGTGTCAATATGAGTTACATTGGTTATTGGTAAAATAGTCACGGGAAATGTGGTATCAAGCCTATGATCCATAATGGGTTGACTAGTGTTGACACTATGAGTGAAAGAGTTAGAAAAATCAAGGTCCACGATGGATGTACTAGTGCGAGATGGCATGAATCTCAAACTACATCTCACTAAAGTATTGGCAATAGGACACCAAGTTGTAAATCTCATACAAGTTTCACCAAAACCAAGTGCACCTAAAATGGAGAAAAGGCACTATGCAAATGTAATGAACACACAAAAGTATGAATCACAATGTAAGTATGTAAAAAGATTTTGCAATTGTAAGATTTGAAACAAGATAGTTTATTGATTATTCCATGCAAAAACCTAAAAATGATATATTTTTAATGCCAATTTGATTTCAAACAATGCATGTAATTTGACCAATTGAACTTAATGCAAGAAAGTATATAATTTTTTATTTTCTAAAACTAAAACACATATCTAACAACAAAATGAAATGAAGCAAACAGAGACAAAATGATGCCTAAAATTTTGAAAAAGCACCTATACAAGGACAGGTTTTCCCAAGGATGAATGGGTCTTTGTACAAGGATTGAAAAAATTAAAGTTTGTGTTTATGGTTTGATGTTTGAGTTTTTTGTTTCAAGTTGCAAACTGTGAATTCTGTTACAGGTTTTTCCAGTTTTAGGTGTCTTAATGCAAGTGCAATTAGTGAGCAAAGTGACAACTTTTGGAATGCAATTTCGAATTGAATTTGAATCTAAATGATTGAAAGACACACTTGATGCAACTACAATGCAATATGTATGCAAAATTAATGCAAATGTTTTTATTTTTTATGAGTTTAAGTGATGCAAACATGCAAAATTAAACCCTAATTGTAATGCAAAGAACACTAAAACAAAACACAGTAATGCAAATCTATATCTAGGTTTTTGAATGTCTCCAAGTCATAATTTAAGATGTACAAGTTTAGGTTCACCAAAATGAACCATAGGAAAAAGGTGGAGAGATGGATAGGAGACCTAAAAATGAGATGTGAAATGAGGTACCTATGCCAAAAGTAAAAGGAGGTGTCCACCTAATCATAAATCCACCTTTTCCATGTTCATTAGGAAGAGGGATAGTGCCAAAAATGATTAGAATTGACTTGCAACCCTTAAGGTGAGTCAACCCTAGGTTTGGACACTATGTTGCGTTAACTTCCATATGACAGAAATGACTAAAAAATAGTTTTGGGAGAAGAATAAAAGTGCATTAAAAATCAAACTTATGAGATCTAACACTTGAAACGTGAAGTATTATGATAAAATTGACAAAAACAACCATTAACCAATATATCTGAGAAGGTTAGGATGGTATGTACCTGGCTCCAAAAGTGGGTTTCAAGCTCTGCTGAAGGACATATTTTCCCTAGGGTGAATAGGTCTCTACACAGGGATCTAAAAATTCTTTTTTCAATCCTTAGATCCCGGATCTAAGCTCCTGATTCCCCTAGGTTTGACTTTTGAAAATCCATAAATAAAACATGTAGGTGAGTTTATGTGTCTTGCCAACTTTGATGACAACTTTTGACAACTTTGCAAAATTGCACTTTTGATCCAATTTCAATCCTTCTTCACCTGCAAATATGCAAACACAAAGAGGAGAAAAATGTTTATTTTTAGTGGATAAGGGTTTTCCTTGATCAAACCCTAGTTTTGTAATTAAACCTTGATAATAAAATAATGATAAAATGAAGGAATTGATGAATGAACAATACTTGTTACACCTCACCAAACCCTTTAATGGCTACCCTTAGAGGACTAAAGTATAAAACATCTCTCTAAGGATTGAATCTTGCACAAAATGGCTTGATTTCTTGATAGATCTTGATGCTTGAATGCTTTTTTAAAACTTGAAACATACATCACAATGTTAGCTCAAAAACATGCATGAACACACATACATCTTGACGTCATGATAGGATCTTGAGTGTTGCAATAAATGACTAATAAATCTTCTCTCCAATTCTCTTGACAATAATATTTTCTGTTGCAATACTTGCATAAAGTGTCTTAGATTTGAATTGATAAAAAGAACTTGTATTTATAGGTGTTTCCTTAATTACCTGACAATTAAACACCACAAGCCAACCTTTGCAATTTTAATTTAGATCATTAAAATGCTGCCAAAAACATATTAAAAAATGGGTCCCAAGACTTAAGGAGGACCCATTTGCCCTTGGGAAAATGGGTCCTAAGCCCTAAACCTAGGACACACATTTTCCAAGATGTGTAATTAAGTGTAGGCATTGATTAAATGTGGATTCCCCTTTTGAAAAACAAAATTAATTAGGTTTGTGAATGCATAGTTGGGCCAATTAAAGGCTTAATTAAGTCCAATTAATTAAGGGGATGCAAACATAATGTGAAAATGTAAAGGTGTACATTTTTCAACACTACACATGATTACATAGATAAATTATTCTACAAGTGAGAAATCCTCCCATCATGTTAACATTTAGAATATTTTGGATAGGCATAGTGTGGTATATAATAACTTTCCTCTAGGACTATATCTAGATAGAGGGTTTCAATATATCATAGGGTTAGAAATATGTGCAAACCTTGTCATAGTCACTCTATATCATCACCCAAGGGTATATAAGGAGGAGATTAAGAAGGTGTAATTTTGTAAAACTGCACCCCTTGCAATTTCACATGCATTCTTATATCCACTTTAGTTTCCACTCCTTTAGAACTTATGTAGGCTCATTTTATCCCTTGCATCAACCTTTTACCCTTCTCAAGATGCTCCAGACCCCTTTCTAGTAGCTACCCTTTGTGTGCGAGCTTCACATCAAACTTTGTGCTTTTCTCATTCATGTTGTTTTGTAGCATGATGTGTCCAAACACTAGCACACCACATAGACGTTTGCATGCCACGCTAGTGTTCTGCAACGTTTCAATGCTCAAATAGTCGTTTCCAAGCATGTTTTCCACTTGTCAGCCTCCTTTTTCAGTGATAACCGTTGGGGGTGCCTTGTAACCACCTGAGAATCTTCTTTCCCCTCTTTAAAAGTCATCTTTTCAACTCATTTGATCTCTAGCTTCACCTCTAGCTTCTTTCCATCCTTGGCTCTAGTGTTTCTCTCTTGGTATCTTAATTGCACAACTCTATAAATCTTGCTACAACAGCCTCAAGCTCTTAAGCTCTCACAACACCCTTTGTAGCTCTCTTAGCTCTTGCAACTCTCTTTGTCTTCGTCTTTGGCTTCCCTAAGCCTTGCAACTTCATAGATCCCTTATCTCATGCGTGTCAGCATCCTAGGATTCAATATCCCCTATCAATTTCATTCTTACTTTGTGATACGGGTTCTCCTACTCAAGTGGGGATTACTTTTATCACTCCTACTTAGTGGTGTGGGTTCTACTCCTAAAGCGGGTTTTGCTTTCACCACACACTTTGTCCATTTTTTTTAAACTCATTTCCTATTTGGTTGTCTGTGGAAGTGGGAACACCAAAACGAGGATTTGACTGAGAAAAACCCCTATACAACCCCAACACTTTCTCCAAATCTTACACATGAAAGTATTGAAGAAATTCACATGATCAAGGCTTCATCACTTGTGTGGTTGTGAACATTTCCTTTCTACCTCTTATTCTCTTTATCATTTCCATTTCACTTTATTTCATCTTTATCAGATTTGGTTATTTCCCAATACTTTTGAAGTTCTCAATAATTAGATTGCTAGTACTCACTCTGTTGTTTTTTGTGATAAACTTAGTTCCTAGTCCGTACAAGACACCAACGCACCTTTGGGATGCTAGTGTGTCGCACTGTCATCTGTATTCTGTGTTGACATCCTTTGGTTGAGAGCTCATCAGTTTGTCTAGAAAACCTTTGTGATTCACTCTTTCTAATTCTAGAACTCTTGCATTGTTCCTTGAGGTAGTTTAGGGTAGTTCACCCCATGAGGCTCTCTGAATGAAGAGAACTCGTCAGTAGAGAATCCCCCTTCTCTACATTTTGGTGAACCTGACATGAAGCATAGTATTTTTCAAAAAACTAGGAATTTATTTACCCCAACTTGGTGGGGTCATAACTTTTGACACGGTGCTTGGAATTCAAAATCATTTGCACCATTAGAAAGATCTCAAAGAGGACTAATTCAATCCCTAAAATATTGTGCCTTTGGTAGCCAAATTTTAGGGACTGATGCAAGTTTCAAGCCCAAATTCTGCTCCGAAGACCTCCAAAAATGCAAATTACTAGAACCTAGAAAATACTAAAAAAATCTAAAAATCCAAATTCTTGGTTTTTCTTAGTTTTGTCACCCCTAGATTTCTCTGGATTAGCTAACTTGTTTATTATATTTAACTTATTATTTTCAAAATGAATTTAATATCCTCTTTTATTAGTTCGGCTTCTAATTTGATTCAAAATGTTAATGATATTCCATTTCATGCATGTGATGGTGACTTGGCTTTACCCATGTCACTCGATATCTTTGATCCTTCTCATGAAATTCCTCTTGCTTCGAAGGATATTTTTTTGCAAGAAGATGAAATCATTATTACCTTTCTTAATGTTACTCTACCTTCTTTTCATTCCAATGCACTCTCTTCTAGAGATGATGCATTAGTGAATGATGAATCTCTTCTCTATTCCAATGCACTCTCCTCTAGAGATGATGTGTTAGTGAATGATGAACCTCCTTCCACATCTGATCCTCCCCAGATCAATGTTGAGAATATGTCTTCAAATAATTATTCCACTAGTTGTGATAAGTTTGTAAATGTAATCTACGTCTCTGTTGCCCCTCAAAGGCCTAAGAGACCAATCATTTACGTGACTCCAACTAGTCCTTCCCTAAAAGGATTTGTTCTATTGATAGTGTTCCATTTGATAGTGATTCTCCTAATCTTTCTATGGCTCCCTCTTACAGAGTGGTAGCCCATGCTTAGAAGAATAGAATGAAAAAACAACTAAGTCTTCCTTCAACTCCTAAACCTACAACTAAAGCACCTGGTGATTACGATCTTGTCGAGCAACTTCATGTTACTCTGGCCAAGATCTCACTATGGGACTTGCTTTAGTCTGCTTCACTTTATCAAGGTATGCTTTAGGAAGCCTTGCAAAAGATCCTCTTGCCTTCTTTTCTAGGCTGATGGATGCTAATGCTTTGATAGCTCATATTCATGTGGATTCATTCAATGTCACGTTCTATCTGCAAGAACTTCCACCCCCAGATGTGCAGAAACAAGTGGACCCTTTGATGATTATAATTAACATTAATAATATAGGTATTAGACGTACTCTTGTTGACATTGGTTCGACACTCAATGTATATAGCATTGATCTATTGCCTAAAATTAATATTGATTCATCTTCTCTTAATGCTTCTTTTGTTGTTATTTGTGGGTTTGATAATGTTGGTCAGCATCCTTTGGGCATGATGGTCTTTCCTTTAAGGTTGGGACCCATTACTGTACCCACCCTGGTATATGTTATGTTGGAAAAACTATTGTATAATCTTCTCCTTGGTAGATCATGGATTCATGCTATGGGTGTAGTCTCGTCTACCTTGCATAAATCTATTAAGTTCATTTGTAACAATCAAGTAGTCATAGTCAAGGCTGACCCTAAGGCTATGCACTTATGTGAGATGGCAGTTGTCGGTCAGGTTTTGGTTGTGCCTACTCTTATTCATTTAGTTTCTTCCAATGTGTCGATGTTTACTGCGACATTACCTACTACAAAAGATACTCTTGAGGTAGATGTCCCTGAAGAAGATCCTTCTAAAGCAAGAAATCTTAAGTCCGCTCCTTCTACCTCTTAAGAAAATTCATGTCTTGGTGATGATTGGGGTTCTCTAGACTTTATGGAATCCTTTAGTGGAGAAAATAAAGTCACTCCAATCCACTTAGACTTTCCAATAACATCATCCACACCCGCTATCAAAGATGATTATTCTTCTGTATCACGGGATAGTGTGAGCATAAATTATAATGTTCTTAGTGTTGATCCTCCTTCTGAGGAAGATGATTACACTTCTGCTAAAGAGGATAATGTTGGTAGTCCTATTAATAAGGATGATGGTGATCCCATAGAGGAGTGTAATCCCCATTGTTGGAACAATGCTCTCTATGAAGATCCTCCTCCTCAAGATTTGCAAACACGTTATGGCCCTGGCTTTAGGCTTGCCTCTAAATATGGTTATGGGCATAAAGGTTGTGGGAGTAATGAACAAGGCATTCAGGTCCCTATAGAACTCGCACCCCATAAGCGTAATTTGGGGCTTGGTTGCTCAAATGAACAATCTAAACAGAAGCCCTGGTTGAGTGACATGAATTCTTCTCAACCTCATTTTGTTGAAAAGATTCATCCACCCTTGTCTTCTATCTTCATGCCTTCCTCTTCTGGGAAATCAAACTCTTCTTCACAAGAGAAATGGTTGCTTCCTACTCCTTATTCTTTATCTAAGCAAGAGCGTATTTTTTTGTGGCTTCTTAAAGCCCGCTTGATTACTCTTCCTTTTCCTATATGCAAGAAATCTCATAAGCATGATAAAGAAAAACAATATTTATTTGCATACCATCGAGTGTATGGCCATTACACTAGTGAATTTAAGGCCTTGAAGGATAAAATACAACAATTTCATGATTTAGGTGCCATCACTCATTTTTTTGTTGATGCACTTGCCTCTTCTTCAAATGACAAGTGATATCGAGGTTTACCTCTATCCTGTATGTTCCAAGTATCTTGCATGGCTCTCCTCCCCTATATGTTGGGGGTAGTGATAACTTGTTATGGAGATGTGTGTCCTTCTTAAGGACCCCTCTCTCTTCTCTCTATCTTTCAAATGAAGCATCCCTCTAGTGGACCCCTTTTTCTTCTGAAGGGTTCCCGAGGGACCCCCTTTGAAATTTTTTATCTCAAATGAATTCGATGGCATCTAGTTTGGGGGTAGCCTGACCAAGCCTTTCTTTTCTGTGATTGTCCTGTAACATAGCTTGCAATAGCCACATGCTTCTTTGATCAATCTTGCTCTTCAGGACCAAGAACCTGTAGAGCTCCTTTGCATCAAGCTTTCCTAACATGTTTAGTCTGCAGATTAACATGTTACTTTGCAGGTGTGCCTGTGAAGCCGCTTTCCATTTTGAATCTACAGAGTCCCCTTCTTTACTAGATTTCCCTCATGTGAGAGATCTTGGGGGATGCCTCCTTGTAGTTTTGTGGACCTGTAAGCTGCTTTCTTCATAGGGCTTCCTTCATAAGAGAGATCTTGGGGGTTGCCTCCTTGCAGGTCTGCAGGCCTATGAGATGCTTTATGTCCATCATTGGTCTGAGGGCCTTCGGTATACCTTGTGCAACTTCATAATTATGTGGGGATATGGAGTCTTTTGTTCAAACCTCCTCAAGAGAGAGTACCTGTGGAGTCGTCTCTCTTGGAATTGTACATATTGGATTGAAGATCTACATCTTCTTCATCTTTAGTATATGCTCTTTCTCTCTTTGAGATTGGTTGCTTCCCTGACTTTTGGTTGCATTCTTCTCTTGAAGTGACTGATCCTTACATTTTTCTCTTCATTTTAGAATTATTATGTCTTATTACTTTTATTTTGGGGATGACACATAGTACTAAGACAACCTCTTACATCAAGTTCTCTTTCACTTTGCTGACTCAAATCCTTTAGTTTTTTGTGTGCTGACATTGCTGTCTAGTGCAATTTTTTCTTGTCTAATGCATTTGTTTTGTTGGTCTGCAGCCTAGGGGCATGCTTCTTTGATTCAAAGAGTTATCTACTTCCTCTACAGTATCCTTTCGGCATAATGATGTTATTTATGTTTAGTAGATTTCCCTTAGCATGCATATTAGCATAGATTTATATGCCCGCTAAAGTGGGGGAAAAATGTAATGTCTTAAAATTGCACCCCTTGCAATTTCACATGAATTCTTGTATCCACTTTAGTTTCCACTCCCCTAGAACTTTTGTAGGCTCATTTTAGCCCTTGCATTAGCCTTTTTCCCTTCTTAGGATGCTTCAAACCCCTTTCTTGCAGCTACCCTTCGCGTGTCAGCTTCACGTCAAACTTTGTGCTTTTCTCATTCATGTTGATATGTAATGTGATGTGTCTAGACACTAGTGCACTATGCAGATGTCTACGCAATGCGCTAGCGTCCCGCGACATTTCAACGCTCAAATAGTTGTTTTCGAGCATGTTTGCCACTTGTCAACCTCCTTTTTCGGTGGTAATGGCTGGGGATGCCTTGTAACCACCTAAGAAGCTTCTTTCCCCTCTTTAAAAGTCATCTTTTCAACTCATTTGATCTCTAGCTTCACCTCTAGCTTCTTTCCATCCTTGGCTCTGGTGTTTCTCTCTTGTTATCTTGCTTGCACAACTCCATAAAGCTTGCTACAATAGCCTCAAGCTCTTAAGCTCTCACAACACCCTTTGTAGCTCTCTTTGTCTCCCTCTTTGGGTTCCCAAAGCCTTACAACTTCATCTCCCTTATCTCATGCTTGTGAGCATCCTAGGATTCCATATCCCCTATCAATTGCATTCTTACTTTGTAATATGTGTTCTCCTACTTGAGCGGGAATTGCTTTTATCACTCCTACTTAGTGGAGTGGGTTCTACTCCTGAAATGGGTTTTGCTTTCACCACACGCTTTGTCCATTTCGTTTACACTCCTTTCCTATCTGGTTGTCCATGGAGGTGGGAACACCAAAATAGGGGTTTGATTGATGCAAACCCCTATACAGCCCCAACACTTTCTCCAAAATCTTATGCATGCAAGTATTGAAGGCATTCACGTGTTGGAAGCTTCATCACTTGTGTGGTTATGAGAATTTCCTTTCTACCTCTTATTCTCTATATCATTTCTATTTCACTTTATTTCAGCTTTATCACATTCGATTATTTTCCAATACTTTTGAAGTTCTCAATAATTAGATTGCTAGTAGTCACTCTGCTATTTTTCAGTGATAAACTTAGTTCTTGGTCTGTACAATATGCCAATGCACCTCTGGAATGCCAGCGTGTCGCACTGTCATTTGTATTCTACGCTAACATCCTCTGGCTAAGAGCTTGTTAATTTGTCTAGAAAACCTTTGTGATTCACTCTTTTTTATTCTAGAACTCTCGTGTTGTTCCTTGAGGTAGTTTAGGGAAGTTTGCCCCATGAGGCTCTCTGAATGAAGAGAACTCATGAGTAGTGAATCCCCCTTCTCTATAGAAGGCTATAAAATAACTTTTAGATATGAGTTATATAAGACCTAGCTCCAATCCCTTTGTATCCTTAATTAATTACATGGCATTCAATAATAAAAAAGAAGGATGGTTCTATGTGGATGTTCATTAATTACATGGCATTCAATAATAAAAAAATCAAGAATATATATCTTATGCCTAGGGTTGATGAGTTGATACATAAGCTACATAGAATGGTGTACTTCTAAAAGATTGATCTTGAAGATTGGGTTATCACCATATATGTGTGTGTGAGGAAAATATGCATAAAATAGTGCTCATATATCATTTTAGGCATTTTTAATTTTTGGTTATGACCTTTGGTTAAAAAAATTCTCTAGCTACTTTCTAACCATGCATGAATTGAATATTCAACAAGAAACTGAGGAAAATTGTATTAATTCTCATTAATGATATTTTGATTTACAGTAAAACATGAGAACATTTGGAGCACTTGGATACTATTTTGGGTATTATGAAACAATAATATGTCTATGTAAATGATTTCAAATGTGAGTTTGGATTAAAAAATAATTTATATTTGGGATCCATCATAAGTGTTGAGTGTACAAGTTAATTCATAAAAGATCCAAGTTATTTCATATTGGCATCCTCCTACTACATTAACATAGTTGAGAGGATTCTTTGGTTTATGCAACTATTATATGATATTTGTGAAATGGTTTTCTCAACTTGATATGCCTTTGATAGATTTAACAAAGAAAGAAGCCTTTGAATGAGCTATACTTGTTCAAGAAACTTTTGAAAAAATCACAAAAAGGTAGTGAGCTCATGCCATGTACTAGCTATACATAATTTCTCTCTTCCATTTCTTTTAGAATGTGATGCTTCAACAGAGGAATATGATTTGTTCTAACTCAAAGGAGACATACTATAGCCTTCGAAAGTAGAAATTGAATTAACTCCATCTATGACAAGAAAATGATGGTTATTATGCATGCTCTATATAAGTTCAAATAACATTTAATGCACTGAGAGGAATATTTGTTGTAAAATTAACCATATATTATTTTTGAGCCAACATAATTTGAATGATTGCCAAAAACTTGGTAAGTAAGATGCAAGCTTATGACTTTGACAGAGTATATTATGGGGAAGAAATATTTTGTTGCTAACAGTCTTTTTAGAATGCTCACTCTATATTCTCTTTACAGTATTTCTATTTTGGTGGAATATGCTAATAACACATTTTGTACCAATATTCTTGATCAAGTGGTAAAATATGATTGCTACACAATGGAAAATGGACTCATTTTATATAAGAATGGAGTCTTGGTCCCCAAATATAAGATGAAGGAAAAGATATTAAGAGCAATTCATGATAGATGGGGCACACAAGGTACTTCAAAACATACAAGTAAATCAAGGAAAGATCCGATATTTAGTCAATCAGATTGGAGATGTTCATCTCATTTCCTCTTGTCTGCAATTCCCACTCAGTTCCTTTGGTTCACCCAATTCATTCAATCATTCTCCCCGCTGGTTCCCCTCAATATTGTTGAACCCAAGTCATTCCCTCGGGTTTAGTTGATTTGTATATAATGGAAGAATCATGACACAATCTCCATCCTTTGAACCCAAGCCATTAATTGAGTGTGGTATCGCCATGATGCTTCAGTCAGATCACGAATGGATAAACTCCTCTATAAGTAGAGTCAACAAGCAGATTGGACCATTCCCTCGAGGTTAATCCGTATATGATGGAATCAACCACTCTTCATAGGTATTGTATTTCCTTAACCAAATCATGGACCCGCTCCTCATCATGTCGAATGGAATCAAATATTCTCTTATCTCCTCCTTTCTAACCTGGGGCGGGCCACTCTCTCCTGCTTTTGTTCATCATCTATGCCCTATGGGGTGAGATGGATCTCTATAATGTCAAGGAGTGTATCGATGAAGAGCGGGGTGGGCAGGCCTCAAGGAAGACATTCTCAATCATATAAGAGAATGCACCACATGTTAGGAAAATAAATTAGAGCATTTTTTTCCAATATGATTGCTTCAACCACTACCCATTCCAAATTATAAGTGAGAGTATATCCATGGATTTCATCACTAACCTCCCTAAGGTATATGACAAATTTTGCATTTATGTAGTAATTAACATATTGACAAAATATGCACATTTAGTTGTCATTCAATTAGAGCTCAAAGCTCCTCAAGTGGCAAATATATTTTTCAAAGTGTTTAGACTACATGGACTACCTAAAAATATAATTATTGATAGTGATAGCATATTTTTGAGTACATGTTGGAAAGAATTACTTTGAACTTGAAAAGTACAAAGCTTACTCCTAGCATAATTTATCACCCCTAAATGGATGGACAAACATATGAACAAGTGGGTTGAGGGGTACTTGAGGAAATATGTTGGCAAACCAACAATCAACATGGGTTAAGTGGTTGCATGTGGAAGAGTACTACTATAATACATAATACCATGTGTCCATTGGTATGCATCTTTTTAAATATTCATATGGATAATGATGCACTAAATTTGATTTATTTAATATGTACAAACATTAGGGTACTAATAGCATGTGACTTAATCAAGACAAGTCAAAAGTATTGAATTTACTCAAAGATCATCTTCAAAAATCCAAAAATAAGTAGAAGTTATATGCTAATCAAAACCAAACAAAGATTTTGAGGTGGACATGGTTTATCTAATGTGGTAGCCTTACAAGCATTCATCCATCAAAATAAGTGGAGTCAAAAAGATCAAACTTAGGTTCCATGGGTCATATAGGATTATGAGGAGGATAGGTGAAGCAACTTACAAGATAGAACTCCTAAAGAATAATTAGATCCATAATATCTTTTAGGTTTCATGTTTGAAGAGGGACCTTGAATAGTATATTGTGTCATTAGTGGATCTACTACCCTTGGATGATGAGGGTAAGTTTATTTTGATACCAAAAGTAATAATAGAAACCAAGGTGAAGAAATTGAGAATGACTATAATAGAATATTTGGTTCATTGGAATAACCTACCTATTGATGATGCTACATAGGAAGGACAAGAGATACTAGAACATCCAAATATACAATGCTTGAGGAAACAAGTATGTCAATTTTGAATAGGATTTTTCAACTACGTAGCTTACATTTATGCAAAGGAGGATGCATCGTGCTACTACATAAATTAGTACCTACAATCATGTACATACCCTCTGCATTATTTATATTTGATGGTTGAGTACTATTTAGTTGTGTATCATATGGAAAAATAGAAAGCATATTCAATTAATTATCCATATATGTCATAAAATATCAATTTAAAAGAGCAAAGAAAGTTAACATAAATGCATACAACATGTGAGGCCTCATTGAATATCTCATTAATCCAAGAGTGATCAGTGCCCACATCATTCATCTTATATCATTGGCAAATAATCTCTACAAGGCAAATATCAACTAGGCAAACTATCTATTGTAAGTTACGTGGTAACCTAAAGTATATTATGTATATACATGAAATTGACAACAAATGTGAGACTTCCAAGGTGAAAGGTGTATTTTGCACATGTAATCCCTCATTCAATTTGGAAAGTATAATTGCAAGCACAAAATTTCATTAAACCTTCATAGCTTGTTAAAGGCCAACATTGACACTAACTTTGCAACACATACAACTCTATACAACATGACTATCTTTAGTTTTCATGTTTGTAATTATATACAAACTATTTACAAGGTGCTAATGTAAATTTCTATATTTTCATTGATTATACCATTAAAGTGATTGAATACAATTTAAAAACATCAAATCATTCTTAATATGTACACACTACCACTAAGTCACTTGTGTACATTGGTACAAGGATTTACTATATACTTGTTATGTATATTGTTAGAAGAATTTGGAAGAGAGATTTAAGTAATCACTAAATGAAAAATCAAAGGAATACAATTTTTCATTAGATGATAATCTAAGTTAAATTATTACTTTTGACCTCTTCATTACTAACTTTTATAATAGCCATCTTTAAACCGAATATCTAAACTATCTTTATTCATTTAAAGTAATGACATGTTGTTATTCATGTACATGATAATCTATTTTGTCTACAAAATGTTTGACAAAGATGGAACTTGGTCTTATGGTTGAGCCATGCCAACTAGCGCATTTCCAACTATAATATCAAACCAAGCCCCCTTTCCAATATGATCGATAAATGTTGATACTTATTCCAAGCTCCCAATTTAGCAAAGTGGGGATAAGGAGTGTGCCCGATATTAACTTTCAATGTAAGGAAAAGAAGTGGTTGATGGTAAGGTGGACTCATACCAAATACAATCATGCTACAACCATAAGTACCCAAAAATAGTGAGATATCAACATGCAATATAGCAATGACAAATATATAATGTAAGATGTAGACACCTAAAATCATGAAATGATATAATCATAAAATTGCCTTAAAAGATGTTACTTTATAGAAGGATAAAATTCACATTTGAGAATATAAAGATCATTGATTATTCATTAAGCTAGAACTTAAAAATCATTTGATTTATAATATATATAGGTAGGGTTAAGGACAAGATAGTAATAACTAACTACCTAGAAGCAGCCCCACATGGAATAACTAACCACAACGTTGAAAGACTCGATGGAAAATCTCAGTTTTGGAAAAGTGTGAGAGTTTTGAAAAATGTGAAATTCCTGATTGTGGGGCACTCTGCAACATCATTTGTACCTCCCTAACCTCGTTGTGCGGATTACTTGTAAAAGAGGTGAACTTTTTGGGGGAAATGGGGAAAGCCCAAAGCCCAAAGGGAGTACTTACTGAATGCCCTCTTTACAACCTGGACATGAATACTGTCAGATGCTATTAAATCTCACATCCTCCTGCACTTTTACCAAAGTTTATTCAATCAAACATCACCATACAAAATGCTTCTATGAGAACTTACAGCCTGCATGGACCCATTTAAATTATTCTTACATCCTTTGGGGCTTTGGTAGTTCTCTTTATTAGTCTTTGTTCTGTTGGAAAGAGTAATGGGTATATGCTGATAGTGAAAGAAAGAGAGGAGATATTTTGTTTAAAGTTTTTAAATTATAGATTTGGTTATAGGTATTAGTGGATAAAGAGTGGTGTTTTTGGAGTTGTTTGGTAGGGAAAAGAGATTTGATTGTCTTCTATTTAAGCAAATAATGGAGTGAATTATATTGTCTTTTAAGTAAGAATTTATAAGACATTATAAGGCTATCATTTGACATTAGAATCATTAGTGGTTTATTAGATATTATAAGAATACTTGGAATCATTAGTGATTTATAAGATAGTATTCTTCTAACTACTTTATATCTATAAAGGAATATACAATTTCTTAAGGGAATAATCTATCAATGGTCAATGATGGTAGTAATATGAAATTCATCCTCTTATAAAGCAATAATCTATCTTTGTATTTTTTTCTTTTTTTAACTCTTTGTGTCAATATTAAAAAAAAAAGAGTGATGGAGAAAATCCTATAAAAAATAATTATTTGATTAAATTAAATTATGTGTTTGTTGATAAATCATTGAATAAATTAAATTATATGTTTGTTGATTAAGATAGTACTCTTCTGATTAATCATTGATTAAATTAAATTATATGTTTGTTGATTAAAATGGTATTTTTGTGATTGATCATTGAAATAAATTAATCTATTAACAAACACCTAATTTAATTTAATCAATTAATATTTTTTTAAGGATTTTTTCATCGCTCTTTTTTAATATTGACACAGAGTTGAAAAATAAAAATAGAGCAAAGAGAAATATATCATTTAAGTGAAGATTGTAGAAATTATATAGAAAGCCAAAAATAAGACCTTAAAATTTGAGCATTTTTGTTACAAGAAAGAAGAAGCACAAATACTAGATTATATCTTTTATCAACAGTAATAACTTCCAATTTAATTAATTTAATTTAAAACTCTTCAAAATAATAATAATAATAATCTTTACTAACTCATAACATTACATTAGCTATTTACTGAAATCGTATACTACAATAATAATTATTTAATTACCAAATTTCTATTTTACTTACAATATAAAAATAAAAAAAAAAAAAAATTGACAACATTCCTTAACATTGTTTATTAAAACTAGAAAATAGTCTTTATTAACACAAATTTGTATGTTTGTTGACAAAATTTAATTAGGGGAGAGGACTCAATAGTTGAGCACTCTCACAGTCATACATGGCAATTCCAAATCACTCCCAATTTTTTATTGTAACTTACATGACAAGGCCCCTACTTATAATTAAGGATTCAAGTCCATGACATCAAATACAATGCCACATCAACTTACTTTTTGTTGAGGTGTCCCAAAAAAGGTAGACCAATAATTGTGCATTAAATCACATTTTATTAGTGTGTCGATGTAACGTCACATGATTTGTTGCTTCTAAATCTCAAGAATTCATTTCATTCAATTATGAGTACTCATTATTTGCACTAACAACTTAAAGTCGCAACTACTTGTACAATACAATTAAATCAATAAATGCTATCATAACTATTATAACATACTCAATTATGGGTCGCTCCCCTATAGTATATCCTTAAGTCCCACACAAATGTACTATATACCACCAAAAACAATTCAATAATCAAAACCTACAAAATAAGTCAATGGAACTTTGATCTTTGGTGAATGTGAATGGTTATGAATGAACCCATTAGAGCTCAAATCTTGGAGAATGTAAAGCCCCCATACAATTAGAGATTTGACTTCCACAAATATCCTTCAATCTTTAACTCTTAACCTTAAAAATTTCAACTTAAATCTACTACTTTAGAAAAAATTCCTCCCTGTCCTTCACGGCACTAAAAGAATTGAATTGAAAAGAGAAGGAATGAAAAGGAAAAAAGGTGCACATATTTTTTACATAAAGATTAATCAGCACTAGAGATTTTTACAATCTGTCATCAAGCAGTGGGAAAATGGCAGATGAATGACGTCATAAAAATAAAAGAATAAACGAGCTGCTTTTAATCTGGTGTGGGTGAATGAAAAAAAACGTTAGCCATGGGATTCAACCAGACTTTATGGCGTCTTCACTAGTGAATTCCAAAGCACCAATAATGGTTTGTTCTCACCTATAAAGGTTTTAAGCTTTTGAGGGGATGATTTTTTATACTTTATTTGTGATTCTTTTGGGTGAAAGAATAATGTTAAAATGAGAAAGGGTGTTAGGAATAGTTTTTGTGAAGGATTTATAGGGGGTTTATCACCCACAAATCTGTCACAAGTGCTGTAGTTTTTTTATAGCCGGTTGTTCTTTATGTTTTTTCAATTATATTGGTGTATTGATTAGTTTTTTTTATTGTAATTTATTTTCATTATAATATTACGAACAATCTAGAATTTTAAAGAAATCTTTATTGAAGAATTTTATTTTTACTAAATTTTATTTAAAATAGATTTGTTGTTAGATGGGTAAATTTCTAAATTAAATTATAGTTCACCTAAAAAAAATAGATTAACTATTTATTCTCTTTCTTGATTGTTGGCTATATTTCTTATTTGAGTAACCATCAATCACAAAAGACTAAATGAACATATTTTTTATTTTGTTGTTCTTTCTAGTAAATTATCATAAATTATGTTTGAACTAAAATACATAAGCTAGCTAAATATTCAAATATTCTCCTCATATTTTTCCATTTTAGGAGAGCTTTACATTACTTGGGTGTTTTGTAGATCCACAAGTGTTGTAGGAAGTTACAAATGGATTCATCTTAGATAAGTAAATGTACTTTGAATTTTTAGTTACCTTTGGGTAACCTAATATTGTTCTTAATCTACTATTCAGATATCCTTGATCTACAAGACTGATAAGCTAGTGCATTATGTAGTTATATAGCTAATTCATGATCACACTCTTGTTTTTTTTTTATTGTTAAACCAGATCTCTATGAATACTCTTGCTAGTTTGCAAAGCCTAAAGTGTACAGGACTTGTCAACTCCTATCAATTTGACCAAAACACCTATAAATTAATTATGAATTTTACTTAATTGACTATCACAACTTTGTTCCCAAAGGTTATCTTTAAGTGAATCTTCTAGAGTTGTAGGGAGGATTTGGAGAATCAATAGGTTAACTAAGCTTAAACCCAACTAGATCTACATCTTTATAATAAGTTGATGGTAAACTTGTTTGTAGAGATAATTATTAAGTTGAGGTTAATATGTGATAAGTCGCTCATGTGGCCACAACTAGCCCCCTCTATACTTCCTCACCAACAAACACATCTACTAACATCACACTAGAGATGCATTTTTCTTAAATAAAATATTAATGATTGTACCCAAGTGGCACAAGTCCCTGCACATGTGAATATTATGTGAGAATTTATTGACTATTCATATGATTTTATATACTTGACAACATTGACATATGTATAACTATATGAACCCTACAAGTGTTCAAATCTAAATGGTCCATATGGATTTTTTTGGCTTGCATTTTTCTCCATGCCCAAAAATAGGCCAATTTTTTTGTAAACCTTGTAGTGTTTTATATGAAAATATAGGCTTTTAGGTATTTTGGGATCAATAGTGAGGAATGCTATAATCTAGGAGGTCTTTAGTAAAATCTCACCCCCAAAACCCTCATAGAAACATTCTAAACAAAAAAATCACTTACCAAATTTTTATTAAATCTCAAATCTACAAAAAAACCATTTTGCAAACTTACCTATATAACCTTTAAAATGCCTTCATTTTTTTGGCAAAGCCATAAATTCAATTATGCAACAAAATATATGTCAACCAAGGATTAACAATAATAGGGAGATCTCCCACAACTTGTCAACTAGGCTTTGACACTAATCAAAAGAACAGTTGTAGCCATAACAATTATTTTCACATAACTCTATGAGAGAAAAAAATGTAAAAAAATGTTTAGAATCTACCATGCAAAAGAATAGACAAATATACCATCAAGATGACACAAGATATACCTTGAAAAAACTCATATGAGGAAAAAACCTATCCTCCAAAAGCACTCACACACTCAATGTATTATCTCATGAATAAAAATTGCAATACACTTGTAGAGTCTCCATGCAAGCCTTCTAAAACATCAAGCTCTCTACTTGAACTCCTTATGAACAAAAAAATGAGAATCATGTAACCACACATCCCAATTCATGTTTCCTTTCCTCACGTATGCAACCTATAAGAGATGCTTAATTAACCTTAGCCAACAAGCCAAAGGTTATGATAGCCACCTAACCAACCTCACAACTACTCATGTGCTTACTTTTATAAAAATAATCTTGCACAAAACCACAAATTGGTATTAAATAAACCATGTATCTAATATCAACTTTACTTTTAAGAGAATAAGAAAATTTCCTTCTACTATAATCATCTATGAATGAGACAAAGTACACAAATTTAGATAATGAATGACAATTCATAGGACTATGAGCTTACAAAACTATATCCCCCTCATTTGTTTTTTGGTACTAAATTTTCCTTTTTTGGCACTAAATTCTTTTAATATTAATTTTTTCTCAATGTGCAACCCACATTAAATATTTATCCCAATGTTAAATATAATATATTAAGTGGCTCCAATAATTTCTAACCCATGTGATGCACACATCCCTGATCCCTTAGGTGTACTACAAATAACATTATTTTTTATATTAAACATTATGAAAGGTGAACAACACACCATTTTCCAACAACAACAATACCTACAAAACTCACTACCAAAACCTCCATCACAAGCACCCAATAAATAGGAGACACAATACATGAAACCATCAAATTGTAATTAGGAAACAACATGGGCTAAACCCACCAAAAATAAGGTACTCAAATCTCAAGATCAATCAATGTACTAAATATACTATTTTCCTTCCACCTATCATAAATTCATTATAATCCACTCACCAAATTGGGAACTCCATTATCTCCATTCAAATATGTCTTGTGACATATCATAAAAACATTGAATAAGTTGGTCAACAAGTGCAATTCCATCATACAACTCTTTTATGTGCCATAGTTATTTTTATATTTCCAATGTGGGAGGCCCAACTTTTGGAAGCCATAATTTTGATTTGGGAGTTTATTTAAACCCATTTAATTTTTAAAATTTTAGAGCTCAAGATGAGAAAGATAGGAGAATGGGATAAAAGCTCTAAAGAGGGAGGGATTTGTATGGTCATCCTTTATTGATACTCTTTTGAGCTCCTATTCTTGCTAAAAGAGGCTTAAATTAGTATGCTTTGTCATATTGGGGAGTTTTTTTTCTCTTTTGTCCCCCTTTTCCAAGTTTTGTTGTTTGGTTTGTTTTTAATTTTTAAATTTTTTTGGTGTTTTTTTCCTATCGATGGTCTAAAGAGTTTCCTATGGGTTGGGTTTGTCTTCTATAGGACCTCAAGGGTTTTGTGATTTGTGGCTTTCATTTGTTTTTGTGTGTTCGTGGGTGAGATTCCTTTCTTATGTTAGAAATATAGCAACGTAATTTCCCTCGTATCAAAAATTATTATTTTTTGCTTAGCTACATTAGATGGAGGTGGTGTGAGTACAGACAATTTAATGTCATTCAATGTGAAAAATATAGAGAATGTCCAAAAAAGAAAGATGAGTTAGTTTTGTCTATGAAAAAATAACCTAAGGTAGTTTTGTTAGCAAAAAAGGTGAAGGCTTCCTACAAAGAGGTCGTGGGTTGCTCAAAAGGTGAAGTTTTAAAGTTGACTATTGTGAGATGGGGATTCTTAATTTATAGCCTGGAATAGTGACAACCAACACTTCTAGACTAATAATCACACCTAAACAAGAGAACACAAATAATGGAGAGAAATCAAGAATACAAAACACAAAATAAAATACTCCCCATCATGGTTGATTCACTTCTCTTGCTCTCTTATTTCTCCTTATGCAACTTTTCCCTCAAATTTGTTGTAGTACTTGTGCAAACCCTACAAATGGTAAGTAGAAAGTTGGAGACAAAAATGGTTGTTAAGGACAAAGTGGAGGGGGAAGGTTGCTTTTATAGACAACCTTTCGAATGGATGATCTAGATTAATCCTCTAAAAGAATTTCAAGATCAATGGTGGAGGATGCATGAGAGAGAGGTTACAAAATGGATGGTCAAGATTAAACTTCTAGAAAGATGCCAAGATCAATGGTCCAAAATTGATGCACCAGAAATATGCCATGCATGGAAAAGCTATGATGCCGACGGCTATGACAAAAATGAATGTTATGACAAGGGATTATGATAGAGCATCTTTGACCAGGCGGTGCATAAATAATTTATTTCAAATTATTTATTCAAAAATGGAAGAAAATGACAAGTGGAGATAAATAATTTATTCAAATTACTTATTTGGAGGAAAATGAAAATGGGCATTTAATTAAAATGATTATTCAACCATTTAGTTAAATAGGAGGAAAAATGGAAATAGAGACATTAAATAATTAACTTAGATTAATTATTTAATAAGGAAAGATGATAAGGGAATAGTTAAATAATTAACCATAGAAGAATTAAAAGAGCATGAATAGTTAAATAATTAATGGTAATTATTTAACTATAGATGAAAGGTGATAAAATAATTAAATAAATAATAATTTATTTAACTATTGAAGAAGGGGGGAAAATTAGTGACACAATTAAATAATCTTAATTAATCAGGATCATAGAATAGAGATTAGAAAGTGAATTAATTAAATAATTAAAAATTATTTAATTAATAGAGGAATATGATCAAACATAATTGAATAATTAAAATTATTCAATTATTGAAGGGTGAAGACCAAGAAAAATGACGCTCGCAGACTTAGGAAATTTTTCAGTGTTTACAACTATGTTCTCAATTACAAATAAGAGAGAGAGTTTGGACTTGGGGGAGATGGAATGAGAATAAACAATAACTTAAAAAATGGAGAGCTCAAAGGAGGAAGAAAAACAAGGTTCTTCCTCTACCGAATGTGCTCTCCATTTCTCTAAATTCCAAGATGTTGCAAGTTGAAAAAAATGAATAGAATAGGCTTAAAAATAGCATTGTCTTCTTTGTTTGTCTTGAAAATAATTTTTTTCCTTCTAGAAAATTCTTTGATGATTGGCTTGGTAATGTTTGGGGAGGAAAATGGGGATTTATGTCAATTTTTGTAGAATATTGCAAAAGGGTATGTTTGTCATTTTTAAATATCATGGCACATGCAAGAAAGAGTGGTGAAAAAAGAATTTTGGAATTTAGGGTAGTCTTTCTTTAGAGCTCAGTCCCTTAGTCTGCTAATTCAAGGCCTAAAGAGGTTGTTGCTAACTCATCCCATTGATGGTCAAAGATTAAAAATGTGGCCCCACAAATATGGAAATTCATTATGTATATTTTGAAACCCTTGGTTAATGTGTTACAAATCGAAGAAATTAGGGTTCACTACCTCATTTAAATGCTAGAGTTTCAATTTCTCTAATTCTTGATATTAAAAGTCCTAATATTTTAAGAATACAAATTGGAGACAATATTTTCGAGTATGAAATTGAGCTATTAGGGAGCCCCAATACTTGTTTCTTATGCAAAATGAATAGACATTTGATGCAGGAGCATCCCGAGCGAACAAGCTATCTGCATTACCCAAAAATATTTCCAATTTTACTTTCTAGTTTTGGTTTGCTCTGGTTTGGTGTTCATAGGTATTTCTCAACCTCACAAAAATTTAACGCCAATAAAGTATGGAAAGAATCAACTTTCGACGACATTGATTCCCGTTAAAAATCAAAAAATGTCTTTATTGCACCCTCGCGCTAGTCATCTATTAAGCTTGCGGTATAGTGGGGAAACTGCACCCCCATAGTGGTCTTCTGATAAGCTTGCGGTAGTGCAGGGAGTTAGTGATGTAATAACTACTTTTATCCCTAACCCCAAGCGGTTAAGTCATGATGCTAGCAGTGTTGCGAGTTGATGTCGTGGACTGCAACTATTACCGTTGACCCACAATAGTTAAGTCACGATGCCAATGGAGTTGCTAGATGAATTGGACATTACTGCCACCCCGCGAATAGAGATTAGGTTACCTATGACATTGCGATGGGTAGTTGATGTAACTAGGATAGGTTAACCGCCAACCCGCGGTCGTTAACAACTGGTATGGCAAGATTGTGGTGAACATTGTAGCCATGGATATGTCTTGTGATCAAGGGTGGATATTCAAACATGGATAACAGAAATCCAATGGTCACATAAATTTGGAATAGAGAGAGAGGAGACAGATGGAAGATTTGAGAACGAGTCGAAGAGATTGGCGGAATAGACAGAGAAAAAGCTTAGGGACAAAACTGTGATGGAAAGGTAGCAAAAACCGAGTGTTGCCTGGGTGGAAGGAGAAATGTTGGAGGTTGTTGTTCCCGAACAGGGAAAGGAACAAGTTGCAGGGAAGATAAGGACATGGATGGGCATCTGTTAAATGTAATTTTGTTTTGAATGAATGAAATCAATGTTTTCCCGTTTAGTTGAATTTAGTGAACTGTGTTGTGTGTTGCATTTTATGGTTAGTGTTTGAGGATGGGTAGAGGGGAGTACCCTCTTGCATCAACATATAAAGAAATATTCCTCTACAATTCTAAAATTTCATGATAAATATTTCAAGAAAGAGAAAAATTTGGGTAAGGAATCTTATGATAAAAATAATAAGGTTGATAAAAATGACAAAGAAAATGATAATAATGAGCCTATGAATAAAAAAAATGTTGACAAACAAGATGAGAATAATAGTGAGATGGAAAAGGAAGAAATGAACCCCATAAATAATGGACCATCCAAGAGGGAGCTTGTGTTGAATGGAGAATTAATTCCTCCTAGATTAGACCCATTGTTTGAGGGAGATTATGTTGTTTTAAAATCTAATAGTGATGATATTCAAACCAATGTTTATGATCAAACTAGGAATATAAAAGAAGTTGAAAAACCTTTAAAAAGAAATACACAACAATTAGCTCTAGAGAAAATAAAAGCCAAAGTTGAAGTTGAGAGGAAAAAAAAGTTGAAGCCCCCCAAATGCTATTGGACTAGGGACTTAAGTAATTTTGAGAATAACAATAATCCTAAAAGATAAAAGATTGTCTTGCATTGTATTAACCTTTTATTATCAAGGGGAGATATGGAAATGAATAAAATAGAAAATATATCTTCCAAAGAGGATATGAAAAAGAGGAAACAAGGAGAGCAAGAATCAAATTGTAAGAAATTACAAAGAAATGTAGAGAAGAAAATGTCAAAATACTTTCATAGGTTATACAAGAATTAGAAGCTCGGGGGAAGTTAAGGTGGTTGGATTTTAGTTAAAATATGTTTTGAATTTTATTTGGAAGAACTCTATGGCATTTCATACCATGCATGATAAGAGCAAAGGTGGCTCGGTCATTTTGATTAACAATATTTGGGTTTAATTTATTGTAGAAAGTGGTTATTCTCCATGCAATAGATTGGTTTGGGTTATTATGGAAAAAGATAATTGTAAATTCAATATCTCCTCTATTTATGCCCCTAATGATTATAGATATAGATATTACTTATGTCTTGGATGGCTCACAATTTGCCAAAAGCTCCCTAGATCTCTAGGGGGATTTCAATATGATTGAATACAAATTAGATGATGAAATTGGGGGTAAATAAACTCTATGGAAAGGTAATGAACTTTATTCCTAGTCTAGAATGAAGATGTTCATAACATTGTGGATCCTCTTGAAAGAGGAAGAAGTAGAAACAAGAAAATTTGGTTCACTTGGTGCAATGATTAGAGCTAAGGAAAGAGATTATATTCTAGGCTTGATAGATTTTATGTTAGTAAAGATGTTTGAACCTTTGTGAATGACAATAATAATAGCCCAGTCCAAGTCATTCCTACTACCATGTTAGACTACTCACCTATTGAAGCCACCATTTTAATTAGGTGTGATAATAAAAGTAGGGAGAATAAGGGGTCTAATATGTTCAAATTGAATTTATCCCTACTTAATGATGAGGAATGTTTAGGAGGGATCAAAACTATCACTAATATTTTTAAGAATTAGCACAAGGAAGGCTCTATTATTATGGAAATACTTGATTTCGAGTTGGAGATATATTTTCAAAATTGTGGATAAGAAAAAAGCTTTATATAGAGGGATTGAGGAAATTCTTGAGGAGAAGGTCTTGAAGGTAGAAGGTCAATTGTAGCAAAACAAGGATGATCAAAGACTACTTGGTAGTTGGATTAAATTTAGAGAGCTCCTTAGAAGAGCAAAATTATAAAATTCAAGGGGTCAAATTTAGAGCAAGAATTAATTGGATCAAAGAATGAGATAGGAGTTCAAAATAATTTTTCATTATGCTAAGAACAAAGTAGAATAGAGAAAAATTGGTCCAATTGATCATGGAGGAACATTTTCTACTAACAAAAGGCTCATGAAAGAGGTATTTCAATCCTTCTATCACAATTTGTTTTCTCCTACAGATAACAAGCAGAGAAGGAGGCTAGAAACTTTTGTTAAAAAGTGATCACATGAAAAAACAGTGAAGATGCCTTGAATTTGAGTAGAGACATCACTAAGGAAGAGATCATTAATACAATCAATTATTTTAGTGATGGTAAAGCTCCTAGTAGTGATGGATTGCCCATTGAATTTTGCAAAATGAATATTGAGTGGATTGTAGAAGAATTATTGGAGTTGTATCAAGAGGCCTTTGGTAAAGGTTATTTAAGCAAAGATATATAGAGGTATATCAAGTTAATCCCAAAAGAAGGTGATAAGTCTAATAAATAACTAAAGACCTATTACATTGCTCAATATTTCTTATGAAATCTTGGCAAAGACCATTTCTCTTAGATTGGATTCTTCTTCTTTTTTGTGTTTTGAGGTGTCATGGCTTATAATTAGAAGGTGAGGAAGGGAAGGGACTCTTTCTAGGAAATTGTATGAGATAATCAAATTGCATCAATTTTAACTATCAATCACCAACAACATTAGTATTCATCATAGTATCAGATGAAGTGAGTTTGGGTTTATAAGGTCCTCCTTGTTCAAAATCCATGATTAATTAATGTTATTATCAAGTTGGAACAATATATTTGTGGTGTCTCTCAATAATCATTTTGAGGGCATGTGCCTCCTTCCCTTTGTGATGGATATGGATGATACGTGGGTCAAAATGGTGGGACTGATTGGTGTTTGTGGTATAGGTGTGGACACCCCAAATTCATCATCTCTACTTCTTCATAGTAACTTCCCATAAATTAATTAAATAACCATAATTAATTAATTGTTCCTCATTCATTAATTCCCTTTCTTCCTCGAGGTTAACTGACCTAGAGGCATGCTAGCCCTCCAACTCATCCCTTGACCCTAACACATCCCCACACTTTTCTCACACATGTGTGAGCATGCTCTTTACACATGCCAGTCCCATGCTCACACATGTGTGAGCATACTTGGTTGTCCACCTCATCTCCTAATATTCTTCCACTTGCTAATATCTTTTTGCATCTCATGATTTAATAAAATATCCACCATTGATCATGAATCTCTCATCCTCTTGTGCCATTTGTCACAAAGCTAATAATCCTCTCCATGTAGTTAAGTCTTAATTGTTTATTCCATCTCTTCATCTTGGCCCTTCATTTCTCTCTTGATAAGTCTATTTAAGAGAGGCTTGCCTCTCTAATTTATTTAACTATCTTATGCTAACCACATGAGCTATTTTCATAATCAAATAGTTCATATCACTGTTATGCTATCAAATTGGTGATATGACTACAAAGAGCATATGCTAGACATCAATGGAGGTTATGCTATCAAATTGGTGATGTAACTACAAAGAGCATATGCTAGACATCAATAGAGGTTTGTTGGATATTTTGTCATATTTTTGCATTGTCTTATTTAGTTCCATTTTCCCTATCACGAGTGCACTTTTCTATTTAGATCTTTGGATTTGTTTATTATTACAAACAAAGTGAAAGGAAAAATAGTTCATGGGATTTGTTTATTATTACTAACAAAGTGAAAGGAAAAATTGTACATCAAGCAAAGTGAAAGGAAAAATAGTTCATGGGATTTGGATCAATTCATTAAACTTAGACGCTAGAGTTGAGGGCTTGGAAAAAAAATAGATTTGGGTGGTAATACAACTTCTAATGTGGGTCATTATGGTGTGTGGTAGAGCTTAGTTTATTTTTCTACATTTTTTTTAGATTGACATTGTTCAAGTGTAAATAATATTTGATTTGCATAATTTTGTTCTTATCTTTAAAGTAACATGTATTTTTTTTTATAAGGGACAAAATACCACAAATATACATAAATTAAAAGATATTTTATTGAAACGTAACTGTTATAGTCTGATGGTATATTTGCATTAATAAAGTATAAATTTGAGTAGCCAAATTTGGGCAATCATAAATTATTAGTGGGACAGCGCAATGTTGCGTCAAATTACAGTGTTGCTGCAACGTGGGCTTAGTTAGGTTGTTTATGTGACGTCCCATCTTTCTTTATTTTGTTACATCAGAGGCTAAATGATTGATGCTTCACATTTTCCATGTGATAAAATCTCACGCAGAGTTCGCATTCATACTTCTGACCCAATTCATCTATTTAGTAATGCCTTGAGATCCTTTATCAGCTCTACTTTTGGATGAAATCTAGCTTTTTGAGATTTGATGTCCATCTACTATCAAATTATAAATAGATTTAATAAAGCATTTGTAGCAGAAAAGGATTATGGATATCAAATACATTAAAATTAGATTATAAGAGCAAGAGAATATTGACTTAAACATATGTATAGATCTCAAAATCTTTGACTTAAAATATATATATATTTTTTATATAATCCTGAATCTAATATGATAATGAACTAGAATGAAATTCTTGATTCATTTAAGGGGTCATATCACATATAAATGTGAAATCAAGCTTCAAATCCTTCTAATATAAATTTTGGACTTGATCTCTTAATAAAATCTTTCTAAAATTAGACTTAATCAAAATCTAATTCACTTAATTCTTATAAGACATGTAGTGCTACCCAACTCAAAGGTTAACTTAAAATGAGTTAAAACAACTTAAGGCTAAATGGAAATCTAGACATAATAAGGATTAAATTGAAATACATGGGGTGACTGGCTCTAAAAGGCATATCAATCCAAATACTTAGTCAATTAGATAAGCCCAACCATTATGAACCTCAGATCTAATGTAGAAATAAAATACCTTTCAGCTCTCGACTCTTAGACATTTTTATTTATTGAATACACAGTTGCTCTAAGATAGCAATAGTTGTTTGAATCTTGTACTACTTTGGGAACACATGGAAGAATCTTGCCTCTCATGAACATTGTAGACACATAAAAATGTCCTAAGCCTTCGAGTGTCATTTTTCTTCATCCTCGTCATTCGATAATAATTTTAGTTATTCAATTATGTTTGATTATATTCCTCTATTAATTAAATAATTTTTAATAATTATTTAATTAATTCACTTTCTAATATTTATTCTATCATGACCGATTAAATAAACTAATCGTGTCACTAATTTCATCCTCTTGTTCAATAGTTAAATAAATTATTATTTATTTAATTATTTTGTCATCTTTCATCTATAGCTAAATAATTACCATTAATTATTTATCTATTCATGGTCCTTTAATTCTTCCATAGTTAAATAATTATTAAAATCATTTAACTATTACATGCCACCTTCCCTATTAAATAATTAATTTAGGGTCTAATTTCTATCTCTCCATTTAATTAAATGCTCCTCTTTTCATTTTTTCAAATAAATAATTTGAATAAATTATTTATTTTCCACTTGTCCATTTCCTCTATTTTCAAATAAATAATTTGAATAAATTATTTATTTTCCACTTGTCCATTTCCAACATTTTCGAATAAATAATTTATGCACCACTTGGTCAAAGATACCCTGTCATAATCCCCTATCATAACATTCATTTCTTGTCATAGCTTGCATGTCCCTGCATGTCCTTGCATGCCTATCCTAGCCTGCATTTTTGCCATGGCCTGCATGTCTTTGCATGTCTTCATGTCATGATTCCTCCAAGAATAGCATATTCTTGGTGCATCAATTCTGGACCATTGATCTTGGCATCTTTTCTGAGACTTAATCTCAACCATCCATTTCGTAACATCCCTCTCATGCATTCCCATCCATTGATCTTGGAATCTTTCTAGAAGATTAATCTCAACCGTCCATTCGAATGGTTGTCTATAAAAGCAAGCTTCCTTCTCCATTTTCAGCTTAACAGCTATTCTTCTCCAACTTTCTTGCTACCATTTGCAGGTCTTGCACAAGTATTTCAACAAATCTAAGGGAAAAGTTGCATAACAAGAAGAAGGAGAGCAAGAGAAGTGATTCAAGTTCAAACATGGGGAGTATTTTGATTTGATGTTTTATTTTGTTTGCTTTCATTTTGATATCTCCATTTTGTTTGTATTCTCTTGTTTGGATGTGGGTTAATAGTTTAGAGGTGTTGGCTGTCACTTTGTCTATTCTATTTGATTTTCTAACCCCATCGTACATTGGTGAACCCGACGTGAATCTTATAATTTTGCAGAGAAATTGGTTTGTTTTCATTGTTTTGCATATTACAGCCAAGAATGCATGTGAAATCCTGTCATCTTCATTTGAGCACAAAAGGATGGACACATCAAATATTTTAAAACATTTTCTAGGTTTTGTAGGCATCGTTTTCAGCTTTTCGAAACATTAAATGGTTTGAAATTTTGTTAAGATTTGAGAAAGTTATGGCCATTTTACTGATCGCTGTTTTTTAAGATTTAGTTATTAAAATCCGATTTTTCTTTTGTTTATAATACTTTTGTTGTGTAGAATTTTGCAAAATGTTTTTTGGGTTTTGAAGCTCTATGTCTTAGCTTTCCATAGATATCTACAATTTAAAGTTTTGTTTAGTTGTGAGAAAGTTATCACTATTTTTAGTTTGTTGTTTTTATTCAAGTTTTTTTTTGGTTTACTAATCTTTTGTTTGTAGCGTGTGGCTTTGGAATGGGGCTCCCAAAACTGCTTCTTTTGGAGCAACAAAAAAATCAAGCTCTTAGTTTTTAGTTTTCTTTAATTATTTTTTTCTTAGTTTAGTCTTTTTATTTTCTAGTTTAATTATTTACTAACTTTTAGCTTGGTTTTTAATTTTTTGTTCTAACTTAGTTTTTTTTGCAGCTTTCTCGTTGGTCCAAGACATTTATAAAACTACTAATTTGTCGTTTTGTAGCTTCGTTAGTCGAAGACTCATTTCTCAAACAAGGTGTTTGCGATTTCTAGTTTAGGAACACTTCCCTTGGTGCATTAAAATGAACATGTGATTGATTTTGTCTGACTGTGCTTGAAGGTGGTAGGTGATTATGCTCTCACCTTGTGAAAACTAGGTGATCAGAAAACCAGACCCACCTTATTTTTTGTCACCCTCACGACTTAATAATCGAAGTATCCTCTCCCCTTGCACTTTCGAGTGATCCTGGGTGTAAGAGAAATGGTTATTATTTCTAGAAATGGGCCTGCCTTAAGGGAAAAAGTACTCACCTTAAGGGACGACTCGACCGGTAATAGGCTAAAGCCAAGCCACTTCCAGCCGGGATATAAAATGGGTGCTTGAGGAAAGTTCAAGTACCATGAATGCGGATGTGTCACACGGACGGAGTAGTACTCCCATAAACCATGTTGAGCATAACCTCTTCAGGCTAGAGTGCCACCTAATAGGTGATTAATCTCTCGTCCCATGTGTGGCAACTCGAACAGATACCCTAACTAGACACCTTTTGTTTTAGAGGCCAACCATTTTCAGCCGTTGCTTGGTATAGTGCAGGGTACAATATCATGCCTGAAGATACTCACTACTGACTCCCTTGAGTAGAGATAGTAGTTCTTGGGAAGTGATAACCCAAGAATCCGATGTTGGTGTGCCCGTATGACGTTAATGAGTTGTGGAGGGGAGCCAGTGCCACCAAACTTCTAAGTTATCTGCTCTCGAGAAGGAAAGGTGTTTAGCACCAATCTGGGGTATATCGGTGGGCTATATCAAGTATACAAACCCTTGGCCTATTAGGATTGTGCTTGTCTCATGTGTGTTTGCGTACACCAAAAAATTGTGCTTGTCAAGTGTTTTCTAAATTTTCAAACAATATACACAACATTCACAAATCTGGACACAAAACCTCAGCCAACTCAGACTTTTCAATAAAACATCAAAACAACAGTCTCAGCCTAGAAGTCTTATGTCAAAACCAAACCATGAAATTGCTCAAATCTCTCATTCCTTGTACACTTTAGCTTGCATCTTACCATAGGGTCATCTTTGCAAATATTTACCTTCATCCTTAGGTTTCACCATTTGCATTTTCAGTCATAAACTAAAAACTTAGGTCCTCATCTCATTTTGCATATTTTGGATTAGGACAACCTCACCTCACTTTGCAAAATTTTGACTTTCGAAATTAGGTTATCATTGGACTTAGACATCATTATCTCCTTTAGTCATTATCTTTTTGTGAGATTCTTCCAACTCAAAAGTCTAGTTAGGAAGACTCACTTGTCATTTTGTCCTTGTCATTTAGTCCTTCAAACAAGTCCATTGATATTCCAAAATTGAGATATAGATCAAGCATAGGGTGGTTAGGCAACCTTCTTCCAAATCATTTTAGACCTTTGCATTTGCATACCTTAGACATTCAAATTATTTTAGTCCTCACCTTGCATATCTTTAAAATCCAAAATATTGTCATCATAGTCCTCATTTGGCATCTAGACTTTGCATTGGTCATTTCCTTAACCAACATTTTCACATTAGTCCTCACTGTCACCTTGACATTTGACATCCTTTCTTAACAATTTATCACCTTGCATTGGTCATTTTCTTTAGGAAAACGTCATTATCACCTTGCATTGACATCCTCCAAAAATACAAAATAAAAAATAAAAATAAAAATAGTGTCATAACTTGTCATCCTAGTCTTCATTTTCCTTTGGCATTAGTCATTTTCTCTAGACAACATTGTCATATTGAATCCCTTATTGTCAAAAAATCCAAAAAAATAGTCTTGCATTGTCATCCTTTATTCAAAAAAAAATAAAATCAAAAACATTATTTCATCCTAGTTGTTATTTTGAACCTAGGCTTTTGTATTAGTTTCCTTTTAGTTGACATAATCATCTTAGTCCTTATTTTGCACCTCATCATCCTAGTCCTAATCGTCACTTTCACTTTTCGACATTACACATTTCCTTAGATACACATTATCATCCCATTGCATTGTCATCCTTTATCACACAAAAAGACAAAAACATAGGTTAGTGTCATACTTGCATTTTTATTATCTTCATTTGAGCAATTTCCTTTGATGGTGGAGACAAGACTTCAACGAAAGAAAAAACAAATGGAAGACTTTGGACAAGACTTTGACAACCACACCAACATCAACACCAATCCCAAAGACTGGATCTTTTATGACCCATTTGGCAATTTGAATGCACAATCTTCCATGAACATGTCAAATTCTTTTCAAAATCCACTTTTTGAACAATTCATACAAAGAGACCAAAATGGACAAGTTTACATTGAAAACTTAGAGGCAGCAGCCCAAAATCCGGAATTCGCTTCACTTGTAGAAGAATTGGTCTTAAACGATCCTGAACGATACCTCGCTATGCTCTTAGACCAAGGCACAAGATTACCAAAAGGATTTGACATTAATACCATACGACCTGTCTCTCCTAATCATACGACACAAAACACAACATCCCAACATGACACGAACAATACCTCGACCAATCACACTGTTGTTACTACACAAGTTGCTACTACCACCATTAATGTGACATCTAGTGGCACCATAAATCAAAACACCTCCTCTTCAACTAACACAACTGGAGGAACATCCACTATGACCATGCCTACAATGTCCACATCATCTACACAAATGCTAGGAGCTACCTTTTCACAGTCCATGCCTACAACTCCCACATCATCTTCACAAACAATAGGAGCCACCTTTGCGTCCACATCAGTAGGCACCACTTCTTCAAATCCTATGGTCGGCTCTTCATCTATGACAATGGGGGCATCTTCATCACATCCTTATGGTGGAACCTCATTTAATCCCTTTGGGCGAAACTCACGACGTGTTTTCATTCAAGGCCCTCAACACAACATTAACACATCATCACAAATGAACATCCCACATGGACAAGGGCACAATACACATATACCACACAGACACTTTCAAGGACCAAACACTACCATGCCACATGGACAATTCTTTCAACAAGGACAAGGAACTCAAATGACACAACAAATGCATACCTTTGGACATCAAATAAGTCAGGGACCTCAAATACAGACAAACATGGCGGGGTTACATATTCCCACATACTCGTCCCAGATTCATACTCAACAACATATCCCCAATCACAACTGGCAATATCAGCAAAACATACCTTACTTTCAGGCAACCAATGATCCCATCGTACACACCTTGCTAGCAAAAGTGGATGACCTTCAAAAACAGATGGAAAATATGAAAACCTCTGACAAGAAGACACAAATTCCATACGACTTATGTCCATATCCTTTTGATACAACTTTGTACATGCCACCATTTCCACATGGTTATGTGGCTCCAAACTTCAACAAATACAAGGGTAAAACAAATCCACTTGACCACATCAGAGAGTTCATAACAAGTTGTGTGGATATTGCTCATGAGCACACATATCTAATGCGACTATTTCCTAAAAGCCTCGCAGGACCGGCGCTAGAATGGTTCTATACATTGCAACCTGGAATACAGTCATGGAAAGAACTTGCTGAAAATTTTGTGAAAAATTACACATACAACATTGACACAGACACCTCCATTACCAACTTATGCCAACTCACACAAGAAGATTCAGGTGAAACCTTTTTACCATTCTTTCAAAAATGGAGGGGCCTAGCAAGTCATTGTCATATAGACATACCTGAAAAGGAAAAAGTCGACATGTTCATACAAACGTTAATGGGCCCACTGAAAAATGGCTTGCGTGTTCATTGTTGCACAAATTTTGCAGACCTAGTTGAACGAGGTGTCCAAGTTGAACAGGCCCTCATAGCTGAAGGAAGACTAAAATACGGTCCTAAAAACATAAATGTTGTATGGCAGGTCCAAATCTAGAACTTGACAAGTGGTGTCAACAATGACTGTGCCATCCTCTAGTCGCAAAATTAAAAAGAAAAATAAAGTAAAAAATAATACGTCTCTAGGTGAAAATCGAAAGGCACCTTCTGACGACAAAATAGTAAAAATAAAGGACGTATCCGAGGGTGAAAACCTCCCTGAGGCACCTAAGGGTGGAGGATTGGACTTTCTCCCCGTGGACAGAGAAAAATCAGCAATGCTTGTAGAAGACACCATACCAGTTAATATAGCTACTGTGGAAGACCCCAAAATGGTCCTCTTTGCGGCATCATTGACATAGGTTGAACAACCAGTATTTCAAAAGCTCTTCTCAGAACGCAAGGTAAACTTTGCATGGTCTTATGCCGACATGTCGGCATTACATCCCGAGTTAGTATTGCATCACTTGCCATTATTTCTAGATGCCAAGCCAGTAAAACAAAAGCTAAGAAAAATGCACCCACAAGTGGCATTGTTGGTTAAAGTTGAACTCAAAAAGTTGTTGGATGTGGGTTTTATCAAATCAATTGACTATGCTGAGTGGATATCCAACCTCGTACCTATTACTAAGTATACTGGACAGATTCGTGTATGCACAAACTTTCGAGACCTCAATAAAGCATGTCCTAAAGATGATTTTCCTCTGCCGAACATTGACATCATTGTGGACCTTACAGCTAGATATGAGATGCTGTCCCTTATGGATGGTTTCTTGGGTTATAATCAGATTCGTATTACCCCTGAAGATCAACACAAAACTGCTTTCACATGCCCTTGGGGTACATACTGTTGGACTGTAATGCCGTTTGGTCTTAAAAATGCAGGTGCTACATATCAAAGGGCAATGACAACAATATTCCATGACATGATACACACATTAATGGAGGACTATGTAGATGACCTTTTGGCAAAGTCATTGACAAGAAAAGACCACCTTTCAATATTGGACAAAGTTTTTAGGAGGTTGGAACAGTATAAGGTCCGGTTAAACCTGAAAAAGTGTGTTTTTGGTGTAGCATCAGGCAAGTTATTGGGATACATAGTCTCCCGTAGAGGAATTGAAGTTGATCCCACTAACGTCAAAGCTATATTGGATATGCCTCCTCCTAAGGGAATCAGTGACCTAAGAACGCTACAAGGTAGACTTCAATCCACTAGATGGTTTATTGCTCAACTTGCAGCTAGGTGTCAACCATTCCAGTATCTTCTACGCAAAGGGATCCCCTTTGTGTGGACAAATAAGTGTCAGGAAGCATTCAACCAGATCAAACAATATTTATTGTCACCTCCAGTTCTCATGCCTCCTATCCAAGGAAAACCATTAATTTTGTACATCTCTGCAACTACTTCAGCACTGGGGGCATTACTAGCACAAAATGACTATGAAGAAAAAGAGAGGGCCATATATTATATCAGTCGAACACTGGTGGGGTATGAGCTAAATTACACACCCATTGAACGTTCTTGTTTGGCAGTTGTATTTGCAGCCCAAAAATTAAGGCATTACATGTTAAACCATAAGACACATTTGGTAGCTAAGATCGATCCCTTGAAGTACCTCTTGAGTCGAGCAACATTGACTGGACGTTTAGCAAAATGGATTACAATCCTTAGTGAATATGATATTCAATATGTGGAACGAAAAGCCATCAAGGGATAGGTAATAGCAGACCAGCTCGCAGATGCACCAATACTAGATAGCCATCCTCTTACAACAAAATTTCCAGATGAGTCTGTATGTCACGCAGAATCTAAACAACCTTGGAAATTATACTTTGATGGATCTCACACTAATCATGGATCAGGAGCTGGAATATTATTCATTACCCCACAAGGAGACTCCATCCCAAGGTCATTCCGCATAGCATTTCCATGCACTAATAACATGGCAGAGTATGAAGCACTAATTATAGGACTCTGAATGGCTATCAAGTGGAAAATTAGGAATTTACAGGTCCTCGGCGATTCTCAGCTAGTTATAAACCAAGTCAATGATGAATATGAAACCAAAGATGAGAAGCTAATTCCTTATAAATGAATGGTTGACAGTTTCTTGACATATTTTCACAGACTATCCTTTGAATTGATTCCAAGAACACAGAATAAGGCTGCTGATGCTATGGCAACTATTGGATCTTTGCTTGATATTCCCAGCAATGTCCCACAGTTTGAGTTTTTGGTTGAGCAGTTATTGGTTCCGGCTTATGATGTCCCTGAATCAGAAATGGTCTATGAGCTTGTTGGTTCTAGTTCCTCCTGGTACAAGGACATTTTTGACTACCTTCATTCACAGATCCTTCCCCAAAACTTTTTCAATAACCAAAGGAAGTCCTTTATCCGCAAAGTTGCATGTTATACCATCATTAGCAACACCCTTTACCGTCGTAGCTTTGACAATACCCTTCTTCGTTGTCTCAACACTAATGAAGCAAAAGCGACCTTATAGGAAGTACATGAGGGTATATGTGGGTCCCATTTGAGTGGCCCAACCTTAGCTAAAAATATTATGAGACTTGGTTACTATTGGCCAACACTAGAAAAGGATGCACTAGAATTTGTAAGAACTTGTCGCCAATGTTAGATTCATAGTGATTTGATTCACGCTCCAGCACAAGAGTTGAGGCCGATCACTTCTCCTTGGCCTTTCGCACAATAGGGACTTGATCTCGTGGGCAAGATTCACCCTACATCCTCCAATGGACACAAATTCATTATCATCGCCACTGAGTATTTTACTAAGTGGATCGAGGCCATTCCACTCACTTACATTACCGACAAACAAATCTCCAAATTCATCCTCAATTATATCATTTGTCGGTATGGCATTCCACAATCCATCATCACGGATAATGGCCGTCCCTTCAAAAACCATGAAGTCCGTGAATTATGTCAACGTTTCCATATTAGCCACCACTTTTCCACGCCATATTACCCACAAGGAAATGGTCAAGCTGAGGCATCTAATAAAACCATTATCAAACTTCTTAAAAAGACTGTCAATGACGTTGGTCGTGACTGGCACATCCAACTCAACCCTGCTTTGTGGGCATACCGCACAAGCATTCGTACTCCCACTGGTGCCACTCCTTTTTCCCTTGTCTTTGGAGTCGAAGCCATCTTGCCCATAGAGGTCGAAATTCCATATTTGCGAGTCTCCATGAAAGGCCTCATCACTGATGAAGAATATAGACAATGAAGACTACATGAGTTAGAAATGCTAGATGAACGCAGACACAATGCATTGAATCATTTACGAGCATACCAAAATCATCTTTGTAGAAGCTATAACAAAAGGGTGATGACTCGACAGTTTGACATTGGTGACTTAGTTCTCATGCAAAATCCCAAGAATCAGTCAGATAGGGAGAAGCCAGGAAAATTTGAGCCCAATTGGCTGGGCCCTTACGTCATCATAGCATCATTTGGTTCTGGATCATATCAGTTAGCTACTCCTGAAGGTGAACAGTTGACACAGCCAATCAACAGTCTACATTTGTGCAAATTCTATGCATAGCATCAGAAAGCCTGTCTGAAAACTAGTAAAAATACAAAAAAAAATTGGAATATAAAAAAAAAATTGTCACCTTGATGAAAACCTGGCAAATAGGCATCCTGGTGACACCAAAAAAAAAAGAATAAAATGACAAAAATAAAGAGAAATAATTCGTCCAATAGTGAAAACCTGGTAAACAGGTGCTTTGGATAAGTACCATGGTGAAAACCTGGCAAACAGGCGCCATGTGTAGTCAGTCATTGTTGTGCCATCTACTGTCACTCTATCTACCTTTGTCCCTAATGAACATACTCTTTTTCGACATTCGCCATAACACTTTGTCCTAATATCATGATATTTCTATCCATGGCTGACAATAGTTGAAATCAAGTCTTGCATATTGTCCACTGTCCATGCTAGTCATGCCTTTTCTTTACATTTCATTTTTCCCTGGCTCATACTCAACTTGACTAGGGGCAAACTTTTATCATGAGACTGCAGTGGGTACCGCACGTGATCCTAAAAATCAGAAAATGTCCTGAAAAAAGACCTAAAAATAGAAAATGTCCTGAAAAAAGACCTAAAAATCAGAAAATGTCCTAAAAAAGACCTAAAAATCAGAAAATGTCCTGAAAAAAGACCTAAAAATCAGAAAAAAGTCCGAAAAAAAAAAAGACCTAAAAATTGAAAAATGTCCTGAAGAAAACACAAAAATTCCAAAACATAATCATGTCAGTCAACATAGTCACGTCAATTCAAGTCTTGATTAGTCTTTGTCATTGTCGAACTACGTTGTCTCTGCGCATTTGCTACGTAGACAAGGCTCATCTTCGAGCCCCCAAGACATTAGGTCAGTCCTATTAGGTTAGTCAAAATAAATCGTGACTCAATCTTTCATCAACAAGACAAAGTCTTTGGTCGTGTCGAACTACGAGGTCTCTGAGTGCATGACGTAGGCAAGGCCATTTGTCGATGGGCCCCCGAGGCCGCACTAGGTCAGTCCATTAGGGTTCATTGCACAATTTTTGCACACACATGAAACAGTCTTTAAACTTGAATGAACAATCTACCCAAGTGAACTTCGACAATTTGTCAAGGGAACATGACAATCATCTTGGCATATCAAAATCAGTCAATCTCAGTCAAACTTAGTCAAGCTAGTCAAATCTTGCTTACTCTTCAGATGTGTCCTTCTGAAGGGTAGCTCGTCATTTAATCATTCCCTAGGATGTGTCCTTCCTAGGCATCGTCATAATCATCCGACATTTTAAGCAATCCTCTTGACATTTAAGAACCACTCCTCTTGACATCAATGTCCTTTCAGATGTGTCCTTCTAAAGAACAACCCCCATCATTTATGCCTTAGGATGTGTCCTTCCTAGGCATCGTCACTATTACCTGGAATTTTGAGGGATCCTCTCGACTTTTGGGGGTTTCTCCTCTTGACATCAACATTATTCAGGATGTGTCCTTCCTTAATTTGGCAATTTTTAATACTGTCATCTTGGCATCGTCAAAACCTTGACACCCTGGCATCTCGACATCAAACCAAACATCTTGACATTAAAACACTTGGAAAACACTTGGCACTTGTCTGTTGATTTTTCATCATGTTACTAGTTTTTCAGCGAGATCTCGACAACAGGATTTAGAGAAGCAGCGATGTATCATGACATTTGTCTTGTCTTTTGACACTCATGTTACTAGTTTCTCAGTGATGTCCTGACTCCAGGATTTAGAAAAGCAGCAATGTATCATGATGATGGTTTTGGCTTTATTTTGTCCTTTTTGGTAATCATGTTGCTAGTTTCTCGAGGATGTCCTGGAAATAGGATTTAGAGAAGCAACGCGGTTTCATGATTTGTCCTTCTTGTCTTTTTCTGCTTGCGGTTGGTTATGACAAAAAGACTGGGGAAAATGTGCCTTTTTGTATGAGTCATGATCATCCTTGTCTGTGACTGCTTATCTCACGTGATGGTACAACCTTGCACACCTTGGTCTACGTCATATCATGGTGTTTGTTGGCCATTACAATAATCTGCCCAATGATGATAAATATAAAAATGTAAGTATGAAAGTTGGTTCCCCTATCTTTTTTTTCATCTAGCTTTCCATCTTCATCCTCCCTTCTCTTCCACGCTAATATCCATCCCCTTCCAAGCTAACATTTCTTCTGTCTTTCATCCTCTAGTCTTCTCATCAATTTCAAGAGCACACCCGTGTTCTTGGAACCCATCTGTCCTCTCGAGGGGGCATACCGTAACCCTCCTCGTCATTCTTCCTCATCTTATTTTGCATTGGGGCATGACTTTGACTTATTTTTCTTTGTCACAATGCGACAGGCATTATGACAAAGAGGGGCAAAATGTAGACACATAAAAATGTCCTAAGCCTTCGAGTGTCATTTTTCTTCATCCTCGTCCTTCGATAATAATTTTAGTTATTCAATTATGTTTGATTATATTCCTCTATTAATTAAATAATTTTTAATAATTATTTAATTAATTCACTTTCTAATATTTATTCTATCCTGACCGATTAAATAAACTAATCGTGTCACTAATTTCTTCCTCTTCTTCAATAGTTAAATAAATTATTATTTATTTAATTATTTTGTCATCTTTCATCTATAGTTAAATAATTACCATTAATTATTTATCTATTCATGGTCCTTTAATTCTTCCATAGTTAAATAATTATTAAAATCATTTAACTATTCCATGCCACCTTCCTATTAAATAATTAATCTAAATTAATTATTTAAGGTCTAATTCTATCTCTCCATTTAATTAAATTAATAAATTTAATTAAATGCTCCTCTTTTCATTTTTTCAAATAAATAATTTGAATAAATTATTTATTTTCCACTTGTCCATTTCCAACATTTTCGAATAAATAATTTATGCACCACTTGGTCAAAGATACCCTGTCATAATCCCCTATCATAACATTCATTTCTTGTCATAGCTTGCATGTCCCTGCATGTCCTTGCATGCCTATCCTAGCCTGCATTTTTGTCATGGCCTGCATGTCTTTGCATGTCTTCATGTCATGATTCCTCCAAGAATAGCATATTCTTGGTGCATCAATTTTGGACCATTGATCTTGGCATCTTTTCTAAGACTTAATCTCAACCATCCATTTCGTAACATCCCTCTCATGCATTCCCATCCATTGATCTTGGAATCTTTCTAGAAGATTAATCTCAACCGTCCATTTGAATGGTTGTCTATAAAATCAAGCTTCCTTCTCCATTTTCAGCTTAACAGCTATTCTTCTCCAACTTTCTTGCTACCATTTGCAGGTCTTGCACAAGTATTTCAACAAATATGAGGGAAAAGTTGCATAACAAGAAGAAGGAGAGCAAGAGAAGTGATTCAAGTTCAAACATGGGGAGTATTTTGATTTGATGTTTTATTTTGTTTGCTTTCATTTTGATATCTCCATTTTGTTTGTATTATCTTGTTTGGATGTGGGTTAATAGTTTAGAGGTGTTGGTTGTCACTTTGTCTATTCTATTTGATTTTCTAACCCCATCTTACAAACACTAAGACAAATTACACAAGATTTAGAGAGGAACCAAGGTGCAAAAATAAAATTATTTATTTAGTCAACCTACAACCTTAAGAATTTTAAACATAGAGTAAATGTAACAATCCGAGAGCCACAAATAGAAAGGCTCAAGGATAATTTAGTGTGAAAATTGTTGACTTGTTCTTTAAGGACTCTCAAGTTTAAACTTATATATTACTCATGGATATCCAACACAAGGGAATATCTAACCATCTATCATAGGTGAAACTACACTCAACTACTACTAAATAAAATTAAAACTTGGCATTGGATCCATTCCCCAAATAATACTACTATGACATAACTAAAGTGATGTGATCTATCATTAGATGTGATGTCTTAAAGTTAAAACTAATTAATGTACATTGTGAATTTTGATCAATAGGAAAATTATTGTGTTAAATTGAATAAAATGATTATTAATACTTATTGTGAACTTTCTCTTCCACACCCCACATCATAAGATAGCTTACATGAGATTAATCTAAAGTGAAGGGAGTGTGAATGGATGGCACTTGTCAAGTCCTCTTTGAAAAAATATGCACAAGGATTCCAAGGGTGCAATGAAGTAACCATTTGACACAATTAATCACCTTGCACTTGAGGATTACCACTTGACGCTATCTCTTACCATTTAAGCAAATAAGGTGATATGATATATTAAACTTTCAAGTAAGGTAAAAAGGTTCCTACACTTCTACAAAAGGAAAATAGTTATATTCATGGGAAAAAAATTATATTCCAATGGAATCTCAAACACCATAAATATAGAAACACAGACAAAGTTATGATCACTTGAAAAATCAACCTATGGTTCTAACCAAATGCTTAAGCTAGCCTCTACAAATTATTTTATTTTGAGGAGATGTGGATACATTTGTAAAACTATGTATATACACTTTGACAACTAATCTAAATTATTTACATGGTAATGAACTCAACTCATTGCATACTTATTTCATATCATAGAGTGTTATACTTTCTTTCATCCAAACTATGTAATATGTAATGCAATTTAAAATAAGTTTAATCATAAAAACCATGGTCACATGTAAATTTATTTGGGTCATGTGTAATACTATGGAACTTTCTCCTACACCTTATCATATACATGTCAAGCTTATACATGTCTAATCAAGTTCATGCCTAAAAATTTGAGCTCCCTATTGAAAAGGATACTTACATGTGAAAAACTATGACCTTATATCATATGGCTCTTTCACATCATAAAGTGTTATATCCCCACAAATTTACACTTGTTGTGTGATACACTGTTGATCTTCTTTCATCTTGAAATCAATGGCTATGTTATATTTTATTTTCAAAACTTTTACCCATTATTTTCATGCTACCCAAGCTACACACGAGTCTACAATTAATTAGATAAGTTATTATGTACTTAAGCCATCTACTTTGTTATTGATGTTACACAGACATTATGTAAACTTGAGACATCTCCATTTCTATCACTCTAATCTACAAACTATTTGCCCATAAGTTTTAAAGCAGTAGAAGACTAGCACTTTCCAAAAAACCATTTTACTTAAACATTACAAAGAGTCATGTCAAGGAGTTGTGGAAAGAAAATTTTGAGCTTACAATCATAAAAAATATAGCCACAAAATTTGATTATATGTGTCTTCACTTTTTATGAGTTGTAAAATTCTTCCCCTACACTATGTTTTACCATTGTTGAGAATTTCTCTATCAATTTAGTAGGTTAGAATTCATTTTAATATTTTAAGTACCTATAGTTTGAGTTAATTTACCTCATTAGTTACCATAATTCCTATAGTACAATTGATTAGGTGGATTTATGTCAAGGCTTCTAAAAAAATTTAAGCCCTATGACATTTAAGCAATGTAGACACCATGACTTATAAATCATCAAAATGAGTTGCTTCAAACTTGGCTAGGGAACTCCCTTGGGTGTCTAAGAAATTTAAAAAGCCCTCAAGGAAGGAGGTCATCACTTATCACATCAAGAATGAAAATATGCACATTAGAGACATCATCACCTTCACCCCATGGGTAGGACTTGTTCAAAAAAAAAATTGATGTCTTTCATGTTGGCACACACAGATCTACTGAGGGGGGGGGGGGGGGGGGGTGAATCAGTATATCCCTCAAAATGATCCAAATCAAACTTTAACAATCAGAACGTATTACTACCTTGACCAAATAAAAAATTCAAAGCACAAGCACACAATCACAACACCAAGATTTACGTGGAAAACCCAACAAGGGAAAAACCATAGTGAAAAAGTTACTTGGAGCTACTATCCAAATCCGGCCTCACAAAAATGAAACAAGATTTAAAACATATTTTTATGGCTTCAACCAAAGGAAATTTACAACTCCCTATCAATACAACACTTATAGAAAGAGGCTACGACCTCAACATTCAATCCTTGATGAATTCTAGTGATCCACTGCCACCACAACACCTTTGTTTCCTCCGGATCACTACCTTCAACATTCACACACCTTTGACTTTGGCCTACTGTCTTCAACACTTCATACACACACTTCTACCTTCAACACACTTTAAATACTCCTTCACACATTCACACACATTCTTTTCCTTCATCACACTAATTTCAACATATATCACTTTAGCACATTAAACACTCACAACATCATACTCGATCACACACTTGATCTTCCATTTATACCTTCTGCAAGCATCAAAAAATTTCTCCTTTTTGGCCAAATTGAAATGTGTAAACATGAAACATGCAATGACCATAATGAGTTGTCTCCAAATCATCTGCGGGAAAGGGAAATTGAATGTGGTCCAAGCCAAGAGATAAGAAGGACCTATTTTACATTTGCACATAATCCCATGCTGACGCACACAACAAAAAATTGGCATAAACACCTCAAACTGCCAAGTCAACCCAACAAACACTCAACCCTCCAAATATCAACTCCATACCACAAGCAATACCAAAGAGACTAGATTACATCATGTGGATTTCATTACAAGCATTAAATAATATTCAAAAACATTTCCATGTCCTCCTTTTACAACTTTGCTCAACATTAAGCTAGCAAACACAAAACCAATATATCTTGCATACCCAAACAACACAGTCTTGAGATGGAACATTGAAAAATCAACTTGCAGTACACCACAACATCTGAAACTTGAATGGAAAAAGAAGATAGATATTTTAAACTCATCTACCAAGCCACAAGACCACAACATCGCCTATTATGTGGAGCATTTCTCTTAACCTTCTTGACTATGATAGTACAATCTTCACACTACTAGCTCTGAAAACCTTTGTAGTAACTCTTATGTTCTAAAATCAAGAACATACACACTATACATCTGCATCTAACGAACTTCCAAACCACAAGGCAATATCTTCAAATGTGAAGTAATACAGAGCATTCTCCAAATCTTTTTAGTATAAGTTCTTGATCAACTGTCTGCAAGAGAATTTTTTGTACATTTTACATCAATAGTGAATACAACATCCACAAAATCATTCACCTATTCATGATAAATAGGAAATATAGGACAATTGTTATAGCAATCTCATGACATCCATCATCATACATAATACTTTCATATTGATTGCAACACATGGAACCATCCACACACTACCCATCTACTAACATCAATGACAACATTGTTGACATCAATTACAATGCCTGCAATAACCTTGCAATAATCTCCCCCTTTGGCATTGATGGAAACATAGACCTGATATACAATTTTCTCTCCCTTTGACATCAAGGGCAAAGGGCTAGTGGTCTTCAACTATGCTTGCATCAACATACAAACTCCCCCTATCTTCAAAAACCTTGTAATTCTTCTACCTACTCCCCCTGAGAAGTAGTCTTCATCAAAAAAAGGATAAAAATATGTCTTGAATTGCTCCCCCTGGACAAATGCACCAACTATACATCTACTTAGAAGAAAGAGGGGAAGCAACTCCTAACTTCTTCCTGAGATACTCAAATGTATCTTTTGAAAGTGCCTTAGTAAATATGTATACAACCTATTCCTTTGTAGGCACATACTCCAATCTTACTTCTTGATCCACAACTTTCTCTCTTAAGAAGTGATACCTGATAGATATATATTTGATTTTGTATGCATTACCAGATTCTTTGAAATATTGATGATGCTTGTATTATCAATTAGAATTGGAATGGGCTCATCATACATCACCTTGATGTCCTTCAAAGTTTGCTTCATCCATAACACTTGGGTGCAACAAGATGCTACAATAATATACTATGCTTTTTTAGGACACTGAGTCCTACTTCTTACTAAACCAAGAGACCAATCTATCTCCCAAAAATAAAGCTCCACCAATGGTACTTCTTCTATCATCAACACTATTAGCCCAATCAACATCAGTATATGCACTTAGAGAAAAGTCATCATCTTTTTGATACCACAATCTATAGTCCAAAGTGCTCTTCAAATACCTAAAAATTATCTCAATAGCCTTTACATTAGTTTCTCTTGGATAAGTTTGAAACCTTGCAACCAAACAAACAACTTGTATAATATCAGGCCTTAATGTTGTTATATACAATAGGCCCCCAATCATAGACCTTTGCAGAGTCTGATAAGCTTTGGGTGACTCATCATCTTTACTCAAATGAGCACCTGTTACCATCAAAGAACTTACTGGTTTGCAATCTTCCATACCAAATTGCTTTAGCATCTCCTTGGCATACTTTTCTTGAGAGATAAAGATACCATTATCTAATTGTGCAATTTGGATTCCAAGAAAGAATGATAGCTCACCTATCGTAGACATTTTGAATTATTTTTGTATCTCCTTAGCAAAATTCTTTCACATTTCATCATTGCCACCAAAGATTATATCATCAACATACACTACAACAATTAGGATTCTTTCATCCTCAATCTTGATATACATATTACTATCTATGGTACCTTTCTTGAAGCCCTACTGGAGTAGGTACTTAGCCAACCTTGCATACCAAGCCCTAGGGCTTGCTTTAGACCATACAAAGCCTTCTTGAGTTCACACACCATTTTTGGATCCTCTAATAACAAAAAAACATTAGGCTGATCTATATACACCTCTTCTTCCAAGTCACCATTCAAGAAAGCAGATTTCACATCCATTTGATATACTTTTAAGTTCTTGTGAGCAACAAAGACAAGAAACATTCTAATAGCCTCCATTCTTGCCACCAGAGCAAATGTTTCCTCAAATTCAACTCCTTCCGCCTGTAAATAACCTTTACACACTAGCCTTGCTTTGTTTCTCACAACTTCTCCATCTTCATTTAGCTTGTTTCTAAACACCCATTTTGTTCCTATCACATTTTTATCTACAGGTCTTGGCACCAATTTCCAACTCTAACTTTTCTCTATCTGTTTTAGCTCTTCTTCCATTGCGTGTATCCAACATTCATCTTTGCCAGCATCAGAATTTTTTTTTGGTTCTATTCTTCACAACAAAGAAAAAATTACTTGTTCATTTGCTCTTGTAAATCTTCTTATAGTCCGCACACCTTCATTCTTGTCTCCAATTATCTGATCTTCTGAATGATTCTTTGAACATACTTGGCAAGAGTCTTGGGGACTTTCTCTTGTGTTTCTTTTTCTACAATTTCTTCTTCTTCTTCCTCAGAGTAGGCAGGTTCATTAAACCATCAATCTTCTTGCTCATGTGTGTTTTGATGTGACTCTTCATCCACTATGAAATTTTCACTCTCAACAACCTTCCCCAACCTTTTATTATAACACTTGTAGGCTTTGTTCCTAGTTGAATATCCAAGAAAAATTCCTTCATCAGATCTTGGGTCAAACTTTCCCAGTCCTTGTTCATCACTTCTAATATAACATTTACTTCCAAAAGTTTTGAAATACTTGATAGTTGCAAGTCTTCCATACCAAAGCTCATAAGGGTTTTTGGTGATATCCACCCTTAGTTGGCCTCTATTAAGAATATAGATAATAGTATGTACCACTTCTTTCCAGTATACATCAAGCAACTTGGATTTATTCAACATTGTCCTAGCCATTTCTTGAACAGTTCTATTTTTATTTCCACAACTCCATTTTACTGAGGAGTTCCAACCACAAAAATTATCTCTTTATTCCATGCTCTTCACAAAATTACTCAAATTCACTTGATGTGAATTCACCACCTCTATCAGACCTTAAACATTTGATTCTAGCATTCATTTCATTCTCAACCTTTGACTTGAAAATTTTAAATCTACTCAAATATTTTGATTTTTCTTTTAAGAATGTAACCCATGTCATCCTAGAGAAATCATCAATGAGAAACATGAAATACCTTTCACCTTTAAGACTCTTTGTTCTAGTAGGTTCATACAAATTATTATGGACCAATTCTAATGGTCTTGTAGTAGAGTACTCCTTGGTCTTGAATCTTATTCTTGTCTACTTCCCAATCTGACATTCTTTACACATGGTGCTTGTAGGTTTGGTAATCCTTGGCATATCTCTAATTGCTTGAATGGAGCTGATCTTCACAAGATTTTCAAAGTTGATATGTCCCCTCCTCTTGTGCCATAGCCAACCTTCACTTGTCTGACCTAGAAGACAACTTCTTCAATTAAAACCCTTTATATTATATAGATTTCTTTCAGTCCTTGACCCTTCTACAACCAATCTACCAGATTTTTCTTTTTTGATTTCACATCCTTGATCATGAAATAAAAGATTGTATCCTTTGTTGCACATCTAACTTACACTGAGAAGATTGTGCTTGAGACCTTCAACATAGAGAATATATTTTGTCTTGGATTTTCCATCAATACTTTTGGTTCCCTTTCCATAAATTTTTGTTGATGAATTATCTCCAAATTTTACTGATCCGCCATTCCACTTAACTAGATTGATGAATTTTCTTTTGTCACCAGTTATGTGACTTGAACAACCATTTTATATCACCCAAATATTTGTTTGTTCTTGAGCATGAGATGTTGTTTGGACAACCATTGATTTTTCAACCTCATTATTTGATTCCTCTCTTTTGGAGGTGATATTCTTCTTAACTTGCTTAATAGAATCTACTTTTTTTTCTAGATCACTTTTGCAAAACTTTTCTATATGCCCAACATTATTGCAAATTTTGCATACCACATTTACATTCACCAAAGAAGCAAGATAATTTCTACTTACAAAATTTCTTCTATTCATTTTAGATTTACACTCATCATCCTTATGACCATACTTATTGCAGATGAAACAATAACCAAAAAATGCATGATTGAACCTAGTTTTGGAGACATTCTTTACATGGTGAGATATTCCTTGAGGTCTTATATCAACTTCTGGATTTCCAGACATTGCTTTCTCTAGCTCCTTTTTGAGCAAAATGATTTCTTTCTCAAGCTTTGTACATTCTTTTATCTTGGCTTCAATCAAGGCCTTTTTTCTTTTGTTCTCTTTCCTTGCACATTACAGGTCTTCACGAGTAGAGATAAGTTCACCTTCAAAATCAACTTCACCTATTCTTTATCTAAATTTTTGCTTGAACTTTCAAAGATCATAGTGGCCAAGAATAGGGATTCCTCTCCATCATCATTTGATATGTAGTGATCTCCTAGATCTGAGGAGCAGTATTCTTCTTTGGAGAGAAGGGTCCTCTTGAAATTGTTTCTTTTGAACCCTTTGTTGTTATTTTCATTTTCTTTAAAAGGACATTTAGATGCATAATTACTAATTCTTCTACAATTAAAAAATTTGACAAGAATTTTACCTTTGTACTTGCTTGATCCCTTTCTCAACTTCCTCACAAAGTTTGCTTCTTTTTCCTCGGAATCATTTTGTGAACCAAAGTTTTCTTCACAACTTTAAATGCAACTTCTCTTTTGTGTGTACCTTGAACTTCATTCCTCATCTCATAGGCTATGAGGGATCCAAACAACTCCTCCATAGTAATCTTTGTCAAATATTTGGCTTCCTCAATAGTAGACACTTTTGAATCAACCGGTGGGGGAGTCCTTAGAACTTTATTGACAATAATTGAATCAATTATATCTTCACCAAGTCCTTTGATCCCATTGACTTCTTCATCTTTAGATTCTCAAACAATGTCCAGTAAGGTTGTAAATTTGCTTGCTTCACACTATCCTTCCCTTCATATAGATTTTGGAGCTTATCCCAAATCTCCATGGTAGTTTTGTATTGCACTACTTTTATAAATTCAAATTTTTTTATACCACTTAGGATGGAATTCTTCACTTTAGCATTGTTCTCACAAGCATTCTTTGCATTAGAACCAGTAATAGGATGATAAGGTTCAGTATAATCATCCTTTGCAACTCTCCAATCATCATACCCTAGCGAAGTAAGGTAGGCTACCATCCTCACACTCCAGAAAGCATAGTTGCTTCCATCAAACATCGGTGCTCTAGAAGAGGACTCTTAATCCATGTGTTATAAACCAAGATCTACCTTCAACTATTAGGTTGCACCAAGGAACTCGGCTTTGATACCAATTGTTATAACACATACATATACTAAGAGGGGGGGTGAATCAGTATATCCCTCAAATTAATCCAATTCGAATTTTAACAATAAAAAATTATTACTGCCTTGACCAGATAAAACATTCAAAGCACAAGCACACAATCACAACACTAAGATTTATGTGGAAAACCCAACAAGGGAAAAACCACGATGAGAAATATGCTTAGAGCTATTGTCCAAATCTAGCCTCACAAAAATGAAACAAGATTTACAACATAGTTTTATGGATTCAACCAAAGGAAGTTTACAACTCCCCAGCAATACAACACTTAGAGAAAGAGGCTACAACCTCAACATTAAATCCTTGATGAATTCTAGTGATTTGTTGCCACTGCAACATCTTTGTTTCCCCTGGCTCACTGCCTTCAGCATTCACACACTTCACTTCTTCTTTCAGCTCAATGCCTTCAACATTGTTGGTGTGAATAAATGTCTAATATCTAGTTAATTCACTTACTAGGGACTTAGGGGACATATGAACACATGTTAAGTTTACTTAGGTCCTAAGATTCTTTCTAAAAGACTTAGTTGTCATGTCTATATTTTATCTTTTTGACTTTTATGTCAAGTTAGTTGCCTCATGTCATAGGATTAAGACACTTGTCATGATCTTGTCTAATCCTATGTCTCACCTTGGCTATATAACCAAGGGGTTCTCATACATTGTATATTGAATTATTAGATTTAATTTCATTGCAATCTTGAGCATTGCATATTGATCTCTTTGTGCTTTCCATTTGGCCTCTAGATCTTGGGTATCTCCATAACCAACTCTAACATGGTATCAAAGCTTGTTGGGTGCCATTGGATAGTCTTTTTGGAGAGATCTTGGTAAATCTTGAAAATTTGAGTATGCTCTTCTCTTGCATCATATGATGATCTAGAGAATAAAAAAATTGATAAAAATACTAGATTTTGGGGGGTTCTTTTTTACTGTATTGCAAGTATATTTTGGGAGCTTGTTGCATCAGATTTGAGCTCACCATTGCGTCTGGAGTGCCCAAGTAAGTCAGGTATGACTTTTTTTTCATCCCAGTTGGGAATTGGTGGCCAAATTTGTAAGGGTTTGAAGATTCAAGGTCAGATCTAGGAGGTAGCTACCACTTTAGAGTAGCTTGACTCAGAAAGGACACCACCATTGTGCTCAGAAGGTCCAAAAACTTATAGATCAACTATCAAATCATCGATTTTAGAGAAAGTTGTCCTCTGAAGAAAAAAAATTGTTGGTCAGGTCGTATAGCCCAACCTACGCAGACTGTACAATTTTATTTGTAATATATATATATATATATATTAATTATCTATGAATATTTGCTAAATAATTTTTCAAGAAAAAAAAAAAAAATCATAATTTTTTAAATTGTAAAATTTTTAAATAAAAAATAAAAAATAAAGTTTCATAGAGGCAGGTCCTTTGCTGTACCACAGAGGCCACGTGGCTTGTAGGCCACGAACTCACTAAAACTAGTGGATTTTTTTTATAAACTGGTGTTTTTAAAAGAATATTCCATCACTTAGCTGCATATTTTGCCTAGTGCACTTGTTGACTAGAAGATTCTTAAGAATATTCCAAGATTCTCAAGCAAAAAGAATATTTCGGCAGTATATTTCGTGTAGAGGAATATTTTGTGTATGGATTATTAAAAGTTAACGTTGTTGTGAGATCTTGATATATGATGTTACTTAATTTATACATGTCATAATAAGGTAGATCTTCACTCTTGTGTCAAATAGTTGCTCTAAGAAGTGGTCCTTATTCATGTCTACAAGGTGATCCATTAATATTTACATGTTTTTGTTATGAAGGAACTCTTAAAAGTAAGGTGAATATTTAGGTTGATTAACAAGAATCCCTTTCTCATTTGAGGTGACAAAGTGTGTTGGATGGGATGAGGTCTCAACTTGTGTGTTATATTCATAACTAAACTCGAAGTGGTGTTCAATTTGTTGTTCCATATTTTTCCTTACTTGAGATCTAGTTATTGATGGCATAAAGTAATAGTGTGAAGGTGTTTATTTGACTTCAATTTGGATGAGGATGTAAAACTCTAAATGTATTTTTTTTGTTTGCTAAGGTTTATGTTGAGGTTTGGAGCTCATTAATTTTCTTTTATTTATGTCAAAAGTTGGATGGATTGATTTGGCTATAATTGGATGATGTGTTTTGATTGAATATGGGTTGATATTAAGGCCTTAAGTTTGATTTGTTTGATATGGATGGTTGGTTTTTCTACTTGAGATAGGAAAGTTCTCAATAAATATTGGACTTAGATATTTGGATTTACTAACTTAAGATAAGCTAAGTTGTTAAGGAAAAACACTTGCTAAAGTTTTTGCAAATGGGGTTGCAAGCTAAGCGGGCTTAACCTTGGGAAAAACTCTGTGGTTAAGTGTGCTTGAGATGGATTAGTACTAGGATGGGTGACCTCCTGAGAAGGCCCAGTGCTTCACCTCTATGAGCATCACCTAGATGCGATGGGTGCTAAGTGGACCATTCACTATCATGAGAGATGGGTTCTTGTGAACCACTACTCATGCAACATGGGTCAATGAGTTTGACTCGTAAAACTACACAGTTGAATCTTGATAGCAATATCATAATTTGACACGCTGTGGAAAATACCTCCTACTTATCAATTGATGAGCTAAAGGGGCTCTATAATGAATGGTTCATAAGGAACAAAACTTGCTAAAGCTTTTTCAAATGGGGTTTCAAGCTAAGTGGGCTTAACCTTGGGAAAAACTTTGTGGTTAAGCGTGCTTGAGATGGAGTAGTCTGGGATGGGTGACCTCCCGGGAAGGCCCAGTGCTTCACCTCTGTGAGCATCACCTAGATGCAATGAGTGCTAAGTGGAGCATTCACTATCATGAGAGATGGGTTCTTGTGAACCACTACTCATGAAACATGGGTCAATGAGTTTGACTCGTAAAACTACATGGTTGAATCCTGATAGCAATATCATAAGCTAGTTTGAGTTAAAGGATGGTGATGGTATTTGAATAAGGCCTTGGTTTTAAAAAAAAATCATTTTGGTGTGATGGAAGGTTGATTTTTATTTGGTTTAGGATTAATATTAGGATAGGGATTCATTTTTGGGGAGATTTTGGTTGATGGTTGTGAGTTAAGGTTTGATTTAGGATGATAGAGTGGGATTATGGTTTGGATAATTTTGATAAGGATTTAGGATTAAGGTTTGATTTGAAGTATGTTTGATTTAGGGCTTGGGATTTTAACTCGTGGCTTGTTGACATTGGGTGCTGGAATTCAACCTTAGCAAGAGGATTGGGTATTAGTCAAATTCAAAGTTTATTTTTGAATTTAAAGGGGATTTTCCAAATTTTTTGTTTAGATAAGGATGAGAATAAATTTTAAACATGAAAACATGCCAAACATGTAAACATCCTAGATTATTCAAGTGGGAATGTGAGTGATTGTAAGCCCATCGATATGCCTTGTCTAATAATGGAGTGCAAGACCCATAATGAGGTACTAACCATTTTTTGTCACCTAAGATCACTCTATGAAATGAGGAGAGAGCATACACAACCTAAAAAATAATTTCTAGGGGAAAAAGGTGAGTATCTTCCTTAGGCTTATCACTTACTAGTGCATTACAACCAAACACAATTGATAGGTTTATCTATGCTTGTACACGATTGATAATGGATATCCTAGATATACCTAAAGGTATGTGAAGCTAAATTCCTTGAAATGCGAGGTTATATATAATGGCTTCATGTGAGAAGGTAGCCCGCTCTCCTCTTTCACTTTGTAAGGTATAAAGTTCTTATAAGCTTAGCCTAAAGAAAAATATCCTCATATGGAAGAGTCCTTTCATTTTCTCTCAATTTGTATACCCTACCGAAACATGAGGGCTTGGGTCATTCCCTTAGTGATGAAATCTAAGGTAGGCCCTATAAGGGAAAGAAAAATTAAGTACTTTTTATCTCGAAGATCACCTTGGGACATGAGGAGAGAGCATACATGACTTTCTTTCTTATGTTCTAAGCTAAACATAAGAGGATAAAATGACAAATTTTCTATCCAAGATCATTTTTTGATGCAAGGAGAGAGGATACACACCAAAGTACCCACAAACATGAAAAACAATGTTCTTTCCCTTAGAAAATTAAAGTATGCAACTATACTAGTAGAGAAAAATAAGTCGAGGTAGATGGCCAAACGTATAACAAACATGTTAATAGTTTCTATAAATTCTTGGACATATAATTTAGCTATATAACCTAATTAGTACCAACAAGTTGCTCCAATAGTTAGGACAAAAATCAAGGGAAAATGCACAAATTCTATTTAAGAGCATATGCACCACTAAGGAAGCAAAAACATTAAAAATAAAGCACATACACCAAACTAAAATAAAATGTTGAAAAAAGGAATTTTCCTTTACCAAATTATTACATTCATAGATGTTGATTAACATGGATAAAATCATTGACTTAGGAGAACAAACACCAAAATAGAAACCTATGCAACAAAACAATGGAAGTCAATGAAATTCCTCAAAAACAACAAAAAAACTTATAAAGTCGATAATTATGAGTGATGAAAAAGTAAGCTACTATATTGAGGAACTAGTAAAAATTACAAAATTGAAAGGTTCAAGTTCCAAAATAGTTAAAACTAAGGATTTATGGCAGTGCAGATGCATTGAGTTGAGAAATACAAGCATTGCATGATGACAAAAATTTCACAAGTGTAGATATGTTAAAACTCTCTTGGAGTGAGGAAAACATAATTCAAACCTATAAAACATATATCAACCTGTAGTCAAAAGGATGAAATTAATACACAAATAGGTTAGTTCTAATATGAACTATAATTTGACTTAAAAAAACAAATAAAATCCCCCAAAATGATGAAAAAATGTTGGATCTTAGTGTTAGGAATACATCAATCCACAAAATGACGACACATAAAAATAAAGGCATCAATTTGAAAATAAAAAATGTTGAACAAAAGAAAAAACCCAAAAGCATGAGGTACTTATAAAAAATGACATCACTATACTTCATATTTGTTAGAAAAAGCACAAATTAATCAAAGGATTAGAAAGACCTACAAAAATAGCCAAGAAGCATTATAAATTTGCATGAAAAATCTAAAAATAAGCGATTAATTGTTATATTTCTATACTATGGGTGGAAATGTCACAATGTGAGAAAATACACTAAAACATTTTACAAAAATACGAAAAAACAAGGTGGACATGCCAAATTCACAATATATAGCTCCAAACTCCATAAAACATTGAAAATATAGATTAGATATGCGGGTCCCATGGGGCATGCCAAAATGTGAACAAGAGAGAACAAAACATAAATGCAAGACATAAACATATGAAATTAAATCTTTACCTCATACTGAATTGCACGTCCATTTGAGCTTAAGAGACAAGTGCGCCCAAAGATGAAAGGTCTCAAACAAGCCTCTCAATGCCTATTGTTGCACACTATGTGTGTATATTTGCATAATATTTTGGATGTAGAATTGAAGGTATATGTATGCTCACTCTAGCAACACAACCTTATATTCATGGATTGTATGAAAACAACTTACAAGAAGTGTTATATATAGATTTTTGTGATGGTTGATCAATGGATATGCTTGAGTTCGGATATCAAAGGTTGGGATCGAGAGATTTGGAGTAATGAAGGCCTCCAAGTGGTGGTGCACAAAAGGAGCTCTAAGATTCAAGGATACATGATGGATGAGATTTTATTTGAAAATGATGAATGAATGAGATTAGAAAGGACCATTTTGGGAAGAGTATTTTTTTAGATTTATGTGAAAGGTCGAGATCTTCATGGAGACATGGATGGATGAGATATCATGAGATTTTTTCAAAGAAGTGAAAATAATGGGCCAAATGTACATGAAAATTTCTTTTATACATGTGTATTCTAGGAAATTAGACAAGATTTTCCTGATTAATCATTCTTTGAGTTGTGCAAATAATTAGCTAGATTAAATAATTTATTTAGTATATTAATGATGCCAGAGGAAAAAAGAGGATTAAATAAATGGATATATTTATTTAATTTTTGGGAGTGTGCATGATAGGCTTAAACAAATAAAATTTGAATTTATTTATTCAAGATTATACTTTAGGAGAATGATTGATTAATTGAATAAATTGTCTTGATTTATTCAATTAATGTTGGAAGAATGATAAGATGGATTAATTAGACAATTAAAATTATTTAATCAATGTTAGAAGACAAATTAGAAAAATAAATTAAATAAATATTATTTATTTAATCAATTTAGGAGTGATGGTGTACAATGGATTGATGATAGTATAATTGTTAAGAGATGATTTTAGGTGTCTCTAGAAACATTAAAAGATATATCATTGAACACTTAACATGAAGTGGAAGGGAATATATGGCATTATAAGCAATGTAAAGAGTAGCTATGATATTGTAAGAGGTATAAGAAAGCACCTATGATGATGCATAAGAAGTTGGTTGTCTTATTTAGACTTGGAGAGTTCTTATTTTATCCTCTAGTGGGTTATTTTTTCCTCTAGTGAAGTTGAATGACTAAGTTCATGAGAAATATCTTATAGCTTCTAGAAAAATGTTTGTAACTCCTCAACACATGTCTTGAGGCCACTCTTATATGTTGACTACTTGGCTCATGGTTTAATTCCATTATATTGAAAATCATTTATATTATCTTATACATTTTCCTATATATTGGAGGAAAGGGATAGTAGTTTGTATGGCTATTTTATAGGTTAGGTTGTTATTGAAATGGTACTAGACTAAAGGGGGAACTTGTGTTGATGTACTTGTTATCACCTCAAATTGCACCCTGTTGAACCTAATGTCCAACACCTCAGTGTAACATTGGGAGACCTCTAAAGATGTGGGTTTCTTGTAAGCAAAGGTCAACCTCCGGAGAAGGTCGGCTTCCTTTGTGTTATCACCTAAAATTACTGATTCTTTGAAGGGAAAGGGAGAAGGAAAATGCATAAAATGGAACTAAACTATGGTGATACACTGTATTTATAGGAGATCATGAAATAAAACAAGAAGAAAATACACTGGGAAACCTAATCGCTACTGTTTCACATACTCAAAAGAACTTCTTTTAGACTTATGCATCATTCTTAACAGGTTTGATCGACATACACATCTTAGGAAGGAAAGATAAATTTCACAGCTTTAAGGTATGAGTGCAGAGTTATAAAACACAGTTAAAGACTTGCATAATCAAAAGAGAAATACATAAATGAGAGTAGTACAAACATGAACACTAGTTTCCAAGGTAAACTCTGTGTTGTATTTCAGATTCCAGTTGAGTTACAAAAACATACATTTAGTCGAGAAATGATTGATAAAAATCACTAACTCTTTTGAGTGTATAATCTGAACTGTTTACAAAAAGGCAAAAAATGCCTTATATATCAAAGTGTGTCAGCCCCTTAGGGCTTACAAAAAAAAATCAGGGCTCAGAAAAGATCTGCCCCTTAGATCTTTTGATGTAGTTAATGTTGCATTCCTGCGTGTCCTTGTTGTCCATGTCGGTGAAGGAGTCGCCTCCACGAGTGGTCTTCTTCAGGTCTTTTTGCAACCACCGCATTTACTTCCTGGTATCGTGTCTACCTTGAACCTCTTCGGCCAAGCACTTTGAATGCTTCTGAGCTCAAAATAGATACACGTTTCTTTTCATCTTGTTGATGTTCTTTAGACTGCCATGGCTTGCTTTCAGATCTCTCTGATTGGTTGAGTAAACTCCACGCAGCTTCTTTGGGCAGTCAAAAATTCCTCCTGTAGAATCGCATCTCGGCGAGATATTGAAAGTGTCTCACCAATGCGATTATGCCCTTCTGAAGCTATCGGCATATCATGGAACTGTCGATGAGAGTTCTTATCGAGCCACCAAAGTTGTATCGAAGTCATCTTTGTCATCGCTTAGAACATCGGCAAGACACTACTGAGTCGGCAGGATCTCATAGTGATGTCGAATCCTTCTACCCCGGCTCATTCTGTATCGGTCGAATCCTTCTTTGGTCCGCGAGACCTCTTGCCGAGCTTCCTCTTGTCTCCTTTTCCTTTTCATTTTGCCATCTCCTCGAGCTCCTCTTCAGTCGGCAAGACACCCGAGTGTCGGTGAGACGTTTTATCGAAGGCAAAGCGTTACATTGAGGCCCTTCATCTTCGGCAGGAGTTGATTGATGTCACCCCGAACACACTCCATTCTACCGAGCTCTTCATTTCTTTCAGCAAGACTCTGGCAAGTCGGGAAGACTTCATAGCGAGGTCCCCCAGTTATACCGATACCTGCTTCAGTCGCTGAGACCACCTTCATTCGTTAAGACATCTTATAGAATTCCCTTTCCTTCGGCGAACTCCTTTAGAGTCGGGGAGACCTCAAGAAGTCGCCGAGACTTTATGGTGAAGGCTTTATCCTTTGCCGATATGCATAACCTTTTGTCGCTGGGACGATGATTGATGTCTTGCCAATAGGAACCTGCAGGTGAATTCAACTCGTCGTGACATTCCTGGGGTCTTGCCGATTTCTCCTTAGAGAATTTTCATGCTGAACCTGAACAAGGCAGGCTTCCAAGCTGAGTTTCCAGTAACCTAGCATCAAATTCATGACTTTTGCCCTTGTGTGAATGCTCCATTTGGCCTCTCGAAGATCTATCACATGATTATCCTGCCTGATTGAGCCTGCGGGTGAAAATTAGGTAACATTTCTGGCGACCTCAGCTGGATGTTTGCCTGCTAAATATAGAAACCAGTAGCCAAAACTCGTCCATTGGGCATGGAGTCATTAAGAGGCTCAGAAAATAAATAAAAAATATCAATTTTGCACATGGCAGCAATTCGCTTGAGACCCATAGGACACAACAGGTTGCCAAAAACAAAATAGGGGAAAATGAAAGAGAAAACTTACTGTGCCATCACAACACCCAGGAAATAAAAAATAATTAACCTGAATCGTAGAAGCACTTATTGAAAACATAAACCTAAACTAATATGTACAATAGAGGGACTCCATCAAACTTGAAAATAGGGCTTAAGGTGTATCCCATTAACTGGGATAAGAAGCACTTCCCCTTCTGTTGTAGCCAGTTGATAAGCATTATGCTCCTTGTAGTCTCTAATAATAAACGGACCTGTCCACATGTTATCGAACTTGGTGTGATGGCCTGGCTTACTTTTCAAAACATCCCATCTCAGCATGAGATCTCCCACCTTGAAAACCTTTTCTGTAGCCTTCTTGTCAAATGTTCTTTTTGTTTGGAGTTGATGATACTCCAAAGCTTTCATTGCTCTGTCCCTTGATTCTTCAAGCTCCATGAGCTCTGCATACCTCACAGACATGGGGTCCTGTCCCTCAAACATCTCTAACTGGTGAACAATGTCTAGAGTTGGAAGCTCCACAGATAGAGGTAATCTAGCCTCTTTGCCATAAACTAACATATATGGTGAATTACCAATAGAATTCTTAGGAGTCACTCTGTCTGCCCAAAGTGCATACTTTAATTTAGTGTGCCAGGTCCTTTGATTATCCTCCATTGTTCTTTTGATAATCCTGATGAGATTCTTATTTGTGCTTTCAGCTAAACCATTACCCTGAGGGTAATAATTTGAGGATGTATTCAAATGAATGCCATGTTTAATAGCCCAATTAGTTAATCTCAATCCCACAAATGCAAGAGCGTTATCGGATATGATAGAGTTAGGAACTCCAAATCTGGTGACTATATCTTCATAGAAGCTTAAAACTGAAGACTCCTTTGCTTCTTTCAAAGCTATTGCTTCTGTCCACCGTGTGAAATAGTCTGTAGCTGTGAGCACCCACTTGTGAATGACACTGGAAGGTGGATTTATTGGCCCAATGAAATCAATGCCCCATCTCATGAAGGGTTGCTCCACTTGAATTGGATGCAGGGGCATAGCAGGCAGCTTTTCCTTTCCTGAAAATAGAGCACATTTGATACACTTTCTTGACCAGGCATATGCATCTTTGAACAAGCTGGGCCAGTAGTAACCAGCTCTCATTATTTTCCAAGTAGTAGTTCTTGGGGCAAAGTGACCTCCCGCAGCTCCATCATGAAACTCATGAAGTACCCTTTCAATCTGATAACTGTGAATACATCTTAATAGAACACCATTTAGATCCTTTTTAAAAAGAACATTATTTACTAGTACATAGGGTATGGACTGCAGTCTAAAGTATCTTCTTTTAGCTCTGTTTAATCCTAATGGGCATTCACCAATTTGTAGAAATTGGGTCATATCTTGAACCCAATTAGTTATCCCCATAGGCACATCATTTTGAGCATTCTGAAACTCATTTGTATTAGTAAGCACAACATCCTTCTCTAATTCAGTTTTATTGCTTGACCCTATAGCAAGCTGCTCACAAAGACCTTTACCTCTAACCAGTTTGGTGATCTTAATATCTACATCATACTCCATGACCTTGGTGACCCACCCTGCTCTTTTTTCATTCAAATCTTTGTTCAACATAAACTCCTTCACACTTGAGTGGGCCACCAGAATATGAATCTTATTGTTTGACACTAGAGGCTTAAACTTCTTTAGGCTTTTGATCACGGCAAGAACATGTTTCTCAACAAAAGTGTACCTCTCCTCATAATCAGTAAGTACCTGGCTAAAGAAAGCTATGGGTTGTTCTAAGTGATCACTATTTTTCTGAACCAGCATGGTAGAGATTGAACTACTGCTACCAAAAGCATACAAAAATAAGTCTTTAGAGAAATCTGGATTTACCAATGTCGGAGCTGATGCCAAAGCTTCCTTGATTTCTTCAAAACTGCGTTTTGCTTCTCCAGTCCAACTGAAAACTGCATTCTTCTTTAACATAGTTGTCAAAGGCTGTAACAAGTTTGCAACATCTGGAATGAACCTTCTCAGAAAGTTGATTCGCCCCAAAAAGCTTTGCAGACCCTTCTTGTGACTGGGTAATGGCAACTCAAGTATGGCTTCAACTCTTTCGGGGTCAATAGTAATTCCATCCTTTGATACTATATGGCCTAATAATTTCCCTTCATGAACAACAAAGATGCTCTTTTTCGGATTGAGAGAGATACCAAACTCTCTACATTTTTTGAAAACTTGCTTAAGATGTGAAAAATGTTCATCAGCATTCTCAGAATAAACTGTGATGTCATTTAGATAAATTAGCATAATCTTGTTGATCAAACTTTGAAACGCCATGTCCATGGCCCTCTGAAATGTGGCGCCAACATTAGATAAACCAAAAGGCATCCTTTTGTATGCCATGGTGCCCCACTTAGTTGTAAAAGCAGTTTTGAACTGATCTTCCTCTTTAATCAACACTTGATTATAGCCCGAAAAACCATCTAACAAGGAAAATCTCTCAGAACCAGCAACTACTTGTAAAATTTGTTCCATGGAGGGCAGCGGGTAATGGTCTTTCAAAGATGCTGGTTAAGATCCTTGAAGTCTACACAAAGTCTTATCTCACCATTTTTCTTCCTAACTGGTACAAGGTTAGAAACCCATGAAGTATGCTTAATAGGAAAGACAATACCCCCCTCAACTAATTTGGTCAACTCTTTAATCATTAAGGGCTCAAGCTTAGGATTCAAGGGCCTTTGTTTCTGCCTTACTGGCTTAGTATTAGGTTCTAACTCAATTGTGTGCTGAGCAATATGGGGATCAAACCCTTTCAAATATGAATATTCCCAAGCAAAGACATCATGAAATTCTTGGCATAAAGCAACAAAAGCTTGTTTATCTCTATGTGAACAAATTTTTCCTATCTTAAGAAGTTTACCTTTGAAAATATCCAATTCCTCATAATGCTCTTCTTTGATTTGCAAGCCAGCTTTACCCTTTTTAAGCTAATCATCAATACTGAAAATTGACTCTAAGGTAACCAGACCTTTGGGTAACTTATTTGTTTTCAGCTGTATGACTTGATCATCATACTGTTGCTTAAGTTTTGCTTGATTCACCATGGAGAACTGATCTTCTTCGAGCAAGAAAGAAAGGATCTGTTCATCATTGTCAAAAACTTTCCAGTGAATGTTGTTATCAGGAATTGATGGTCTGACTACAACTTTCACATACTGTTGTACCTTCTCTTTTCTAACGTCACCTAGAATATCAAACTGTGCCCCAATGGCTGCAAGCCTATCAACATGCTTGTTCTGATTCCTTGGAATAGACACTAAGTTAAAGGCATCAAAATCCTCAAGCATGTTCCACACTCTGTTCCTATAAGACTTTAGTGTGTCAATTTTTGCAACATTCAAGCCTCTTATTTGATTGATAATCAACTCGCTATCCCCATATACTTTCAAGCGGGCTATTCCTCTCTTTCTTGCCCACTCAAGGCCTTGAACAAGGCCCTCATATTCAACAGTGTTATTAGAGCATGCGAAAGCAAAACGGAAAGCAGAATAATACTTATCACCCTGCGGAGATACAAGCATTGCATCTCCTCCAGCGTCGTTTTTGCTTCTTGAACCATCAAATGTATCTCCCATAATTTATTCTGCTGCTCAAACTGGCTTTCTGCACTTCTCTTGAGATTTGGCATTTATGTCCTAGCTTCATGCAATACATAATTTCCCAGACCAACATCCTGAATAAGCTCATTTGGATTATCAACCACGTTCTTAGCTGCCCATTCATTTAGGAGTACCTCAGGTACACTCACAACTTGTAACTCTTGTGTTGCAGCAAGTTCAGTATCCTCTAAAATAATAGAATTAACATTTATAGCAGATGGCACATAAGGTTCGATGTGATCCTTAGCAAAGGACTTAGAAGTTATAGTTACCTTAGTACCATACTTGGTCCTAAAAAGCATATGGGACCAATCTGAAGATAAATACCCTCCAATTTTAGCCGTGAAGTCTCTAGACAGGCATAGAGCAAAAAATGGAGGCAAATCTATGACAAACACATCTTGTGGGATTGAGAAATTGGGACAGGCATGTAGTGTGAGATTCAAATTTTTAATAACACCTATAGTGTTTATTGATGTCCCATCCAATTGAAGTACTCCCTTTTCTAATGGTTGGTATTGTAAACCTAGCTGGTCTGCAATCTTTTTTGGCATTATCGAACTGCTAGCCCCGCTATCAACCATGCAATTGTGTACCAATTTATTCCCCACTATTAAGGAAACATAGAAAGGAGGGGGATTGACACCATTACTTTGCTGTGTGGTACTATCCAAAGGTGCATTGGTTAAAACTGACTTTGTTTGACCTAAAGAGACTTCATTTGGAGGATTCAAACTAACTGGATTTGATAAAGCTAACTGTAACAAATTGATTTGACTAGGGATTGCTAAAGAATCCCACATCGAAATTGAAACATTCATCTTTTTCATACTTTCAAAAATGTTGAAAGGTGCAGATATATTTACCTTTGGCTACGTCTTTACAACAACATGGTCAGGTTGCACTTGACTTGCGGATGAAGCATGTAAAGGCTGCTCCTTACTAGTGTCATAACCTTGCTGCAAAGTGTGTGGTACTTGTTGATTTGATGGACCAACAACTCCCTTATTCTCATTCATTGCTTATTCAACCTCGAAATCCCTCTTCTTGGCTCTAGTATTAGCAGCAACAGATGTGTCATCCTGGTTCACTCCACAAAATTCTTCTCTTTGCCAATTCAGGAGAGTCGAATCATCTCCAGGCTGATCCTGCTGTTGGGGATACCCCTCCTTAGGAAAATCTAGCGCACCTACAACATTCTGCACCATAAGAGCTTGATTGATGATGCCATTAGAGCATGTAGCTTGATTATGTGCTTGATTACATGGATAACACCACTCATAATCAACAGCCGGATTGTTTTGAACAGGAACAAGCTCTTTGACAGCACTAATTGGAGCTGGATTGTAGGCCTGAAAAGGTCTTGTAGCAACATTTTGTCTTGAGCCTTGGTAATTGCCTTGATACTGTTGTCTATTACCTTGATATGCTTGTTGCTGGCCTGGATTCTGCTGCTGATAAGGCCTACTATATGATTGCTACTTCTCTAAGCTTACAAGCTTGTTACCGAAAGACTGCAATAGACTTTTGATTTCCTGTAACTCATTTGGAGAACCAGAAGCAGCATTTTCTTGTGTTACAGCAACTGGAACAACAGCTGGCAGCGTTGGTACAACTGGTAAAGGTGCGAAAGGAGGTATTTGCAAAGGAATGTTTGCATGAATTTATGGAAATATAGGCATTGGAGGACTAGGAGGGAGTTTACTAGCTTGTATTAAGTTGTTCTCAGCTCTTATTGCTATTTCGAAAGCATCTGGCAAAGACACTCCTCCCATTGACTGTATCATGACAACTATATCGATGTTCAGAGCCATCAAAAAGTATAGAAATGTGTATTCTGGAGGTGGCCTCACCGTTGTAGGGATTCTATCCCAGGTTCTCTGAAATCTGAAGTTGAAGTCATTCATCTGCTCTTGTGGAGCCCTCTTAATTGTAGTCAATTGTTCTAATAGAGACAAGTTATCAGACCTGTCTTGAAATTGTTTATGCAACTTGTCTCCAAATTTGTCCCATGTTGCAATTGAACTAACTGGTAGGCTCCTATACCATTGCACAACTCTTCCTTTCAGTGAAGCAGCTAGTAATCTCACTACAACATCCTCTTGGGTTATGTGATGGACTCCGCATAACGAAGCCACATCTCTCATGTGTTCAATCGGGGTGGTTTGAAGTTCTTCTATGAAAGTTGGCAGACTCTTCAAGGCTGCCATTGGAATGTCATTGTGTTGTGCCAAATTCAAGGGGCTGCCTCCATTAAAAGCAACAAAGGGTTGATTCCTTGGAGCGGCCATTGGAGGTGGCTGAGGAGGATTTGCTGGTACTCTAAATGAAACCAAAGACGAAACAACAATGTGTGATCTCACAGATGGAGGAGTGGATTGAGTTCTTCTAGAATAGATAATTGTTGTTTCTCGCCTTCCTGTTGCTCTGCCTTTTCTTCTTGGTGGTGATAGCTGCAAATATTTGAAAGGACCTGAGCTGCTCCTTGTTTGAAGTCTTCTCATAAACTACAGAAGGCGATGATTCTGAAACTCTTTCTCTCTACGGAGTCGCCAAGTATGCACAATTGACTTCTGTAAAGCCTGGGACTTGCTGGTTGCATACCAAACCAGTAGTTCAATCTAGTTCACTGTCCCACCGGGCGTGCCAAAACTATTATCACCTGAAATTGCACCCTATTGAACCTGATGTCCAACACCTCAATGTAACATTGGGAGACCTCCAAAGATGTGGGTTTCTTGTAAGCAGAGGTCAACCTCCAGAGAAGGCCGACTTCCTTTGTGTTATCACCTAAAATTATTGATTCTTTGAAGGGAAAGGGAGAAGGAAAATGCATAAAATGGAACTAAACTATGGTGATACAGCGTATTTATAGGAGATCATGAAATGAAACAAGAAGAAAATACACTGGGAAACCTAATCGCTACTGTTTCACATACTCAAAAGAACTTCTTTTAGACTTATGCATCATTCTTAACAGGTTTGATCTACATACACATCTTAGGAAGGAAAGATAAATTTCACAGCTTTAAGGTATGAGTGCAGAGTTATAAAACACAGTTAAAGACTTGCATAATCAAAAGAGAAATACATAAATGAGAGTAGTACAAACATGAACACTAGTTTCCAAGGTAAACTCTGTGTTGTATTTCAGATTCCAGTTGAGTTACAAAAACATACATTTAGTCGAGAAAGGATTGATAAAAATCACTAACTCTTTTGAGTGTATAATCTGAACTGTTTACAAAAAGGCAAAAAATGCCTTATATATCAAAGTGTGTCGGCCCCTTAGGGCTTACAAAAAAAAATATCAGGGCTCAGAAAAAGATCCGCCCCTTAGATCTTTTGATGTATTTAATGCTTCATTCCTGTGTGTCCTTGTTGTCCATGTCGGTGAAGGAGTCACCTCTAGGAGTGGTCTTCAGGTCTTTCTACAACCACCGCATTTACTTCCTGGTATTGTGTCCTCCTTGAACCTCTTCGGCTGAGCGCTTTGAATGCTTATGAGCTCAGAACATATACACATTGCTTTTCATCCTATTGATGTTCTTTAGACTACCACGACTCGCTTTCAGATCTCTCTGATTGGTCGAGTAAACTCCATGCAGCTTCTTTGGGTGGTCAAAAATTCCTCCTGTAGAATCGCATCTCGGCGAGATATTGAAAGTGTCTCACCGATGTGATTATGCCCTTCTGAAGCTATCGACATATCATGGAACTATTAACAATAGTTCTTATCGAGCCACCAAAGTTGTATCAAAGTCAACTTTGTCATCGCTCAGAACATCGACAAGACACTACCGAGTCGGCAGGATCTCATAGTGATGCCGGATCCTTCTACCCCGGCTCATTCTGTATCGGTCAGATCCTTCTTTGGTCGGTGAGACCTCTCGCCGAGCTTCCTCTTGTCTCCTTTTCCTTTTCATTTCGCCATCTCCCCAAGCTCCTCTTCAGTCGGCAAGACACCTGAGTGTCGGTGAGACGTTTTACCGAAGGCAAAGCATTACGCCGAGGCCCTTCATCTTCGGCAGGAGTTGATTGATGTCACCCCGAACGCACTCCATTCTACTGAGCTCTTCATTTCTTTCAGCAAGACTCTGGCAAGTCAGGAAAACTTCATAGCGAGGTCCCCCAGTTATACTGATACCTGCTTCAGTCGCTGAGACCACCTTCATTCGCCGAGACATCTTATAGAATTCCCTTTCCTTCGGCGAACTCCTTTAGAGTCGGGGAGACCTCAAGAAGTCGTTGAGACTTTATGGCGAAGGCTTTATCCTTCACCGATATGCATAACCTTTTGTCGCCGGGACGATGATCGATGTCTTGTCGATAGGAACCTGTAGGTGAATTCCACTCGCCGTGACATTCCTGGGGTCTTGCCGATTTCTCCTTAGAGAATTTTCATGTCGAACCTGAACAAGGCAAGCTTCCAAGCTGAGTTTCCAGTAACCTAGCATCAAATTCATGACTTTTGCCCTTGTGCGAATGCTCAATTTGGCCTCTCGAAGATCTATCACATGATTATCCTACCTGATTGAGCCTGCGGGTGAAAATTAGGTAACAGTACTCTATATTTAAACATTTGTTCATCTCATCTATTGTAACAACCTCTCTGTTGAAGCATTGTACCTATGAGTTATTCAACATACCCAATTAAATTCTCTCACAAAAAATTCAACACTAATAGAATTTGATCACATGATTCCCATAACACTTGTACTATAAGATATTCTTTTGGATTAGGTTTTCTACACATAGGGAACAAAAGATTCATCAAATTTGCACATGTGATGTCTACAAGGATCTTATTTTGTTAAATTTTCACATTTATTTATGACGGGAAGTATTTTTTTAAAATTTTGGGTAAGTTCTTTTGACCAAAGCTATGAACTAGTGAGGCCACATATGGGGGACCTCATCCCCAACATGAATTCCAAATAATGACACACCTGTAGAAGTTTGAACCTTGGTGGCATGAGTCACAACACCACAATTTAACCATCACACTATGCCATTATTGGCTATTTTTGAAGAGAAGGTTGCCCATGCTCTAAGGACTCAATTCCCTTCTTGATTTTTGTAAACATTATGGGATGGTCACACTTTTAATAAGTAATTCTCCAACCATCTTTTCTTAATCAATAACAAGGTAGAAAAAAGACATATACCTCAATGAATATATATTGAAGCATAATAAATTTCTTGGTCAACCTCATATATTTTATTTCACTAATTAAGAACTCAATGTCATGACCAAATTGCACTAGATCTTCCATCTTGATTTTTTAGCTATCCACATTCAAATTGCACCCATTAAATCAAATTTATAGTTGAAAGAGACCCCCTAATAGACTCCAAATTCTAAATATGTATTGTCCCCTTTGATTAGCAAACTATAAATCAACTTCATTAGATAAATATTTTAATTTTTATTGTTAATTGAAAACATAGGTTGATCTCTCTTTATATTGATACCTATAGGCATTCACCCTCAAGGTGCTAGTTGCTTCATTAGTTAACCCTACAACAATCAGGTCCTACTAATTGTTTACCTCTCACTTTTCTAAGAATTTTTCTTTGTAATCCCTTTGCATCTCAATAGGACCATGTCACCAAACATGATTAATGGGTGGCACACTTTCTCTTCACTTTTACCTTCCTACTAGAAAAAACCCTAAATTAATGCTAGAGGATCCACAATCTTTGAAATCAAATGTTATCTAGATAGAGAATATATCTCACATACACATGGCGCATGGAATAATTGATTGTCCTCAAACCTCCAAGACAATAATACAAATGTGGTGAGTGTTGATAAAAAATAAATGTTGGGCCCACCACATACATCATTCAACCAATAGTGTAACACTCTAATTACACCTTTCTTGTCATGTCCCTTAGTAATTCATGTATTTCCCCTTTGCCTTGATTATATTATAAGATGATTAATGAATCCTAAAAATCTATCCATGTATATCATTAACCTATATTAATTATGGTGAGATTCTTCATGCTCAATTGACAATGACACAAGCCATCTCTAACAATCCTCCTAGAGTCACCTTATAACTTGTGTGGGTCCTTGATTAAGATGACATGCCACATCTATAGTTGGAAAATAAAGCAAACATAACTTGCTATTTGTTCTACCTTCACACATATACTATGCAAATTATATTTTATTAACCAATGTTGTAGCTTGAGATCTTTGTACTATACCACAAATAGATGGACTAAACTAATTCACACCCTTTGATCAAAATTAACCAATAGTCACCACACATCACACTTGCCAAGATGGTTTATTTCTACACACAAAGGTAGAACTAGATTAACACATGGAAAAATAAAAGGTAAAGACAAAGATTTTGAATCAAACTATCATGGATGCAAACCATGAGATTGACAAGACATTAAAGAAGGAACATTCACATGGGAAAAAATTTGTCACATTGTTAGATCTTATTCAATCATTATTGGGAAAATTACACAATCAAGGAAATAACCATGGAAGCAAAACACAAGATATGGAACAAATTGCAATATATATGGCAAGAAAGTTGACAAATCAATGCATAAATAAATAGTTAAGGTTTCTCAAATCAGATGTCAATAGGTGGGTTTTAGGAGAAGAAGGAAGTTTGTAACAATGAAGATTGGTATATGACATCTTAAAAATAGAAAACCCTAGTGAGTGTAGGAGAGATTTGGAACAAACTATTGATGAGGAGAAAGGAAGGAGTCTCAAGACAAGCTTCAACTTTTGAGGATCTTTAGATTTCCAAGGTCATGGGAGAGAGTACGAGGATGGTGGAGTTTTGAAAACTTAGTATCTTTGTCTTAGAGAGAATGCTTAGTTAATTTTTACAAGAGGAAATAAGAGTGAGAAAGAGAGGAACTTTGTAATGAGAAATGATAGTTTTCAAGCATTTTTATAAAGTGTTTTAGATCAATTATCAATAGAAAATTGACTAGAGGCAATGCAAAATTTTGGGAGGAAAATCTTAAAATTTGAAAGAGGAGATAATGTTGGCCAATCCCAGTGTCCTAAGGGGCTTAGGTGCTCAAACTTCTAAGAGAAGAATTAGTAACAATAAATAATGATTGTTTATGTTTGCATGGTTCACAAAATATGTGTATAAGCCAAAAAATTAGAAAAATGATACCTAAAACATGACTAGGGGCATGAAGCCAAAATAAGCGTAGAAACATAAGATGTGAATTACAAAGTAAGGAATTTTCAATCTTATATCACCCATAATGACTAGGTTATTGTTTATGCATTGACTAGTGCACACTTTAGTATATTTTATTGTAGAATTTGATAATAATTTTAAATCCCAGTTCATCCCCATCATCTCTTATCCTCAAGATCTATATATGACTCTAGGTTGAAGCATAATATTATATCCCACTCCTAGGCCAACCCTATGTTTTGGTTGAAATCATATTTTTATTAAAAAATGCATTGGGAATTTAATTTAAACCTAGGATCTTAGGTTTAAATTGAACCATTAATGGAGTCTCCTTTGCTCCTATCAAAATGCTAAAGAAAATAATATTTTTTCCTCACCTTTTAGTGGGTTAAATGATGTTATTTGGTAGGTATGCAAACCTTATTGTTAGCTTTCCAAATAGTATCATTATTATATTTTAATGTTTTATAATCAACTTAGGTCCATTATAAAATAAAACGACTTCCATTCAAGACATTAGGAAAGTAATAAACTTATGTTAAACAAATCTTAATAAAATAGTGCACTTTGCATGGATGTCTTTGTTTCAATTAAAAATAATAATTTTGTTATGTATGTTAAGAGAAATATGTTACAATAAATTATGGGTCAAACTTTTGTTAGTAAAAAAATTAATATTAAAAAATATTTAATAAACATTAGCAAAAAATATCTACACATTAGATATTGAAGTTAATGATCCAATATCAAGTAATAGCAGAGATATTTTATTTGTAATGCAGGTTATGCATTATAGTAAAATGCCACTCAATAAAAAAATATTGATAAAAAAATAGTTCTTTAAAAACTTATAAATTAAATCTACATAGAAAATGCCACTACTTGTTAGTTTACATCATCCTTAAATTATTGATCATTTTTCCACTATAACTAACACACTGTTATACTTAAACCTCTCCACATCTAGTTGTTTGTCACCTTGGTTTAGATTTGTGTGTGTAAAATTGTTTTGAGTTAATTCCATGCTTTTGGATCTTAACCCTATACTTATAAATTTGAATCTAAGGAATTGCACTCATGTTTCCCTCTCTTACTAGTAGTTATAAGGTAACCAAAATGAGATTTTAACTAAAATATAAATTATTTCAAATTTCATGTTAGGATGGTGTATATAAGGACTAGCCCTAATTCATTTGAATCATCAATGATTTAAGGAGAACATAGCACGTGTGCATCTATGGACATTAAAGGAATAATATTGTTATATTAGTATTACATCAACATTCGAAGATCATATTGCATGATTGCACATTATTTTCAATCTTTGTTCATTGTCATTTAATCAATTCACTTAAGGGTTTGACCAAAGGAGAATAAATCCTTGCCTAACAAGTTTCCAAACGATATCTCTTGACACTACCCAATTTAAATCCAAGTATAATAAGCCAAAGCAAATTGTTCCTAATCAAACATTTTTTATTTTTTTTGTATGGAGGTCATCCACAAATTATTTGTAGCTACTTGATACAGGAGCACGAGCTTTCTTGGGATGAACCTCTTCGGCTAAGAGCCAAGGGCTGAGGGGTATCCATTTCGCCAAATTCGCTTGGGGCACGATCTCGACCTCATCCCTTATGATGTTGGAGCCTTGCACTCAACGAGACTTGATCCTTGGTGTGCTCATTTAGAACCTTTCAACTTCACTAGAAGACCAAGCGCCCATTGACAATCAAACAAATTTTGACAAATTATTTTTATGAATTTTTTTTGAAACATTTTCCAAATTCATTTTCATAAATGCAAAGTTCTAATTTATAGATACAACTTTGAACTTTACAAATATTGAATGCATGTCGATATGATACAAGATTGTATCACTTTAAACACATGATTCAAGATGCCCTGATCATGGCTTCTTCCAACTAGAAACTCCTTTCCTACTACCACTTTCAACCCTACCATATCAACACATTTTCTGACACCCAACACTCAAAAATAAATTTATATCAAAATTATCATGTAATAAATCTAAATTTCTCAATACAACGAAAAACTAACTTATAACATCCATTATAATAATTCCTTCCATAAAAACTAAATAACTTCTAATTATTTCATTTAATTCTAACTTTAATTCATAATATTTTTTAATTATTAATTAAGTAGGGAAATTGTAGTAAAAACATTTATTTTGACTTGGTAGCCTATTCAAAGGTTAGAATGGTTATTGGGATATATATGGTCAAACAAACTTTGTTAGGGCGGCGGAGATTTTGAATAAGAGGGAGGAGTCAACATTCTCCGTTTGAGAGAGTCAAAAGTAAGCTCATCCATCCACGCGGCGCACATATGTTTGGCACGTGCTCATTTCTATGTGTTTGTCCTTTACCTCTCTTGTTAATAACAAAATAATACTAAATGCGCGTTTCAGCCGTATTACTATTTATTACTACGAAAGAAAAAGACGAAGCATTCCGATTGACCACCTACAATTACATTATTTGTGCGGAAAGAAACTACAACTAAGCTGCAACTGCCTGCCTCTTTCTTATTCCAAACGCTTCATATATTTAATTAATTAAAATTAAAATACTATAACTTGTGGGGGAAGTATACGAGAATCTTTTTATCATTAAATACATGCATATAATTTGGAGTTAGTTTTTTTGAATTAAATGGGAGTGGTTGGTATATGTAATTTATAAATTAATGATGGAATATGGAGGTTGAAGATGTAATAATTGTTTTGTTAACATCTAGAAAATGATACTCTCGCTCATTGTTTTGAATTCATAATAGATTTAGAATTATTTACAAGTGGATCAAAATTTATCCCTTGTGATGCATAGATCTAATAAACAATAGATTTTTGTAACTTTTATTATTAAGATCTTTGGTATTTAAAGATGTATAAGAATGATTGATATTTAAAATTGTTTTTAGAGGCATCATTCACTAAAGATGAGTTCTAGGCCAACTCCCTCATTGACTAGTTTTATGCCCTTTGGTGAATGTTGGAAGATAGCATTCACAAGTGTATATATAGCTTATATGTAAATTCTAGTGCAATAAATTCCTTTTAAGCTCTAAAATCCAAGTTTTTCAGGAATGATTATTGTGATGATTGGATGCTCCTTATCATTATCATTCCTTACTGTGTATTAATTGCACAAATGAATAGCTTTAAATACTAAGATATATCAATAAATTGTGCAAATGTGTACCAAGTCAACTATAACAACTAGTCAAAATGAGTGGGAGTCAATAATTTCAAAATTGAAAAAATAATTTTTGGGGTCCTCAAGTGTTAAATTATTGACCTAGGAAAAGGAAATGTTAATCTAAGATTAGGAAGAGGTGCATTGATGTGTAAATTGGGAATGGGGTAAATGTGTGGAAATAAGTATAAATGGTACTATGATAAGATTGAATGTATGGGAATATGTGTAAATGGGGACAAATTAAGAATCAAGGAATAAGACAAGTTGACAAAAGAGTGTGCCACTTGTTGGTATGCAATCGTATGTAGACATTTCATCAAAATGGAGCCAAAATTAAATGAGAATTGACATGGGTATGCAAATTGCACCATTACAAGAAGAAAACACACCTCTTTACAACAAGTAGTATTACTCTAGTGATAAAAGGATAACAAAACATTTTAATTTGATTTAAGATAAATATGATAATAGTAAAAGTTATAAACCTTACACTTTTTCCCTTTGTTTTTGGCTTACTTTGAATTGGTTACCTTTTTATTCAATGATAAGTGTACACGTGGCACCATTTATGTGTAAGGGATGAAAAGTAACTTAAGCGTCTAGCCCAATTTTGTTTACACTTATTCCTAAAGACTTGTCATAATCCTTTGTTTACCCATCCTTCATTGAGATTCAAATATGTAATTATGGAATTGAACTAGTTTCAACTTGATGATTTATAGAAATGATACAAGCTATTTCAAAATTCAATTTTAAATCCACACTCACAAATATATTCTGGTTCATTTATGCACATGTAGATTTTATTGTAGTCAGATTGTGAGAACACACATTTGGATTTTGTCATTCCACATCAAACATGTCTAAGAATAAAGTGATTATGAGTTACAATTAAAAAGTTATGATGAAAACTATAGAACCAATCATTAATCACTAAAGTTAACTAAATACTTTCAATCTTTTTAAATTTTAGATTTTTAAATTCAATCACATGCTTTGTCACATCTCTAAATAGGCTAATTAGGTTATATTGCTTGTTGTCTTTATTAAAATTAAATTCAATAAAGAATATTATTTTACCTCTTTAGAAATATAAAGAGTTGAGTATGTAGCACAAAAAATAAACAATAAATTGAATATGAGTTTAAGAAGTTCTTCACTCTTTGCAATGATTGTGGTTGGTGTGATTAATTTGACTAGTATAGATAAGCCCAATGAACCCTCTTGGATTGTGAACATTAGATTGCCATTTCTATAGCAAATGAGTCTTTAAAGTTTGCAATATAATATGACACAATATGTGCAATCCTATTTAAGGCTTCTATAATTTTTTCTGGCAAGGCACATTATGTCTATATTGGTCACCTACTTTTGAAATTTTGCCTCTCCTACGATATTCGAATTAGGATCAAAACAATGTTAAAGAACACATTTAGGAGTCTAGTGACCTTAACAACTATTTTGAAGGGATAAAGTGTTAATTTAAAGCAAATAGTGAATATTTGGGAATGTGTAAATGGGGGTGAGATAAAAATAAATAAGTATGTGATTGTGAGCCAAGTCTAACACAAGATTATGCCACTTGTCAATATGTTATTGCATTAAGACATTCTCATCAAGGTAGATACAATATTAACCAAGAAATAATATGGGTATGCTAATTTCATCACCACAACAATAAAATATCGTTTGTTGGTATACATAGTCTAGTGAAACTTAAGTAAACACTATCGAATATATAAAGACGAAAAGACACCACCAAATTAAGTACATGAAGTTGCATTAGAGGGAGGATGTGAGGAATAGTCTTGTGAGCGTGATTAACCCACCAACAAAGTTTTATGTAAGGAATATCTAGAATCATCCACTCTTCTCAAGATACTTGGTGGTGGAGTTATGGTAATATCACTATCAACAAAACCTTGAGTAAGACAAGGTCAACTAGAAGACACCCTATCTTGCTATGCAACAATCATACCACATTGTAAAGGAGTCCAATCCCTTCACTAAAAAGGAAAGAAAGAAGAAATAACTACTCCTATATAATCTCCTTTAATTAATAATTGATAATGATTAGCACTTGGGAAGAATATAAACCTAATTATTAACTCTTCTTGCATCTAAATCTATTAAATCTTTATCACATCTATTTAAGGGTAGTTAATCACACTCAACTCCTCTATTTATGTAGTGTAAGGTTTCAAATATATTTAGTTATTATCCATTAGAATAGTGAAACTTAAGCATATGAGAAATAAAAAAGCTTCACCAAACTCAGCACGTACAGTTCCAATGAAAGGATGAGGGTAAAGATAATTCCGAGACAAAAAAAATCCAAAAGAAATCCAGAGCCACCTACCACTATATCTTAAAAATTATAGTGGCGTAAGAGTACAAGTAGAAAACTTTGGTACGCATACGTGCCTAATTACGGTCTAAATCTATCGAATCCCCTATTTTATGCCCATCTTTGGCAGGTGGAGGACTAATTTATTTGACACATCATTTTCTAGTATTCCTTCTCCCAGAATATTTTTTTGTTTTTGTGGCAAAATAAGAAAAAACCATTTAATATTGGGAGGAAAAGGTGAAGCAATCATGAGCAATGCATGACAGGGAACTCGTGAGCGCAGTCATTGAAATTTGACAGAGGAAGTTAAGGTTTCAACCCCTCCGCAAGTTGACGGAATTCCAAGTAGACTAAGCCAAATTCGTCAACGGACGCCCATCGGTTTGGGCGGAAATCGACGGCAAAAAAGATTACGGTGGGAACAAGTCTTATAGATGGATGACCCCGACTTCCAACCCCTCCCAGCCAGCAGTTCAACTTCCCGGCCGGTGGTTGACACGCAAAGACTGACAACACCAGCCCAGCCAAACAGAAAAACAAGATTATAAAAAAAATTATCAGGTTAAACAGTTGGAATGTCAGGTGACGGAGTTTTCGAGTCCCACGTCGGGGGAAGTGGGAAGGAAGGGGATATGATGCATCATCCATCATCATGTGTTGTGTTGTTAGTAGTTACAAGTTTCACCGGCTCTTCTGGGTAGGTAGGGGGGAATCGCGTGTGAGCTCTTGAAGGCCGGTCAGCGACCTGGAGCCCAGTGCTCTCTTCGCTGGCGGAGCTCTCCATGTGACCACCGGCCTTGCCTTGTCTTGCCTGCTGCTCTGCTGCAACTTCAGGGGCGTCTCCTCACAGACCCATTCCTGCCTTCTTCTTTGACCGCATCGCTTTCACCGTCGTTTATGTGAAAAACTCCCGTGTTGACCTCGTCCTTTGCGTGTTTTCACGGAATTCTGCTTCTTGTTAAAGGATTTGAATGACATCGTTAATTTACACAAGCTTTGCGTTGGCGCTGTGATGATACTTGTAACATGGTAAATAATATGCCATTTTTTTTCTTTCGCTTCCTTTAATCACTTTTCTAATTTTGGAATTCGTTTCGTTTCCGTCTGGTACATTGCCATCAAATGCACCTCTTCCCGCTGTATGTTCTCCTTTTCCTGTTTTGCATGCTTCTTTTCTTTCAAACAAACAAACAAATGCGACTCTTTCCGTTATACGTGTTTCGTTTTCTGCGACTGCAATGTCCAAATAATTTGTGAGAATAACGTAAATTTTGGAGGAGATCGAAATGTTACTGGTAGAAATGACATTTTTTTTTTCCCTCTTAGAACTTGTGAAACGGTTTTGGCTGGACATATGATCTCTAGATCTAAAGGTGTTGCTGTTTGTGTGCATCTGACAAGCCTACATTGCTTAGCAGTTTCACAGATGGAAGATGGTGAGGTAGGAAAAAATGCACCCCGAGAAAAGGATCTTATGAGCAAAGCGGGAGACCTTCCTTCCCAACCAAAAGCCCTTAGAGACCCGCGAAAGAAAATGTTTCAATTTTGTTGTGTATCCAGACGAGACGGGTGGGCTGCTCCCACCGAATTTACGTGAATTAAATATTCCCCGGTCATGGCTTCTTAGCCGATGTCCTATCGTACTCTGTACAAGCCAACAAAATTCCAATTGTACATACCCTTAAAACAAATTTTACAATTTTTTCTAGAGCAGGAGCAGGCCGTACTCTAATGGTCCAGAGGCGTGTGAGTAACTCCTAGCAAATTTAGGCAGATTTGATACTAGAGATTTCTGCGACAGGGCTTCTTACTTCTCCACACCGGAGTTTATCAATTTTACAAATAAAAAGAAATTCCGACTTGGGATCTAAATTTTTCTGAATGCAGAAGACCTCGCTCTCCTCCATGTCGTCTGGTTTTTCCTCACTAAAACCAGTTATTTTTGTTCGAGCAGCGCTTTAAAAAAAACCCGGTTATTTCTGTTCTGGCAGGATCGTTCCTCAGAAAATAGAAAAGGTATTTTGTAGAGAATGAGGGTTTGAGATTGAACATATTCTCTCATAAGCTTGATCAGCGAAATACTTTGTGTACGGGAGGAAAAAGTCTGTTTAAGAGATTGGCGACTCTTCAAATTTTATACTCATCTACAGTACTAACAATAGGGGCTCCCATTTCTTAGCCCTTTTGCAATTGTTTTCCTGGAAAAAAATGGAAAAATAGCTTTATTTTTTCAAGAGCTGTGCCTACAGAATCAGTATGCTTTCCTACCAGAACAATTGCACAAGGATTCTTATTTTCCTTCATGCGTGTAATAATTGCATTGAAAGATTTAGGGAGTGAAAATGTTCTATAGCCAGACAACAACTGGAAAAAATATTTTCATTTCGGAAGAAAATATAAACACTAGATTGTAATATTTGAGAAAAATCATAGAGTTATTATTCCATAAATTTTAATTAGAATGCCTGCTAATATTTGTGGCTAGTCATACCATGGTGTGTATTGATTTTTGAAGAAAATCTAATAACATTTGGCAAATTGGCGAATGATAGCACTTAAAAATTCTACAATATCTTTCTCATATGATATTGGCTGATAACATTTGGCATGCCCCTTCTTCAGGACCAAACAGCTCTCTCCATTTGGTGCATTAAAATAAAAAAAGTAACTTTTTAAAGGGGAAAATGCTAAAAACCCCTAAAAAGCTAAAAGGGGGAGGATTGTCACTGCAAGTTTCAGCACATTCTATGGTTTTCACAATTTCAGCTGCATTTAGTTTGTTTAAGCTATTTTATAGTCATTCACCTGCCATTCACAAAATTCAGGGAAATTTTTAGTTCCTGGTACCGCCTCCCTGCATCCCCCTGCCCCATAAACTTGAAAAAACATTGGGAAAAACTGAAAAGCATTTTTGAACAGAAAAGTCATAACGCATAGTTGTTAAGATATTTTTGTTGTATTAAGAAATATATAAGGCAATTACTTTATAGTTGGCAAATGTCAGAAATTTTGTGTTACTCCTGAATCTCTGCTTATTTCTGTCCTTATGATGTGTTAGTGCTAAGCTTTTTGCTAGATTGCAAATGTCATTCTATAATATATTAAGTTAGCACCAAGAGACAAGAAGTATTCACATTATGAATCAAGATTGGCATTTATCTTTGCATTTTTATGTCTATTTGTATGTTTAGACAGCTGTCTACACAGTTTAATGTTATAAAACTATGCACTTTGAGAATGCACTGCTGTTGTATTATTCAGACGGCAGAAAGATATTGTAGGGTATATGCCCAAATGTTAAGAACAATTATACCATGATTCTCATCTCAAATGAGTACTGGAGTCTGAATGGAACTTTGTTGTTACTGTATTGACATCTATCGTCCTTGACTAATCTAAGTCCGTTTTTCATAACACTTTATTATTCCTTTGAATTTCTTTTCATGAAGCTTGGAATTTTTTGGCAAGTGTAAGTAGAGAGGAAAATCTTTTAATTATTTGTTTCTGAACAGGTGAAGGGAAAGCTTCATTTGAGAGAAGAAAAAATAAATGGGTTAGAAGAAATCAACAGGAAAAGAGGTGTTCTAAAGACAGAGATGATCCATGGCAAGAAGCATATAAATACATCTAGCATGGCTAGAAGTAGAAGAGATGCTTTAGGATCTCCAGAATCAGAAAGAATATTATTGCAGAAGAATGACAAAGATGCACTGAACATTGAAATGTCTGAAACTAAGGTTGATTACTCAAATGGCAAGGCTAATAAGTTTGATACTCACGAGTTCAGCTGGGTTGAGGATATCCCTTGCTGCCCAGTGTTCCATCCTACAAAGGAGGAGTTTGAAGATCCATCGGCGTATATATCGTCTATTGCATCAGTTGCATCCAAATTTGGTAAGTTATATGCATATATGTGAAATGAGATTCTGCTTTAGCTTTTGGTTGTTGGTTTTGTGTTCACACACAATCCATGATACAAATTGATAATGTTCCTGTAATCTATACCAATTTAGAGATATCTTTCATTGTATTGTCAGTTCTTTCTGTTGATGGATTAACTGTCATGGATCTCACTTATGTTGTCTTGAGGAAATACCTTGCCTGAATCCCTTGCAAATTAGATTAAAAGAAAATGAAATAACACTTGGGAATTGGAGCAATTAAGTGCACTTCGAGGCATTCTAGCTTCAATGCGCTAACTGAAAGAAGCGTTTCTTTCATTACAAAGAAGCATCATCTAGTCGATGATTACTGCACAAATGAGGATATGATCCAAAATGCCATAATATGTAATTTAAGCTCCATTCTTATGAGAAGCTTTATGGATAAGTATTAGTTCTGAGTTGGAAATGTTGGTTGTCAGGTATTTGCAAGATAGTGTCTCCCTTGGTTGCCTCGGTACCTGGAGGGGTGGTTTTGATGAAAGAAAAAACTGGCTTCAAGTTCACAACTCGAGTGCAACCTTTGAGACTTTCAAACTGGGATTATGAGGATAAAATCACATTCTCCATGAGTGGAAGGCAAGTTAAAAGCCAGTTTGTTTTTATTGAGATATTTGCACTTAATTTGTTTCATTAAATTAATAAATATTAATGTGATTATGAAGTTGCCAATATTCGTTTGGTGGCAATGCTTATCCAGGAACTATTCCTTTCGTGAATATGAGAGAATGGCAAACAAGGCATTTGCTCGGAAGTTTTCAACTGCTGCAAACTTGCCTACCAAGTTTGTGGAAGAGGAATTTTGGCGTGAAATAACTTTGGGAAAGTCATCAACTGTTGAATATGCATGTGATATTGAAGGAAGTGCTTTCTCAGAATCACCAAGTGATCCACTAGGAACTAGCAAATGGAATTTAAAGGTCATTTGATGCCCTTCTTCCTTAGTTTAGTATTCTACATCCATATATTCATATTTTTTATTATTTATAGCCACAGAGATCATTTTCCTGACTATACTGGATTCTGAAGATTTTCAATTTTGTATATGCAGGACCTGTCAAGAAATCCAAATTCCATTTTGCGTCTTCTTGAAACTGCTATTCCTGTATTATTCTGTCCTTTTCAGAATATGTTTCATCATTGTTTACAGAAATAATATTTCTGTGCTTTGTAGGTTAGATTCATGTGTTACAAATATAGCTAACAGGAGTTTGATACTTGTCATACAGGGTGTGACAGATCCTATGCTTTACATTGGAATGCTGTTCAGCATGTTTGCATGGCATGTTGAAGATCATTATTTGTACAGGTACAATCTATTCTTTCATACCTGTTATTGTAGTGGAGCTATTTATTATAAAGTAACTAAATTATATGAGATTTTAGACTCCTAAAATTATAGCTAAAATTATACATTTGTTTACAATTTTATTCACTTACTATCCTCATCACTGTTGCAGCCTGAATTATCACCATTGTGGTGCACCTAAGACGTGGTATGGTGTTCCTGGCAATGCTGCTCATGATTTTGAAAGGGTAGTTAGGGAGCATGTTTATGATCAAGAAATGCTCTTAGATGAAGCAGAGGGTACGCTATATGATTTACTTATAGGAAAGACAACAATGTTTTCTCCGAAGACTTTATCTGAATATGGAGTTCCTGTTTACAAAGCTGTTCAATTGCCTGGCGAGTTTGTCATCACTTTCCCTCGAGCATATCATGCAGGATTCAGTCATGGTAAAATCTTTTGCAGCCATTTGTACATAAATTGTCTTGCTATTACCTTTTGACACAATTGCTGTCTTGCTTTAGTATCAAGAAGCTGTCAAAGGTTACAACCTTGATTTACTCGGATTAACTTCCATACTTTTCTATTCATTTGGCTACATTCACAGGATTCAACTGTGGAGAAGCTGTGAACTTTTCCACAGTTGACTGGTTTCCATTTGGGGAAGCAGCATGTAAGCGTTATGAGTTTCTTAACAAGGCAGAACTTTTGCCTCATGAGGAGTTACTCTGTAAAGAAATGATGAGTCTTGCTGGGGAGAAATCAAGTTCTCAGGAGGGAGCTCATTGTTCTTTTTCTGTGGAATTGGAAGGGCAGCTTCATTTGAAGATTGCATTTGTTAAGCTCTTAAGTTTCCAACATCAGGTGATTTGGTTGCTAAAAAGGCTAGGGGCACAGATAAGTTTTTCACTGGGACACACAAGTACCACTAGGTGCTTTCTCTGCAAGCATTTTTGCTATGTGGCATACCATATGTGCCAGTGCAATAGTCATCCAATTTGTCTCAATCATGGTATGATATGCCTTCACCTTAATTATCTTTTCATTTTGGTATTTTGAGCAGGTCATTGGTAGGTGTATTTGTGGCTTCAATTGTTTCTTATATTTTGAGTTGATTTTAAAATGTGCAGCAAGGGAGTTAAGAGAATGTAACTGTGGCAGCATGCGAACTGTCTTTATAAGAGAGAATTTTGTGGAGATGGTTTCTGTTGCTCAGAGATTGGAAAAAGAAGGAATTCTTGGTAAAGCACCATTAAATCTACCTGTAAAAGATCATACGGAACGAGATGACACAGATTTGAGAGAAAGTTTGCTTAATTGTGATGACTTTGTGGGATATGTTCCATACTGTCATATAGATTTAGAGGAACGCCCTTGCCTAAATAAAAGCCTAACTGGTGAAAGTAGTAGCAGTTGTGAACCACTATTTCAGAGAAAACGACAATTGGAAAGCACTATCTCTTCAGGAATAGATGGTGATGCATGTACATCTAATATTTCCCATATGAAGAAGCCATCAAATGCTTCAAAACAAGGCACTATTGTTCGGTCTTGGAAGAAGTTGCATGACAATATCTACAGTGAATCAGAGGTAACTAAATTTTGGTTTAAATCATTTGTTTGTGTATTTAATGAAATTCATTGAGACTCAAAAATTTCAATTTTCATTCATTCACAGCATGGTAAGAAGTTGATTCTCCCTAGCAGAGGGAGGATCCTGGATAAATCCAGCTTGGTTAGGCACGATGCTCCTGCTTGCCAAAAGAATTCTTTGGAGGAGCCAGCTCAGGGTTTTGCTAATTCTACTACAAATTTAGATGGCAATGAACACCAAAGCAATGATGATTCTGAGTGTGAGGCAGACAGAGTAAAGTTTCGCCGTATATCGGCTCCAAAGAAAAAGAGTTTGGGAAAAAGTATTGCAAGATTGAATGGATTGGAGCAACAATTGGTATGGGTTGATATTTCGTTGTCTCTTTATCATCTAGCTTTTCTGTCTCTTAAGTGCTGAAGACTAGGCATCTTTCCTCATTAATTTTATAAGCTTTCTATAAGCTTTCTCCAATGACCATTATACTATTTACTAAAAAGACTTTTTACAGTTGTAATTAACTAGCTCAACCAATTTAATAGGCTGAAATGTCTAACAAAAATGTTTTGGTTACCCAGAGTCAACATGAGGTAAAACGGGACAGTAAAATTTGTGGCTTGCTTCAAAGTCAAGATGGGCGACATGTGCTTCTGATTTCTGATATACTATCAGAAATTAAAGTAGAAGCTTCACCTTTCAAGGTGATTGAAATGGGAAACATTTTTATTTCTCTTGATATATGTTCCAAGTTTTTTTTAGCTGAATGGAACATTTTTGTTGCAGATTCTCAGTAAGTGGAAATCAAAGGCAATATCCAAAGGATTGGATCTGAAGGCACATCGGGTTGATATTCAACTGGTATCTGGCTTTGACAAGGTTGATCCCAATAAGCAATGGGGACTAACCCATAAGGTATTCAAGTTTGTTTTGTTGCAATTATAGCATTTGGAACAGAATTGCATACATTGTAATGTTTTCATCTTAAAAGTACACTGCTCGCATAATCCCCTTTAACTTTTTTGTTTAGTTTGTATGCACACTTACAGTATTCTTATTTTTAATGAGCATAGGGACTTGCATTTTTGTTATTCCTGATTAAAACAGATGACAAGCATGATTTTCTTGAATTATTCTTGATTATATATTATTAATTATATTTAGCAATCAGGAACAGACTACAATATCCAATTGGTGTTGCAGCCAATCAAGTTCACTTAACAAAGTGGGTTAAAGCAGTTGTTTATAGTAATTTCAGGGATTTATGAGCATTACACTTTCCTTCTAAGGAATAATAGAGTGCCGGTCTAATTTTTCTGGTTTTTAAGTCCATCCCATCGAATTGAACATTAGAATCTAATTGAAGAAAGCTTTGGGAATGCTTCATAACTCATAGCAGGATTTCTTGTTATTCTTCCTACAGCTGTTTGAAATTTGAATAGTTTAGAGTTTCTGAAAACTGTTACAAACTTACACTTGCTACCTAAAATTTGTGGAAATCAAGCAACTTCATGCCCTGAGGCTTAGAATCTCTAAAAGTGATTTTGGAGTTGAAATGTCTTGATCATCCAATTCATCCTGAAACAAGTTTGAATAAGTAATTGCCTATCTAGTGATGGAAATCTCCATGAGACCTTCTGAGTGTGTTTGAATGTCACAGGGTTTGAGTTCTGACTGTTGGATTTCAGTGTATTGATGTTTCATTTGAGAAATGAAGCCTGGCTTTTAGTTCTCATGGATAGATTCTGGTTAATTTGACACTAAATGTGAAGGATCCAATAAGCTATTTGAAAGAGAGCAACCCTAAGACAGTGAATCACATTAACTGATTATTATAATTCCCAAAAGGTCAGTTGTCTGATAGACTATTATTTGTTAAATGTATCATAATCTAAATATGGTACATCTGATTATAAATATATCACAAACATTATGATGATTGATTCTCTGCAAAATTAGAAATGTGAGATGCATCACTCCTCCAAGCAGAAGAGCACAAAGTCAATGCCAATGATTATACTGATAGATTGCAGCATACTAGATTATTAATTTATTATCATTTCATTGCAGCTTTTGCTTGTCAATTGAAACATATCAGAAATACCCACTACTTCAGAGATAATGTCTGAACAATGAATGGATGTTTTAATCTCCATTCTTACTCACGGTGCTCATTTTCCATTGGAAGTATTTTAAACGCTCACACAATGTTTCCAGAAACACTTAATCAGACATTATGGACTCTTGAAGCAGACTTTTAAGTTTACATGAATCAAAACTAGCATAGCAAGGTCCATACTATGTTTTGCTTTCCCTTTTTCTGTGCTTTTTCACTTCATCTGTGACAGAAACTAATTCAGATATCTTAGATATATTTAATCTGAAATACATCAAGAGATATCAATCTTGAGGTGCCTGTTATATTAGTAACAAATCCAAAGACTCAAGAATGACATCTCTTTGTTTTTCCCTGATAGATATATCTAATATATCAGAGCTAGTTGTAGTTTACAAAAAAAATTCATACTCTCTGTTGGTGTGGTCAATACAACTCATCCTCAGTATAACACTGACAGAATTGAAGTTTATATGCTGGTGTTTCAATATTTAAAATTTATATATACTATTTTTAGTTTGGTCAAATTGGCCTGGTGTACTACCATTTGGGCAGGAAGCTATTATGAATGCCAACCACTATGGCTTATGATGAAGGAGACAGTGATTTGCTGCTACATAAATAGTAAATTCAAACATTTAGTTATCTTCGGTTATACTCAAGCCCCCCACTCTAAATTTGCCGGCTATTATATATATATTTTTGAAATTGATAGTGATCAGATGCAAAGTCAACAGCTCTGCTGGCCTAAGTAAGTAGATCATACTATCTTCCTCAGGCTAGGCTGCCCTGAAATTTTTTATGCCATATATAATATTAATGTTTTTATTTAAAACTATTACATTGTCAAGGATAAAAGGTGTATTCAGATTTATCAGAGAGCACCGATTTAAACAGAGGAAAGCTTTCGATCAAATTTTATTTTTTATGCAGACCAGGTATAGTTGGAGTAGCATAATTATACATATTCTTTGTTTTGCACGTGTCTATGTAGTTCAAATCTAGAGGAAAGAGTATATTGATGAATGGAACAACAGAATACCATCATGACACATTGACATGAGAAGAAGGATAGCTATAATTTTTTATGGGCAACCCTTTTGCCAGATTGCTTGGCTTCTGGTAGCCAGAACAACCGGTATAACTATTTAAAATTCTGGCAAAGATAATAAAACGAACATTTCTATTATCAATTTATGCAGCAGCAATTACTGTCTCCTTCCTCATAAGACATAATGTCTAGCATTAATAATGCCTTTCTGCCTGAACTGAAGCACATCAAGCCAATCTGCCCAAACTAAAATATATAAAAGAGTACTGTATATATAAAAATAATAAATTGTGAAACTCCAGCATATAAATTTTATTGTCGTCATTTAATTACCGAGGAGGATGACTTGTAACAAAGGTCACTACTTTATGAGGTACCACACCAGTAGAGAGTGAATTTTAAATTAAAAAAGTAACTAGCTCAGATATCTTAGATATATATCTACTGGAAAAATGCTGAGAAATATCATTCTTGAGGTGTCTATTTTTGGATTTGTCCCTGTTATAATAGGCATCTCAAGAATTATATCTATTGCATTTTTGAATTTTTCAGATAGATATATCTATAAGATATCTGAGCTAGTTATATTCACAGGCATGCATTTACATAACAATATGCTAAACTACTACCCTTACAACCATTCTGCAGAGCGGTCCAAATATGTGTCCTGAAGCCCTCAGTGGAAATGTTTGTTTGCTTTCATTATTCTTGTTTATCCATGTTACTTCGTAGTACTTATTTTACGGTAGATAATGTATTTTTTTGCCACAGTATGAACATAGTGCTAGTAGTGCATGTCACTTTGGTTATAATTTTGTATAAGAAACTGAAATGTTTAGCAAACTCATAACTTTGTTTCAATGTAATTTTTGAGTCACAAGAGCGAAAATACCAGTTTGCATGTTGCTGTTAAGCAATTTTATGGGTATTAAAGTGGACAACTAATATCAAGCTTCAATTCTTTTCACAGGGATGCATACAATTGAAAAAAGTCCTACAAGAACAAGAAGCTCATTTATTGGAGCAGTTGATAGAGAAGACATTTGGTAAATTCATTCATGCTACTAAATTTACAGACCAAGCCTTAAAGTCTACAAAACTAAATGGCATTGCAGGCAAGAAAAGAGATTTTGATACTATGAACATTATTTCTAACACAGAGGACAGTAAAATGTTAGACAGTAAGGATACTACTAATGTATCAAAAGCATCCACAAAGAAGTCTGCTCGAGAACTCAAGATGAAAAATTCTGCTATTGATCGATCTTCTACCAGAAAGTGCGAAGAAGTTCCAGACAAGGAAGTGAAGGATGCTTACCAGAATTATGTTGACAAATTTTCATCAACTGCTACCAACCAGGAGAAGACTAGATCAGTACGCAGGAGACTTATTAAGGAATCAATGCAAGCACATGGAAAGAAGGAAAATAAGTTAGAGGAAAAAGAGCACCTGAATTTTCTGGTTAAAAAAATGAAATCCCAAAGGAAAGAACAGAAGACTTCAAAAATGCAAACTGTTTTAACAGATGAAAGTCTTCAGGAGACTCCATTCTCTACCAATATGGTTTTCAAGTCAGACATAGACACTGGTTCAAAAGTGAGAAATAGAAAGAACTTCATAACTCACAAGGGGAATAACATGGAGGAAAAAAATTCTGGAAGCCTATTCGTGCAAGGAATAGAATGCACAAATCAATCTGTCTGGGACAAGTGTAAGCAGGCAGAGCATGATAAGTCATCTGATAAGGACACAAAAATCAGGAAGGAAGCGACAACACAATTTTGTAGAAATCCAAATTCAAGGGAATTGAATAGTGAACTATTGAATGCACAGGAGGTAAATTCTGAAAATAAAAAGGAAAACAAAAAGTTTAAGAGGCCTATTCCAGAGCACTTGAAAAGTGATACTGGTACAGTATTTGACAGAACAGCATCTCCCTACATCAGTCGTCTGAAAATCAAAGGTCCATCTCTGCCAGATATTTCTGAAGCTACTTCTACTGTAGACAACAAAGTTCACCAAGATTTGACTGACTTGAGCATAATTCCAGCTGTAAATTCTTTCGCTGGAGGACTTGATAGCCAGGTGGTGATACTAAAGAGCGACAATGAAGAGGAACACAATCAGCCTCAAAAAGCAGGGAACAATGTAAAGCTATACATGCATGAACGAGTTGATGTCAATATGGAGAGAGAGAAGGAGACGCCAGGAAGTTTAGTTAATACTGATATCTACCCAACTGGTTTTAACTCAGATCCAGGTTCTACAAAATTAACATTTTCAACTTGGGACCATGACAATAAAGACAAGGCTATTGATGGGAAAGCACAATTAAAAGAAACCTCTTTCCAGGATTTCAAGGGTGAAAATCACTGGGCAAGATCATCTCCGCAAAAGCCAAGAGGTGCTAAACATGATGGCTCCGCTAACTGCAATGCATCAAACTATGGTTCTGAACTAGGCAGCCCCATTGGGAGCCCCTTTGGGTTTGGGGTTCAAAAATTCCGAAAGCTTTCAAACCATTATACTGGTGGGATGAAGGTTGGTTGCCATATAAGCAATTCAAATGCCTCAAGTGGGTCTTCAGTTATGTTACCTCAACATGGGTTCTCTGCAGATTCTGGGTGTGGCAATGGCATGTTGAATGGGGGGCCTCAAGTTAACAAACAAGAGTTCTCAGGCAAAATAAAGGGATCTGAATTTAGTGACATGTGTGCCTCAGCTGTCAAACATCGAAAATTTCCAAGATATATGGGTGCTAAAAATCTTGATAATTGGAAGCTGACACAAGAAACTAAGTTTTCAAATTCACAAGCAAGATCACTGTCTCGACATTCATTTGATAATGCTTCAGCTTCAAGGAAATGGCCAATTGTTTGGAGAGAGTTGGAGCAGAAGGATCAGCTTCCCCAGGTGCAAGATAAGAATTTAGTTCAGTCAGGTTATGAATATGACAGTTTGAACTTAGAAAAACATTTTCACAGGACTGAGTTGGAGCAGGGAATTTCTTCTCAATTAGAAGGGCCCTACAAAGAAGAAAATACGGAGGTGCAACTAAGATCATTCAGAAACAACTGGGGGGATGTGGCTTCCAGTTCACTTAAGGAGTGCCAAAGTTTAGAGCCATCAATAGATGAAAGCTATTTTTCTGAAAGACAAGTTGTAGATGTAACTCCAAATGCTCCTTTTACATTTAGACATAAGGTCTATGATAGTTCTGGATCATTCAAGAGGGGTTTAGAGGGGCATCAACCAATTACACTTGCAAACTCCAGTTTTCTCAGTTCAACAAAACAGACAACAGATGGTAATCCAAAAGGCATCAGAGATGGTTTTGTGTTTGATTTTGAAAACAAAAGCAACTCCTATCCATATTCTCCAAGTGCTTCTGATCTAGATTATCCAAAGGATACAAAGGCACTAAAAGCAATTAGAGCTAATGATAATTCTTTCCCAGTACAACCTGATTCAATGTACTTTCTTCCCCAAAGAGAGGATTATCGAACATCTCTCAGCACAAATGATCAGGAGATGAACCACAATAATTGGACTGACTTGTCGCTCTGTCAGATGAGTCCTGTCAGTCCTCATGTTGGTTCATTTTTTACTGAGAGCAAAAACATGTCAACTGTAAGCAGAGATGATTGGTCAAGTCATCGGAACTGCATTTTAAATAAAACCAAGGATAAAGTAATGCATAACTCTGGGGTAGTCAAGAATATTCATCCAGATCCACATCAGATATGTTCCACTTTAGAGTATTCTGCATTACAATTTGATAATGGTGCTGATCGAGAGATTATTGGAGAGAGTTCTAGATTAATTGATTGTACAAAAGAATCCCAAGCTCAAACAGACTATAGCCAGGGCAATGTCTTATGGTCAGATGCAAGACCATCTGCATTAGAGGAAGAAAGTGAATTTGCAATTGATCCGCAGCCTTCTAACAAGAGCTTGCAACACCAGGATGCATTGTCAGCAAAAGTTGACTCAGTGTCACAGCAGGGGTATACACAAGAAAATGGTTACTGGCCATCTTTTGTTAGCACTTCAAGGAAGCAAGAACAGCTAACCCATCAGCAGCTTCTAATTGAAAAGTGGGGTAGAGCTTGATGCAAAAGTGATGCCTTGCTAGGTGATTACATACTGACAAAAGTTGTTATGTATTGGCAACCTAATTCTACATGACAGCAACACTGATTTTTTTTCCATTCCTTGCAACGACTACCAGCTTGAGAGGGTCAAGAGAAGTAGCCTTTTTGATTGCTTCTTGGCAGTTATTTTTGCTAGTCAAGTCAGTTAAATTGTGGACTGACACTAGAACTCATCATCTTCCAGAATGCCACGGTGAAGACAGGAGAAGGGTTTCATCACCTCATATCATCCTCTGTTAGAATGATGTGGGAGAAGTGAGTTGATTATCAGAAAATGGGACCTAAAGTTGTGGCATTATGAATGATTTACAAATGAAATTTTGTCAAAGGATAATTTCTCAACTGTCCAATGAGAAAGGTCCGAGAATGGCTACCAGACCTGCTGAGTCGCTGACCTTGCTGTACAATACATTAATTGATTCTTTCATTTTTGTTATAAGCCTGATGACTACAATGCTCCTATTTTGTTTATAAGCATTGAAATCAAGGTTATCAGGCTCAAAAATCATTCTTCTATCAAGGTGATATGGCATTTGCGTGTGAAATTGGGAACAATAAAGAATTAACCTGATAGAGATGACTTTTGGGTTGCCAGCATCCCATTTTTGCTGGCACAAAAGGTGAACGTAGTGAAGCAAAATTCACATCTATATTAGTGTCCTTTATCTTTTGCTATTTCTCAATTCCTTGTCACAATATGCAATTTTATGTGAAATATGGCATCCAAGATATATGCGCCTGCTAACATTTTAGTCTTCCATCGATGCTATTGCTGGATGGCAGATTATACGGTTCTGTGGAAAAGGTCATCTACTCTTCTGCTTGAAGAGTGAATTTCTTCAATACAAGTGATTTATTAGAAGTTCAATAAGTTCTCTTATGACAAATTGCACTCTTTGTTGTTTTTGTTTTATGTTTAAAAAATATCGATAAACTAAATGTACCAGAAGATCGGTTTTGTTCAGAATTTAGATTCCGATAAAAGTTACAACCCGACCATTATCTTGTCGATGCTTTATGAAGGATTCTTTTTCACATAGTTTTGCACATTAGGAAAGCTTAATAGCTCTTGATTGTACGTAGGAAGACGAAGAGGCATCCTCCACAAGATATTCTCCAAGCTCTCCTTTGAGATCGAATGTCCTCTTTACAGTATTTATTGCATGGGTCTCCTTTGTTGATTTTGTTTATATTTGTGATGTTGTATGTGTTATTTTTCAAATTTCTTTTACTTATCGCTAGTTTACCAAGTGCCTGCCTATTAGTTTGCTTTTGGTCTGGTTGGTATTGTATGCAACCTTTTAGAGTCATTGCTTTTAGTGATCCCCCCCCCGACTCCTATAATAAACATCTTGGAAGGAGATGTTGTATGCTTAGAATCTAAGCTTTTATAGATTTTTTTCTAAATGACTAGAAACGTGTGGAGACTAGGCTTGACAAAAAGAAGATGAAAGTGGAAGAAAAAGTAATGTTGAATAGGGATTATCCTTATATCCCTTGAAGACAAGCGCTCGTAAACCATTGTTCAAAATTTGGCTCCCAACCTCGTTACTCTAGATGGTCATTTTGGCGGGTGTTGCATGCATTACAAGCTATGGCTCACTAAAGGAGCAAGGTTCTAACTTGGTCATGGATTTGGATAATGATCAAGGGTTAAAGGAGAGAAGGGCATGGAAGGTAGAATGCAACACTATAAATAGCATTCCTTTCGTAAAAATGTAACTCACCAAAAAGTGTCTAATGCCTAAAAAAGAAAACTCATATTTATGGCGTGTCGATAATCCACAAAATGGGTAATACCCCTTAGACCAATTGTTGACATCATTGACTCAACCTCCAAGTTAGTTGCCTACCTTGCCAGGGTAATCTCCTTTGTAAGGTCATTCCACTTCCTTAAGGACTCGTCTCATTTTGTGGACTTTATCAAGGATAAAAGTTGAACCATAACAACATGTTGGTTAGCTTCAATGTCATGTCCTTGTTTGCTCTCGATTAATGATGCCATTACTGTTGTTAGGCGCAAGAACAATGCTAAGATAGCTTCCTTAGTTAAGTTTCTAAAATCAATTTTATTCTCCTTCCAAGGAGTGGCATATGAGCAATTGGATGGGGTTGCCATGGGGTCACCACTATCTCGTATTGTGCCCAACCTTTATATGGAGTATTTCAAAGAATCAACTCTCCATTCCATACCTCTCAAATTGAGATGGTGGAATCAATATGTTGATGACACCAACATATGTTGGCCTCATGGCAAGGACAAATTAGAAGAATTTCACACACATAAACAACATTAGTGAGTGCTTTAGGTTCACCAAAGAGCTTGAATCAAACAACTAGCTCTTGTTACTTGACATCCCTCACAAAAAAAGAAGATATCTTAGCTCATTGCATCTTTAGAAAAGCCACCCACATTGACTTTTGCCTCTATATGTCCTCACATCACTACCTAACCCAAAAATCTAGTGTCTTGAAGACTTTAGCTCCAAAGGCCTTTTGCATCTATGATATGGAGCACATTGATTGAGAGTTTTCCCATCTAAGTAAAGTGTTCAAATTGAATGGCTACAACACATTGTTAGAGCTTTTAGGCAAGCCAATACCATTTGTAATCCTAGATCAAAGGTTTTGACATAGTCCTTGTTGTCACCCTTTACATTGGAGGCATCTCTAATAAAATCTTTAAAATCTTTAAAAGAAAGGGCTTCAAATGTACCTTCAAATCCCATAGCTCTATCAAGTCTCTTGTCCCCATGACTAAAGACCCTAGTGACCTCTGCCTTAATTATAAGGTTTATAAGATTGAATGTTCTTGTGGGACCCCCTAAATTGTTGAGATGGGGCTTTCCATTAGCTCAAGGACTAGACATCATTGTGTTGACTTAAGACATGAGTGGGTTGTTAAATCGGCCATGGTAAAACATTACTCCCATTCTAGACACTGCATCCACTTGGAGGAGACTCAAGGCCTTGCTATGAAAGACAACTTCTTCAAGATAAAACATAAATAATTCATTGAAATTAAAAACCACTTGTCTAACCTCAACCAAGATGATGGGTGGACCTTCAACCTAGCTTGACTACCTTCGTTGAATTCCGTTTGAACCTCCTTTGCTTGACTCTTCTCTCATTGTGTTGGACTCCCTTGCCCCAGTATTCTCTTCCCTCCTTACTTCTCATTTTCCTTGTCTTTGGTTTGGTGATGTTGGACACATTACATCTTTGGTGGTAGTTGGGCGTGGTTCCTTGCCTTTTCTTTCATTCCATCAATTTCCTCCATTCCTTGGTGGTTCCTCATGTCGCCCCCTATAATTTTGTGAGTCCTCTTTCTAATCATCTTGACTCTTGGTTCCTCTTCTATTGGTTTACTCATTTGCCTATTTTGGTCGATTTGCTTATGTTCTTCTTTATAGGTTTATGACAATTTGATTTTTTTTGTCTTTGCTATTTTGTGAACCTATTTGATTATATTTCTAATTAATTTTTCAATATTTTTTTTGGCTTTATTAGTTTTAATTTATTTTATCTTTCTTCTTTTTGTTTATGTATCATGTAAGCTTTTCTTTGATTTGTATACTATATTTTACCATTATCTATCATGCTCTTTGTTTCCCCCCTTTTTCCACTTAATCCTTTCTCTCTTCCTTGACCAATTAGGTGTGGTGAGCTTTCTTAGGAAGTTGGCTTTGTCAATTTCTTTTCTTCCTATATTGTTCTATTGATCTCCTTTATCCAACACCTTTGCGCTTTTTCAACTTTCAATGTCTTGGGAGTCTTAACCTCATTGATCACCCTCTTCCTCGGTTTCTACTCTTCTTTATAAAGAGAATAGCTTGCAACCTATCTCATATTTTCCCTCTTCTTCATCTTGATAGATAACAAAGTGTGATCTAAAATGTTGATGCTAAAAACTTATCTAGAGTTTTATCCAAAAACTCTTTCAACTCATTTCAATGAATTGTGGAAGAATTATGTTTGTTATTGCTTCCCAAATGGTTGTCCTCAAGACTAAATGGTAGGGTTCAACACTACTGGAAGGAACAATGGCATTAACTCTCATGACTTTTGGCAAGGTACAAACCATTTCGTAGTTAAGGCTTGTTTGGTAAGGTTTGGAGTCAACAAAAAAGATGCTCCTTTCAAGTGGAGTGGTCTTGGAGAATTCAAAAGGAATATTCCCAAAGTGTTAGGGGCTAATGCTACAACATTGGAAACCATAAAGGAGTAGGGCCGCAACATTGTAGGTCCCCATAATGAATGCATTGTTGTAGTAAATTCTACTTGTGGTTTTGGTGGAAAATTCTTTGATTGAGAAGTAAGCCTCAAAACTAGGATTTAATGCTTTCGTTGGGCATGAGGTGGACCATTGTTTACATGCAATTTGTGTAGGAATAAGTAGCAAACAACTAGTTTTCTTTGCCTCAAATCCTCTTTTTTCCAGAGGCTTTCTTTATTCTAGTTTTCCCTTCTTTGCAAGAATGTGAAAAATATCTCATAGTAGAGGAGCTAGAAATCCAATCTTGGTTCCTAACATTTTAGTGTTGGTGGTAGGCCTTCTTATGTGTCACTTTTTCATTTGCATGCTCAAAGACCTAGATTCATTTCTATAGCCTAGAGAAATTTCGGACCTAGAATGTTTTGTTGCTATCGGGAAGAGCTTAGTGGAGAAAACTTCTATGGTCTATGCTCGACTTAAAAAATGATAAGATTTGGATTCATCGCTTCTAAAGAAGGTATTGATATCTCTTCCTTTAGGGGATTATGCGCAAGAGATAAATTATGAAAATATTCCTTCTAGATGTTTCATTTTCTATAGAGTAGGCATGAAACTAAGCTTTGTAAGCTCAAGAAAATACCAATGCCTTGTGAATCCCCAATATGTGCAGTAGTAGAGAAATAAAAAAGACGTGGAAACCTAAAAAGGTCTAAAAGCTACAAAGAAGATTTTTTAGGCACAAAACTAAGATTGGTTCAAATTGAATCTATTAAAGCCGCATGAGTAGAATTATTTCTTAAAGAACTCTCATTCTATTAGATTAGAGAACCATTTTGTGGGTTTGTTCTTTCAGTTTGACACCTCCTTGAAGAGTAATACAATTTCCTCAATATAAAAAAGGATCTAAATGATTTTTGGGAAGACCAAAAAGAGAAGAATCAATAAAAGTGCTTTGTTAGATAAAGGGGCATCTTTGAATGATTCTTTTGGCCCTTCTATAGAAAGAAGTAGATAATTAGAGTTTTAAAAGCTGAAAAATGAAATCAAAAGAAGATATTGAAAATGGTTTTCAAAAGACTCTTGGTGAGACTCTTAAAGGTTCTTTGTGCTTGAGGCAAAGGGTGCAAGTCTCTCCACATGAGTCATGAATGGACTTTCTTGAAGTATTAGTGGATTTAACACCCCTAACAAATAGAGGTTGGTTAAAAATCAACTATTAGGTGGCAATTTGGGTTTTGTTCTTTTGTAGGAAACAAATCTCTCAAAGGAAAGCTTCTCATATTTGTTCAAAACATGTTTGAAAAGGTGGCAAGAAGTAGCCATTGAAGCTCAAGAATCCTTAAGAGATATTTGTATCTTGTGTTTCGCTCCACCTCTCAAATCTTGTGAAAGCCTTTAATTGGGGTGGTTGCTCCTTTAAGTCCTATTAGTGCAATCTTTTTAGCTTTATTTTCAATGTTTATGGTCCTAATGGTCTAATAAGAAAGATGAGGGTTTGGTAAGAATTATCTAGGCAAATAGGGTTTCTTCAAGGAAAAAATGTTTTGTTAGGTGGAGACTTAAATGATATTGCACTTAGAACAATAGAAGAAAAGAATTATATTATTGAAAGGATTGATTGATTTATGGTTTCTCCCTCTTGGTCAAAACAAGGTTGTATTTCTAAAACTAATATCTTTTTGGTTGTTGGTTCAAACCTCTACCTCTTTAACAAATTAAGGTATGTTTGTACTCACCTCTGCATCATTCTCCTATACAACATCTATGCTCAATAAGTTGATGTAGACAATGCATGCATACAACTTAATGGACAACAAATACCTTATAAATCAATTCATTGTCCTAGAGATGTTTCATTTAATTTATCAACCAAAGAATCATAATCTTTAGATGATGTTGTCATTGTACGTGCAGTTGACAATCCTAAATTGTCCTAATCAATCGTGTCTAGAAGAGTGACAAAAGCAAATATAATTGAAATCAACTTGACTGAAATAACTCTATCTGGAAGCAGATTCAGGTGAGTAGCAATTGCTGTAGGTAATTATAATAATTGCTACGAGTAACTACTTGTGAAGACAATAACTTAACAACTCAACTATGTTGCAAGTTACTGTAATAACAATTAATCATTATTCAACAAATCAATTTAACTATAAACCAAGAAATACAAATTAGCAATTCATTCTATTGTAATTAATAATCTAAACTACAAGGAGTATTGCAATACCTCAAGTGGCCTTTGCTTGAGTTGCTGCAATCCCACAATATCCTTCTTCAAATCTTAACTCAGAGATTCATGGAAAATACTGTATCTATCTTTATTGCAAATTGAATAGATAACTGAGAACATAAAGTATTGAATCAACATGAAAAGTACTTACATTCAATGTACTTAACACATAATATCTAGCTAGCTTGACCTCTCACAAGGTCAAACATATATATGGGATCTTTGAGAGTTCAATTATTTTTGGGTTGAAAATAAACTGTAAGCAACTGTTGACTCTCCCAAAAACATAGGAAGAAGACTAGGTCTTATTTTAAACAATAATGAAAAGCTAGTGGAGATAAGAGTGTCAAAATTATATCAGGGCTTTACGTCTTTAAAGAAGATGGTTATAACTAAATATGTGCCTAATAGGGAAAAACTTATTGCAAGCCATAACCATTGTTATTATAAATATCTCCTTTCCTCCACGACCTAATGATAACATAAAGTAAAAAAAATAGAGTGATCCACAAATAAATCATGTTACAATCTCCAACCATTGCCTTCATTAGCTACGAAATACTGCATGTGTTGTAGGTGATCATCCACTTTGACTATGGCAGACATGCATCCTTCTATTGCAGGTTGACAATCCCTTTACTGCATGTTGACAAATCCTTCATTGCAAGGGTTAGTTGTTTGGTGTGGAGCCTAATCAGTCTCCAAGTGGGAGATTGTTGGTATGTAGCAACTGATCATGCAAATACTGTACACTCGTAACAAGAAATGGTGTTCGGGGTATCGCCCCAAATTTTTTTTGGTTAACACGTTAAGGTTTATTTCTGTTGACATGTCAAAGTTTTCCCGCAGACCCATCAAGGTTTTTTTTGGTTGACATGTCAAGGTTTTCCTATTAACATGTCAAATGAAAAAAAGACCTTGTAAAACCCTAATTATAGAAGGTTCCAAAAGGCTTGTTATAAGCGGCTGGGATGTATGTTGCGGTATGGTGTTTGTGAGATTGTAATATGTTTTGCACTGGATAATAAAATCATTGGATGACTAAGTTTCTGTGGATGTAGCCCATATTGGGTGAACCACGTTAAATTTTGTGTTGATCTCTTTTGTGTTATTCTTCATTATTATTTTTAGGTTATTTAATTTGCATATAATTGTTAATGTTTATTGCTCCAATCTGCCTGAACCCTAACATTAGTTTATCTCACAAACATCTTTTAATCATTAATAACCATATTTAACATAAAACTCTATTAAATTCCATAGACATTCATAGATTCAAACAATCATTTATCAATATAAATATATCACACTCAATGCTTTAAATACTTAAAATAGGTGGAAAGGTCTAGGTAATGTCTTTGAAATTTATGAAAAATATTATGATAAGTATGAAACTCAAACAAGGAAAACAAGACAATTCCAAGACTCATCATTTCCCCCAACTCAACTTTTGTCTTGTCCCCAAACAATTCAGGGCCTCTAATTATACTGTAATGCAATTTCTCTGTAGTCCATAGTGTCAGTGACTCCTTCCCCTTTCTTTAGATAGAACCCTTTCTGTGCATATATTCTTTCTTGTCTGGCTTGCTTTGCTGCCCCTTGTTCTTCCCTCCTTGTCCAATGTAAAATTGGGTACAAGTGAAGGGGAGGGTGAAATGTCAGAGGGAACCAAGTTATCCAATATTGAAGGGAAGCTTTGATGTACTTATGTTCCCTTATGATTGTTGCCAAGTAGTTAAAGAAAAGATAAGGCCCTTTCTTTTTTAGTTCTTATGTCAGTTCATTCCATCTATCATGAGAGAACTTGAGTGCCTCTCTGTTCTAGTTGCAAGCTCTTGAAATCTCTTGTAATCTTGCTCTTTGATAAGTAGGAGGTATTTTTCCACAGCGTGTCAAATTATGATATTGCTATCAGGATTCAACCGTGTAGTTTCGAGTCAAACTCATTGACCCATGTTTCATGAGTAGTGGTTCAACAAGAACCCATCTCTCATGATATCGAATGGTCCACTTAGCACTCATTGCATCTAAGTTTGAAGGAGCGCACCCAAGCAAAACCTTAGCAAGTGTAAGTGTATTTTTCAAATTTATTGCTCCCAATTGAGCCATGGGTGAAGACCTTCACCTCCGTGAGCATCTAGATGCAATGAGTTAAGTGGACATTCGATATCATGAGAGATGAACCAACTCATGAAACATATGAGTTTGACTAGTTGAATCAATATCATAATTTGGCAGGGGCTCTATTATGAATGGTTCAAACACTTGTGAAGGTTTTGCAATGGGTAACAAGCAACCTTGGAGAAAACTCCCCAATTGAGCAGTACTGGGATGGGTGACCTCCCGGGACGGACCAGTGCTTCACCTCTGTGAGCATCACCTAGATGCAATGAGTGCTAAGTGGACCATTCGATATCATGAGAGATGGGTTCTTGTTGAACCACTACTCATGAAACATGGGTCAATGAGTTTGACTCGAAACTACACGGTTGAATCCTGATAGCAATATCATAATTTGACACGCTGTGGAAAAATACCTCCTACTTATCAATTGATGAGCTAAAGGGGCTCTATTATGAATGGTTCATAAGGCACAACACTTGCTGAAGGTTTTGCAAATGGGGTAACAACTCAAGCGGGCTTAACCTTGGAGAAAACTGTTAGCTGAGCCGGAGCGACTGGGATGGGTGACCTCCGGGACTCAATGCTTCAGAGCATCACCTAGATGCAATGAGTGCTAAGTGGACCATTCGATATCATGAGAGATGGGTTCTTGTTGAACCACTACTCATGAAACATGGGTCAATGAGTTTGACTCGAAACTACACGGTTGAATCCTGATAGCAATATCATAATTTGACACGCTGTGGAAAAATACCTCCTACTTATCAATTGATGAGCTAAAGGGGCTCTATTATGAATGGTTCATAAGGCACAACACTTGCTAAAGGTTTTGCAAATGGTAACAACTGCGGGCTTAACCTTGGAGAAAACTCCCTGGTTAAGCGCGCTTGAGCTGGAGCAGTACTGGGATGGGTGACCTCCCGGGACGGACCAGTGCTTCACCTCTGTGAGCATCACCTAGATGCAATGAGTGCTAAGTGGACCATTCGATATCATGAGAGATGGGTTCTTGTTGAACCACTACTCATGAAACATGGGTCAATGAGTTTGACTCGAAACTACACGGTTGAATCCTGATAGCAATATCATATCTTGCTCTTTGCACTCCAAAATTTTCTTTTCCACCATGGGTCTATCCACTCGGTCCATCCATTCCTCAACTACCTTATCATGATCTTCTACTTCTGCTCTAATATGTAGGGGAAATGACTTCTCCCTCTCATGATAATATTGTCGCAACTAACCTCTTTAATGTTTATTCCTAAAAATGAGGCTAGTGCCTTTATATGAACATCTCCCACAAAAATTAGTGGGTTCTAGGCAATATCAAATGGAATGGCCAAATTATGCAGATAAAATTCACATAGTTGATCCCACATGCCTAGTGTGGCCTCTTGATAAGATTTAAAGAACAATATTGGTGATGATAATGAAACTAGGAGATCACTAATTAATTGAATGAATTGAAATCTAATTTTTTTCTTGTAGAAATAGGGTATAGACCCTAGTAGGTGGTCTACATTTCATGAGTTGAACAACTTTATTAGCCAATTCTTCAATTTTCACCATTATTCTTTTAATTTTTGTGTTCTTTTTAATTTTTCTATTATGTGTCACTATCAAATATTATCTTTCCTTATTCCATTCTCTTTGTGACTAAGAAATCTCTTCCATTTTGTTCCACAATTTTATCCCAAGGGTAACCAGAGTACGAGTTTTTGGTGCTATCGAGGCATCATTTTTCTCCTTAGGTTTTGGAGTTTTCTTATTTATTTCTATGATGGATAACTAGGCTAACTTATCCAAACCGTCTTCTTGTTGCCGATAAACATGAAATTGATTTTTCAATTCTTTAACCTTGTTATCCAACCCAATCTTTTTTGTTGGTAACCCTTTATCTATTCTTCTAGTTTCTTAATTTTTTTATAGATCTTCCTGCAACTCATTAACCTCATCTCTACTTGTCAAGAGTAATTCCTTCTCATCCTCCAAAAATAATTCTTCATCTGTCTCAACTAGGGAAGAAAATTCCTCTTGGTTTGTAGGACTTTTAGGAGGTCTAGGTTTCTTTTTTACTATAAATAAATCTTCCTTAGATTCAAAATTTGAACTGGTGCTTAGATACATAAGTTGCATGCTTTTGGATTATTCTTGATCATTAGGTAAATTTTATTTTTTTTTGAGTCTATTTTAGACTCTATCATCACTACCTTTTCTTGTCCAGAATGGGCCTTCCCTCTTGCAATGCTCTTTTTCTTTAAGGCAGTGTGACCACCTTTTAGGCTGCATAGGCCTTTTTTGCTTCTTTTTAGATGCAAAGGAGGAAGGTGTACTCTTTCTTTTATGCTTCTTGGGCATAGAAGGGATTTATGTGACAACAAGGGTTTTTAAATTCTACAAGTGTTGCAAGCTGTGCCATTGCTTTAGAGGATGCAAGTTGGGTTTCCTGCATCTCTGGCCTTGTTCGTGTGTTACTACTGTAGGTAGGTGAGGCAACATATGGGGAAGATGGTATATGTTCCTCTTCCCTTTCTACAAATGGCTCATTCACCTCTTGAGTCCTATTTGCTTCATCTAACCTTGCCTTAGAAGTATGTCATTTATGTTATTACAGGCTTGAAAAATTTCCCAAGAAATATCAGGGAATTGGGTTATAAGGCTTCTTTTTATCAATAAAGTGACCAAACAGTAATGAGATAAGGTGGATTGGTTTCTCTTTCTTTTTTACTTGACAAACATCTGTTTCAACAAGTTATTCAAGAAATTTGGGACATTCACCAGCCTTTGATGGTGAAGATAACTTAACAATTTAAAATGTATTGTGTACAAGAGATTTTGTCTACCATCACAGGTCAAATATTTAGTTATGTATACAACAACAAATGCACATAACTAGGGCAGGGGAATTCATTTAGTCTAATTCCTCTCCTAGTAGTACAAATTCATCTCAGGTTGTAATTGCATTTGATTATATTGGAAACTCTTCTCCAATTGTGGGCAGTCCAATGACCTCTACAACTATTGCCTCTTAGGCATCCGCTCTTAAACCTCTTACTATAGCTTCATCATTTTAAAATGTGCGAGAAAATTGTTGTCATTACCTCATTGAATTCTGCAAGACAAAGGAAGTAATCCAACCACCTAGCCTATTGAAAAACAAGAAAACATACTTTGTTTTCTAATAATAAATTATGGGTTGATGGTTCCCTTCTAATGATGTCTCCCCCCATTCTGAACTTCTACAATCTTCATTGGACAAATTCTGCTTCAATTTGTTTGTTGTTTATACCTTAATTCCTACTTCTTTGAATGCTATAACCTCTGTGTTTGTGACTTTGAAAATAAAATATTAAGTTGGTGTATGCAACTCTTGGAAAATTTGACAACTGAACTAGTCCTCCCCCAACTTAAAGTGGCAATTTTGTCCTCAAATGGAAATGTATGGGAAGTACAAAGAGGATATTTTTTAAAGCATTTTATATAGAGATATAAATTAAATTCTACATGAATGTGAATTCTACATAAAATTAATTAAGTCAACGGTATTTATAGTTTATAATATGAAAATACCTGGAATGACTAGAGTGATTGGAAAGGTGGCATGTGTGATGTGATTTGAACGTTGGACCAAGTAGCAACTTGTTGAGAGAGATGTAATTATGGAAGTCTATGGAGGTACTATGGGTAGCTTGCCATATAGAGAAACTATTAGAATGATGACACATGTTTGAAAAAGGATGGATACAAAAGAAGAAAGATACGACATGTATGGAAACGACTTGTAATTGTGAGATGGGGTTAAAAATAAAATAGTATAGACAAAGTGACAGCCAACACTTCCAAACTATTAACCTCATCCAAACAAGAGAAAACAATCATTTGAAAGGAGCAAAATGAAAACAATGAAATAAAACACTCCCCATTGAACTTGAATCACTTCTCTCGCTCTCCTTCTTCTTGTTATGCAACTTTGCCCTCAAATTTGTTGAAATACTTGTGCAAAACCTGCAAATGGTAGCAAGAAAGTTGGAGACAATTAGTTGTTAAAGTGAAAATGGAGAAGGAAGGTTGCTTTTATAGACAACCTTTCAAATGGATGGCTAAGATTAATCTTCTAGAAAGATTCCAAGATCAATGGATGAGAATGCATGAGAGGGAGGTTACGAAATGGATGGTTGAGATTAAGTCTCAAAAAAGATGCCAAGATCAATGGTCCAGAATTGATTCCCCAAAAATATGCCATGCTTGGAAAAGCTATGACACTGACGGCTATGACACCTGACAGCTATGACAGACATGCAAGACATGCAGGCTATGACATAAATGAATGTTATGACAGGGGATTATGACAGAGCATCTTTGACCAGGTGGTGCATAAATAATCTATTTTAAATTATTTATTCAAAAATGGAGAGAGTGGAGGAAATGGACAAGTGAAAAATAAATAATTTATTTGGAGAAAATGAAAAGAGGAGCATTTAATTAAATTTATCAATTTAATTAAATGGAGAGATGGAAATTAAACCTTAAATAATTAATTTAGATTAATTATTAAATAGGGGAGGTGGCATGGGATAGTTAAATAATTTTAATAATTATTTAACTATAGATGAAAGGTGACAAAATAATTAAATAAATAATAATTTATTTAACTATTGAAGAAGAGGGAGAAATTAGTGACACAATTAGTTTATTTAATCGATTAGGATAGAATAAAGATTAGAAAGTGAATTAATTAAATAATTATTAAAAATTATTTAATTAATAGAGGAATATGATCAAACATAATTGAATAACTAAAATTATTCAATTATCGAAGGACAAGGATGAAGAAAAATGACACTCGTAGGCTTAGGACATTTTTCATTGTCTACATTTTGCCCCTCTTTGACATAATGCAGTTCATCGCATTGTGTCAAAGAAATTTAATTATGAAATATGCCCCAGTGAAAGAAGAATGATGAGGAGGGTTGTGTATGCCCCCTCGAGAGGACAGGTGAGTTCAAAGAACATGAGTGTGCTCTCGAAATGGATGATAAGACTAGTGGATGAAGGATAGAAGAAATGTTAGCTTGGAAGGGGATGGGTATTAGCGTGGAAGAGAAGGGAGGATGAAGATGGAAAGCTAGATGAGAAATGATAAGGGAGCCAACTTTCATGCTTACATTTTTATATTTATCATCATTGGGCAGATTATTGTAATGGCCAACAAACACCATGATATGATGTAGACCAAGGTGTCCAAGGTTGTACCATCACATGAGACAAGTAGCTGCAGACAAGGATGATCATGACTCATACTAAGAGAGCGATTGCCCCAGTCTTTTTGTCATAATCAGCCACAAACAGTAAAGAAAGGCAAGACAAATCATGAAACGTCATTACTCCTCTAAATCCTGTTGTCAGGACATCCTCGAGGAACTAGCATCATGATTTCCAAAAGACAAAATAAGCATCATAAAATTAAATGCCAAGTGCTTGCCAAGTGTTTGAATGTCAAAATGTTAAGTTTGTCAAGTTTGTCAAGTGTGGTGGAATGTCAAATGTCTTGGTGTCAAAATGCTAGGGTTGACGATATGAAGATGCCAGATTGGTATCAAGTTTAGGAAGGACACATCCTAAACGATGCCGAGATGTCAGATTTAGAAAGGACACATTTTGAATGACATCGATGCTAGAGTGATACCAAATTCAGGAAGGACACATCCCGAACGAGGTCAATGTCAAGGTACTAAATTGATGTCAAGTTTGGGAAGGACATCCCAAACAATGTCGATGTCAAGATTGTCGAATTGATGTCAAGTTCAGGAAGGACACATCCAAAATGATGCTGATGTCACGACGTCAAGTTCAGGAAGGACACATCCTGAATTACATCGATGCCAAAATGTCAATTTGATGCCAAGATTTGGGAAGGACACATCCCGAATGATGTTGATGTCGAGATGTTGGATTCAGGAAGGACACATCCTGAATAAAGTCGATATCAAGAGGAATGTATCTCAAATGTCGTGAGAATCCTCAAAATTCCAGATGACTATGACGATGCCTAAGAAGGACACATCCTAGGGCATGATTAAATGACGGCTACCCTTCAAAAGGACACATTTGTAGAGTAAGCAAGATTTGACTAGTTTGACCGATTTTGATATGCCAAAATGATTGTTGTGCTTGATTGAAAGATTGCAGAAGTTTGCTTGGGTAAATTGTTTGTTTGAATTTTGACAGACCATGATAAATTTAAAGACTATTTCATGTGTGTGAGAAAATTGTGCAATGAACCCTAATGGACTGACCTACTGTGGCCTCGGGGGCTCATCAACAGATGGCCTTGCCTACGTCATACACTCAAAGACCTCGTAGTTTGACACGACCAATGACTTTGTCTTGTTGACCAAAGATTGAGTCATGACTTATTTTGATAAACCTATTAGGACTGACCTAATGTCTTGGGGGCTCGAAGATGAGCCTTGCCTACTTAGCAAATGCGTAGAGACAACGCAGTTCGACAATGACAAAGACTAATCAAGACTTGAATTGACATGATTGTGTTGACTGCCATGACTTTGTTTTTTAGAATTTTTTGTGTTTTCTTCAGGACGTTTTTTGATTTTTAGGTCTTTTTTCAAGACATTTTTCAATTTTTAGATCTTTTTTCAGGACATTTTTTGATTTTTAGGTCTTTTTTTAGGACATTTTTCAATTTTTATGTCTTTTTTAGGACATTTTATGATTTTTAGGTCTTTTTTTAGGACATTTTTTTGATTTTAGGTATTTTTTCAGGACTTTTTTTGATTTTTAGGTCCTTTTTTAGGACATTTTATGATTTTTAGGATCACGTGTGGTACCCACTACAATCTCATGATAAAAGTTTTCCCCTAGTCAAGTTGAGAATGAGCTAGGCAAAATGGAATGTAAAGAAAAGGTATGACTAGCATGGACAGTGGACAGTATGCAAGACTTGATTTCAACCATTGTTAGCCATGGATGGAAATGTCATGATGTCAGGATGAAGTGTTATGACGAACATTGAAAAAGAGTATGTTTATTAGGGACAAAGGTAGATAGAGTGATAGTAGATGGTGCAACAATGACTGACTACACATGGCGCCTGTTTGCCAGGTTTTCACCATGGTACTTATCCAAAGTGCCTGTTTACCAGGTTTTCACTATTGGACGAATTATTTATCTTTATTTTTGTCATTCATTTTTTTATTTTTATTTTTATTTTTTGGTGTCACCAGGACGCCTGTTTGCCAGGTTTTCATCAAGGTGACAATTTTTTGAACTTTTTTCAATTTTTTGTATTTTTACTGGTTTTCGAACAGGCTTTCTGATGCTATGCATAGAATTTGCGCAAATGTAGACTGTTGATTGGCTCTGTCAATTGTTCACCTTCAGGAGTAGTTAACTGATATGCTCCAAAACCAAATGATGCTATGACGATGTAAGGGCCCAACCAATTGGGCTCAAATTTTCTTGGCTTCTCCCTATCTGACTGATTCTTGGGATTCTACATGAGAACTAGGTTGCCAATGTCAAACTGTCGAGTCGTCACCCTTTTGTTATAGCTTCTGCAAAGATGATTTTGGTATGCTTGTAAATGATTCAATGCATTGTGTCTGCATTCATCTAGCATTTCTAACTCATGCAATCTTGACTGTCTGTATTCTTCATCAGTGATGAGGCCTTTCATGGAGACTCGCAAAGATGGAATTTTGACCTTTATGGGAAAGATGGCTTCGGCTCCAAAGATAAGGATGAAAGGAGTGGCACCGGTGGGAGTACGAATGCTTGTGTGGTATGCCCACAAAGCAAGGTTGAGTTGGATGTGCCAGTCATGGCCAACGTCATTGACATTCTTTTTAAGAATTTTGATAATGGTTTTATTAGATGCCTCAGCTTGACCATTTCCCTATGGGTAATAAGGCGTGGAAAAGCGGTGACTGATATGGAAACGTTGGCATAGTTCACGGACCTCCTGATTTATAAAGGGACGACCATTATCCGTGATGATGGATTGTGGAATGCCATACCAAAAAATGATGTAATTGAGGATGCACTTGGAGATCTGTTTGCCGGTAATGTAAGTGAGCGGGATGGCTTCAATCCACTTAGTAAAATACTCAGTGGCGGTGATAATGAATTTGTGTCCATTGGAGGATGTAGGGTGAATCTTTCCCACGAGATCAAGTCCCCATTGTGCGAAAGGCCAAGGAGAAGTGATTGGACTCAACTCTTGTGCTGGTGCGTGAATCAAATCACTGTGTATCTGACATTGGTGACATGTTCTTACAAATTCCAGTGCATCTTTTTCTAGTGTCGGCCAATAGTAACCAAGTCTTGTAATATTTTTAGCTAAGGTCGGGCCACTCGAATGGGACCCACATATACCCTCATGTACTTCTTGTAAGGTTGCTTTTGCTTCATTAGTGTCGAGGCAACAAAGAAGGGTATTGTCGAAGCTACGACGGTAAAGGGTGTCGCTGATGATGGTATAACGTGCAACTTTGCAGATAAAGGACTTTCTTTGGTTAGTGGAAAGGTTTTGAGGAAGGATCTATGAATGAAGATAGTAAAAAATGTCCTTATGCTAGGGGGAACTGGAACCAACAAGCTCACAGACCATTTCGGATTCAGGGACATCATAAGCAGGAACAATAACTGCTCAACCAAAAACTCAAATTGTGGGACATTACTGGGCATATCAAGCAAAGATCCAATTGTTGCCATAGCGTCAACAACCTTGTTCTATGTTCTTGGAATCAATTCAAAGGATAGCCTGTGAAAATATGTCAGAAAACTATCAACCATCCGTTTATAAGGCATTAGATTCTCATCTTTGGTTTCGTACTCATCATTGACTTGGTTGATAACTAACTGAGAATTGTCGAAGACCTGCAAATTCCTGATTTTCCACTTGATAGCCATTCAGAGTCCTGTAATTAGTGCTTCATACTCTGCCATGTTATTAGTGCACAGAAATGCAATGCAGAATGACCTTGGGATGGAATCTCCTTGTGGAGTAATGAATAGTATTCCAGCTCCTGAGCCATGATTAGTGTGAGATCCATCAAAGTATAATTACCAAGGCTGTTGGGACTTCGCGTGAAATACGAACTCATCTGGGCATTCTATTGTAAGAGGATGGTTATCTGGTATTGGTGCATCTGCGAGCTGGTCTACTATTACTTGTCCCTTGATGGCTTTCCGCTCGACATATTGAATATCATATTCACTGAGGACTGTGACCCATTTTTCTAAACGTCTTGTCAATGCTACTCGACTCAAGAGATACTTCAAGGGATCGATCTTGGCTACCAAGTGTGTCTTATGGTTTAACATGTAATGCCTTAATTTTTGGGCTGCGAATACAACTACCAAACAAGCACGTTCAATAGGTGTGTAATTTAGCTCATACCCTACCAGTGTTCGATTGATATAATATATGGCTCGTTCTTTTTCTTCATAGTCGTTCTATGCTAGTAATGCCCCCAGTGCTGAAGTAGTTGCAAAGATGTACATAATTAATGGTTTTCCTTGGATGGGAGGCATGAGAACTAGAGGTGACAATAAGTATTGTTTGATTTGGTTGAATGCTTCCTGACACTTATCTGTCCACACAAAGGGGATCCCTTTGCGTAGAAGATACTGAAATGGTTGACACCTATCCGCGAGTTGAGTGATGAACCGTCTGATAGATTGAAGCCTGCCTTGTAGCGTTCTTAGGTCACTGATTCCCTTAGGAGGAGGCATATCCAATATAGCTCTGACTTTAGCGGGATCAACTTCAATGCCTCTATGGGAGACTATGTATCCCAATAACTTGCCTGATGTTACACCAAAAACACACTTTTTTGGATTCAACCGGACCTTATATTCTTCTAGCCTCCTGAAAAATTTGTCTAATATTGAAAGGTGGTCTTTTCTTGTCAATGAATTTTATAGAAGATCATCCACATAGTCCTCCATTAATGTGTGTATCATGTCATGGAATATTGTTGTCATTGCCCTTTGATATGTAGTGCTTGCATTTTTAAGACCAAACGACATTACAGTCCAACAATATGTACCCCAAGGGCATGTAAAAGCAGTTTTGTGTTGGTCTTCAAGGGAAATACATATTTGATTATAACCAGAAAAAGCATCCATAAGGGACAACATCTCATATCCAGCTGTAAGGTCCATAATGATGTCAATGTTCGACAAAGGAAAATCATCTTTAGGACATGCTTTATTGAGGTCTTAGAAGTTTGTGCATACGCGAATCTGTCCAATATACTTGGTGATAGGGACGATGTTGGATATCCATTCAGCATAGTCAATTGACTTGATAAAACCTACATCCAATAACTTTTTGAGTTCAACTTTAACCAACAATGCAACTTGTGGGTGCATTTTTCTTGGCTTTTGTTTTACTGGCAATAATGGCAAGTGATGTAATACTAACTCAGGATCTAACCCTGGAATGTCGACATAAGACCATGCGAAGTTTACCTTGCGTTCCGAGAAGAACTTTTGAAATTATGGCTATTCAGTCTCTGTTAATGATGCCGCAAAGAGAACCATTTTGGGGTCCTCCACAGTAGCTATATTAATAGCTATGGTATCCTCGACAAGCATTGCTATTTTTTCTCTATCTACGGGGAGAAAGTCCAATCCTCCACCCTTGGGTGCCTCAAGGAGGTTTACACCCTCAGATACGTCCTTTATTTTTACTATTTTGTCGTCAGAAGGTGCCTTTCAATTTTCACCTAGAGACGTATCATTTTTTGTTTTATTTTTCTTTCTAATTTTTTGACTAGAGGATGGCGCAGTCTCCCAAAAATAAGCGGCACAATCCAAGTCAATGGTAAATCCAACTTTGTGATCCCCATTTGGAATTCCCTCACGTAGCCCTAGAAATTCTGCTAGAGACTCATCATTTTGAAAAGTGTCCATTACTAGTGGGCCTTGCTGGTTCCAATCAATTAGGTCAGGGCAAACTAAGGATATTCCATCATCAACATTTGAAAATTGAGGAGATGACACGAAGAGCATGTAAATGGACACTGGGACATTGAAAATGAAGTTGTCATCATCTGGTTCTATGTCAGATTCTATCCAGTATTCTCCTTCGCTTGTTTCATACTCACCAGTGAAGTAAGGGACAAAGGGACTAATATCAGGGTCAATTGTGGCAAGTGATAGTTCAAGTGATTCTGCATGATGGTCATCAATTTGGGGTGATTGGACAGGTGCGTCGAGGCTAGGACGAATGGGAATAGGATGTGATATGGACTTGGCATCATTTGGTGTTGTATCGATCTCGAACATTTTCCAGAATCGTTCTTCAAATGTAGGCTCGCTAGGTTCAAGGAATAATTCATCAAGGCAACATTCACTTAAGGATCCCTGAGAGTCAAATTCCCATTCGTGAGAGTCAGTTTCAGAGGAGGTGTCCTCAGTTGTCTCAACATAGTCTGAAGCATACACTAACTCACATGGAAGCACATTGGTACTTGGATCGCCAAATTCTCGTGGACCTAAACCTAACCCAAGATGTTTTGGTCTTTCTGAAACTGATAGTGGCTCACACCTTCCATTTTTATCCTTGCCAAGACCACTTTTTCCATCATAACCTTTTGCTTTTATCATGTTGTATCCTTTTCCATATATCGCTACTGGCAAGGGGGTCAAATCTTATGGTTCTTTATAAATCCAGGATAGAATATCATCTGTGTCCTCTTGACTCATTTCACCCCACTTGATGAAAACTATATTTGGAGGAACCCTGAAAGTTTCTTTTGCTTGTATTCTAAAACAAGGTTTGCCATAGACTTGGGGAGACTTAGGCATCTTGGTTATGCAATAGGCCGTATTTAGCTTGTATTCTCCACATCCTTGGTCCTGAATTTTTTAGCTTGAGTCAACGTTTGGGGTGATAAATGAAGTGGAAGGTGTTAGGGGATGGTCGTGGTGGTCAAAGAAGCAGAAATGGATGCGGTAGATGAAGAGGCATAAGGCTTCACGAGTGCTGAGGGGTCAATGAATTTAGAAGACGAGGACGTCGAAGCTTCCCTATTGATAGGGACTTGGCACTCCGAGACGCCTCGTAAGTTGGTACAATATTGGAATGGATCAGGGTCTTCGTATATAGTAATCTCAGTGCTTTCAAAAGGAAACTTTAAGCATTGGTGATACGTGGAAGGGATGGCTTTCAGAGCGTGGATCCAAGGTCGATCGAGTAAAATGTTGTATGGTAGGTCTAAATCCAGAACTTGACAAGTGGTGTTGACAATGACTGGTCTGATTCAAATTGGGAGTGTAATTACGCCCCGAGAGGAATGTTCTTCATCATCATCTGCCTTGATAACAATGCTTCTTGTGGCGTCTACGCAAGCATTATAAAAGCCTAGTACCTTGACCAATTTTAAAGAACATATATTCAGTCCTGCTCCGCCATCTACTAAGATTCGTCTGACCTTATGTTTGTGAACAAGGACTTCGATATGAAGGGCATCATTATGGTTGGATTTGGATGACAAATAGTCTTAGTGAAAAAAGGTAATATGGTGGGGAGTCATGAGATATCCTACCATGGCTTCGAATTGGCTGACATCAATATTTTGGGGCACAAAGGATTCTTGCAATGTTTTATCTAGGATGGCCTTATGGGCAGGCGAGATGCACAAAAAATGAAGGATAGAGATTTGTGCTAGTGTTTTTCCAAGCTGGTCAATAGGGTTAAAGTTTCCTTTAGGTTGGGACTGCTTCCTTTATGGACGAGATTGTGACTGCGAAGTGGATGGGCTAGCTATTGTTACCTTTGGATGTCTAGGGGGAGGAGGGCTGGCTATGGTGACGTTTCTGCCACGAGTGGTGACATTGCATTCATGGGCCTTTCTAACGGTGATTGTGCAGACATGTTCATGAGTTGTTCTAATGTGATGTACGATAGGTCCCCCAAAATAGTCATATCCAATACGGGCATGGTTGGCTCGATTATTTGTATTTGACGTAGAAGGGTTTCCAGAGCCATGATCCTACAATGGGTTTTTGTGTATTGTATGATCCGCATTAGAAGCAAACTGTGGTCCGCCAACTTCAATGATACACTTTTCAATAAGGTCCTGTACCATATTTTTCAATTGTTTACAGGAAGAAGTTTTGTGTCCTTTTATTTGGTGATAGTCACAAAATGCATTATCATCCCACCAAGATGGTTTAAACTGCCCAGGGTCGTATGGTTTGGGGTTTTGAAGTGTGATGACACCATTTTGAAGGCATTTCTTGAGGACTTCTTCAATAGGTTTGTTACCCAGTTTTCACCCACGGGCTCAATCAGGCAGGGTAACCTATGTTTTCAAGTGTTCATGAAGGCCAATTGAAGGATCATTTGCATTAGGGTTACATATTTTCTAACTTGTTTGCTTCTCGTGCAACTACGAGGGAAAATTATGTTTTAAATTCAGCTCGTGGATTAAATGTGGCTCCCACAAGGGTTGAGCCCAGCGTGCAGGTGTTCAGTTTTTGGGTGGGTCTTCATCTTGTTTTCACCTCTTTTTTCCCCTTTCTGTTTTGTTTTCTTTGTGCCCCTTTTTCTTTGTTTTGTCAGGGGCAGAACCAGAACCAAGACTGAACTTTGAATTTTTTTTTAAGTTTCGGGTTCAGGTCCCGTCCTGGTTCCGGTTTCACTGGGCTTGTTTGTTTGTCTTGCCTTTGTTCTTCGTTCTTTGGTCGTAGGGTGTTTTCTCCCCTTCTTTTTCTTCCTTTTTTCGTGCCCTTTTCGTCGTCTTTGTATGGTGCCGGAGGCGGGGTCGGGACAGAATCCAAACTTGAAACTTGATGAAAGTTTCAGTGTCGAATTTGTCTCCGCCCCCGCCCCCGCTGTGTTTTTCCCTGGATCAGTTTTCGTTCTGATCCCGCCATGCTTTCCTTTTTGTTTGGGCGTTTCCTTTGTTTTGTCAGACCTGGGACACAGACCAAAATTGAGTGATGGAACTTTTCCGAAGTTCCAGTTTATGTTACGGTCCCTGCCCCGGTTCCACCCATTCTTTTCTTTGCTTTTTACATGGCCGGTGATCAAGGGATGTCTCCTCCTCTTTGATCTTCCTTGTGTTTTTCTTTCTTCCTTCGTGCCTTGTATGGTGTCAGGGGCGGGATCAGATTGGAATCCGAAATTGAAACTTCAGAAAAGTTTATGTCCGGATTTGATTCCGGTTCCGGTTCTGCCGACTCTTTGGTTTTGCCCCCCGTTTTGACTCCGGTCCCTATTCGGTTCTCATCTCGGCTCCGACCCTGCAGAGGGGTTCGAGCTCGGGAAAAAGTGAAGTGAGCTCGGGGCGAAAGAAAGGAGATCGGTAGGACTCTCAGCATTCACTATGACCTCCTGCCGACTAAGAGAGTCTTGCCGATAGCGATGGATTTTCCAATACAAGAGAATGTCGGTATGACCAATAGAGGCTCGTTGTGAACTCTTGCCGACAGTTGTGAGCTACGCCGATAACTACTGAAGGGCATGATCGTATCAGTGGGACACGACTAGTGTCTCACCAACATGCGATTTTGATGAAGCGACCTTTGACCATCTGGGAATCTACGTGGCACGAGTTCAACCAATCAGAAGGCGCTAGAGAAAATCATGGGTAGTTTGACTGATTGACCTCCCCTGTAAAGAAGGATCAACTGAATGTGCGCGACATGGGTCGGCTCGGTGAAGCAATGCCGTTTGAATCTAGTAGGGTAAATTTGATACTGCTTCTCGAAGGAGGTCAACTTGTAGAAGGATCTGGCACAAGAGGAGAGTCGGGGGGGGGAGAGGCCGTGAGTCACATTAACAGCTGGGATGCCAGCTGGAAAAAGTGGGTCGACATTAATGACCATGCCGCAGAGCATTCAAAGCGGCTCTGACGAAGTCTCAAGGGTGGACACGAAGGCTGCGAGTTAATGTGGTCGTTGTAAAAGGTCCGAAGGCCATGCCTAGGAGTGAGATTTCACCGACATGAGCAGGGTATGTGCATTTAATGCCTCATTAAATTCATTCCAAAACACTTCTAGGGCCGACGTGTCCAGACACTAACTCATTTTGTAAGCCCTAGGGTAGGGGCCAATGCATCTTTTGTATATAAGGCATTTTTGCCTCTGTGTAAAGGAGTTCAGATTATGCATTCTGGAGAGTTAGTGATTTTTCCTAAGATCCTTTGTCAACTGATGTAGATTTTGTAACTCATTTAGAGTTCTCCTTATGCTTTTATGAAGTTTGTGACTTTTGGCAGTCCTTTCTCAGATTAGCACTTCTGTAACTCATTTTGGAGCATAGTATATAGAGTTTACCTTGGTCATTGTTGATGTTTCAGATTACCCTCTTGTTCTTGCAAAGTGTTGTGCACTTCAGGTTCATGATCAAGTTATTTTTGTGAATTTATTTCATTCCTTTATAACTTTATCTTGTGTTTCATGCCTTCCTTTGCAAAAAGTATCATTATACAAATCACAAGCCGTGTTTATATAATCGCACACAGATTCTATTCTGTGAAAATCTTTTCCTTTTTTGAAAAAGTGTGTGAATTGAACCTGTTTGTGAAATATTAATGTAAAGCTTACAAAATTTGATGTGTAATCTTATGGTCATTGTCAATTTTCAAGTGTAACCTAAGTATTCCATTGCTCTTCTCAGTTCGGTGTATCACCATAGCGTTAGTTTTATTTTTATGCACTCCTCCCTTTCCCTTTACAGAATCAGTAGTTTAGGTGATACCAAAGGAAGATGACCTTCTCCGGAGGTTGACCTCTATCTACAAGTGACCCACAGCTTTAGAGGTCTTCCCATGTAACATGGAGGTGTTGAACATCAGGTTCAACAGGGTGCAATTTCAGGTGATAACAAGGTTTACCCAAAGGGGTGTATGTGTGACCTCTAGGGAATTTTCTTGGTTGTCTAGGCTGCCCTTGAATTTGATTGTTTTGATTGCCTTGGTTATTTTGATTTGTTTGGACAACATTAGCAGCATAGGTTTGTGTCATCATCTATGTGTTTTGTGGTTGTGTCCCTTTTAGGGTAATCATCGGACCTATAGCGTTGACAACCTTACAATCGACTACACCATCGTTGGTAACATGTTTGTTCTTAACCCAGAACTTGGTTTTGTCAGTAGAAGGAGGGTTTGTGTTTGTGTTTTTGGGACCATATTTAGTCTTCCTTTAAAAATGAGGGCTTGTTCAAATTGGACACCTCGCTCAACTAGGTCCGTAAAAGTTGTGCAACAATGAACAAGCAAGCCATTTTTCAGTGGGCCTAATAACGTTTGTAGGAACATGTCAACTTTTTCCTTTTCAGGTATGTCTATATGACAGTGACTCACTAGGCCTCTCCATTTTTGAAAGAATGGTAAAAAGGTTTCACCCAAATATTCTTGTGTGAGCTGGCATAAGTTGGTAATGGAGGTGTCTGTGTCAATGTTGTATGTGTAATTTTTCATGAATTTTTCAGCAAGTTCTTTCCATGATTGTATTCTGGGTTGTAGTGTATAGAACCATTCCAGGGCTGGTCCTGCAAGGATTTTAGGAAATAGTCGCATTAGATATATGTTCTCATGAGAAATATCCACACAACTTGTTACAAACTCTCTAATGTGGTCAAGTGGATTTGTTTTACCCTTGTATTTGTTGAAATTTGGAGCCACATAACCATGTGGAAATGGTGGCATGTACAAAGCTGTATCAAAAGGATATGGACATAAGTCATATGGAATTTGCATCTTCTTGTTAGAGGTTTTCATATTTTCCATCTATTTTTGAAGGTCATCCACTCTTGCTAGCAAGGCGTGTACGATGGGATCATTGGTCGCTTGAAAGTACGGTATGTTTTGATTAGATGTTTGTTGATATTGCTAGTTGTGAGTGGGAATTTGTTGTTGAGTATGAATCTGGGATGAGTATGTGGGGATATGTAACCCTGCCATGTTTGTCTGTATTTGAGGTATTTGAAATCCCTGACTCATTTGATTGCCAAAGTTACACATTTGAGTTCCTTGTCCTTGTTGAAATAATTGTCCATGTAGCATGTTGGTGTTTGTTCCTTGGGAGTGTCCATGTGGTATATGCGTATTGTGCCCTTGTCCATGTGGGATGTTCATTTGCGATGATGTGTTAATGTTGTGTTGAGGGCCTTGAATGAAAACTCGTCGTGAGTTTTGTCCAAAGGGATTAAATGAGGTTCCACCGCAAGGATGTGATGAAGATGCCCCCATTGTCATAGATGAAGAGCCGAACATAGGATTTGAGGAAGTGGTGCCTACTGATGTGGACGCAAAGGTGACTCCTATCATTTGTGAAGATGATGTGGATGTTGTAGGCACAGTCTGTGAAAAGGTAGCTCCTATCGCTTGTGAAGATGACGTGGACATTGTAGGCATGGTCATAGTAGATGTTCTTCCAGTAGATGTTGTGTTGGTTGAAGAGGAGGTGTTTTGATTTATGGTGCCACTAGATGTCGTATTAATGGTGGTAGTGACTACTTGCGTAGTAATGGCAATGTTATTGGTTGATGTATTGTTCATGTCATGCTGGGATGTTGTGTTTTGTGTCGTATTATTAGGAGACATGTCGTATGGTATTAATGTCGAAACCTTTTGGTAATATTATGCCTTGGTCTAAAAGCATAGCGATGTATCATTTAGGATCGTTCAAGACCAAGTCTTCGACAAACGAAGTGACTTCAGGATTTTGGGCTACTGCCTCTAAGTTTTCAGCATAGACTTGTCCATTTTGGTCTCTTTGTATGAATTGTTCAAAAAGTGGATTTTGAAAAGAATTCGACATGTTCATGGAAGATTGTGCATTCAAATTGCCAAATGGGTCATCAAAGATCCAGTCATTGGGATTGGTGTTGATGTTGGTGTTGTTGTCAAAGTCTTGTCCAAAGTCTGCCATTTGTCTTTTCTTTCTTTGAAGTCTTGTTTCCACCATAAAAGAGATTGCTCAAATGAAGATGATGACAATGCAAGTATGACACTAGTCTATGTTTTTGTCTTTTTGTGTGATAAAGGATGACAATGCAACGAGATGATAAAGTGTACCTAAGGAAATGAGAAATGCCGAAAAGCGAAAGTGACGATTATGACTATGATGACAATGATGACAAGGTGCAAAATAAGGACTAAGATGATTAGGTCGACTAAAGAGGCCACTAATGCAAAGTCTAAGTTCAAAATAACAACTAGGATGAATAATGTTTTTGTATTTTTTTGGGAATAAAATATGCAAGATATAAACTAGAATGCAATTTGGAGAAAGGGGTACCCAGGCACTCTAAGCTTAATCTTTGTGTTCGATTTTAGTTACCAAAGGACTTATTGAAAATGACAAGGTGACAAAGTCAAAAGGACTAGTGAGTTTTCTTAGCTAGACTGCTGAGTTGGAAAGCCTCACAAAAGTGACAATGATTGGGGATTAGAAATGAATGATGAAGTCCAAGATAACCTAGTTTTGAAAGCAATGATTTTGCAAATTGTGATAAGGTTGGCCTAATCCAAAGTATGCAAAAATGAAAACTTAAGGTCAAGCTAATGCTAATGATGATTATGAACCTAATGGATAAAAGTAAAATTTGAAAGATTAATCCTATGATAAAAAATGCAAACTAATGGGCGAAAAATGAAGATTTTGAGCACTTTGAAAGCTGGTTTCTGATAGAGACCTCTTGGAAGAATTGTTTGACAGCAGGCTGACAATGTTTAGACTCAGATTCTGGTTTGCATCAGGGTTTTGTTTCCATCAGGAAAATGCATTGTTTGAGGCAACGAATGCGTCATAGTATGGTGGATGCGTTTCAGTTTAAGCGAATGTGGTTCTAGAATTAACAAATGCAACAATGTTTGGCGAATGCGGTTTTTAAAAGTTTAGATGCGTCGTGATGCATTCATATGCGATGTTTATGGCAGCAGATGCGGTTCAACAAAGCGATTGCGTCTCAAAAATTCTCAAATGTGTTTCAGTTCAATGAATGCGTTTTAGCAGTTCCATCACAATTTGTTAAAATTGAGTTTTCAGATCTATTGAAAGCATATCTAATCTATCAAAGGTTGAATGTTTTTTCCAGGAGTGTAAATGTGGTGAACAATGTTTGAAAATCCAGCAAGCACTTGACAAGCACAATGTTTTGGTGTATGCGAACAAACATGAGACAAGCACAATCCTTATAGGCCAATAGGCCAAGGGTTTGTATACTTGATATAGCCCACTGATATACCCCAGATTAGTGCTAAACACCTTTACTTCTCGAGAGCAGATAGCTTAGAAGTTTGGTGGAACTAGCTCCCCTCCATGGCTCATTAACGTCATTCAGGCACACCAACTTCAGATTCTTGGGTAGTCACTTCCCAAGAATTGCTATCTCTACTCAAGGGGATCAATAGTGAGTATCTTCGGGCATGATACTGTACCCTGCACTATACCAAGCAATGACTGAAAAATGGTTGGCCTCTAAAACAAAAGGTGTCTAGTAAGGGAATTCCGTTCATAGGGCATGATCCATGCGGCGAGAGTCCCCTTTCGGATCCATCTCGTCGGAACCATACACGTGATTCTTGGGCTTTCCCCAAGAATCCACTTTTATATATCGGCTGGAAGTCCCTCAGGTTCAGGGTGCTACCGGTCTGAGTCATCCTGGGGTGAGTACTTTTTCCCACTAGAATAGACCCAAGTTCTAGAGTCAGTATCCGTTTCTCTTACACCTAGGATTTCCCGAAAGCGCAAGGGGAGAGGATAATTCGATTACTAAGTCTTAAGGGTGTATAACAGATAAAATGGGTTTGGTTTTCTGATCACCAAGTTTTCACAAGGTGAGAGCATAATCACCTACCATTTGCAAAAATAATCAGAAACGAAAGACATGTTCGTTTTAAGTGCACTAAAAGAAATGTGTTTTAATCTAAAAAAAGACAAGCACAATGTTTTGTATTGAGTCTTCGACACTCGAACTTGCAAAACCACAAGTTAGGAGTTTTATCCACCAGTCTTGGACCCACGAAATGTAACCGCCACACGCTGCAAACTAAGATTAGTAACACCAAAAACCTATACTAGGAAGAATGCAGAAAATTAAAACCAGAATGCCAGAAGAAATTTAGAGAACTTGAATGCAAAAATGAACAGAAATATTACCAGGAAAATGCATCACGACAGAGTGAATGCGTCATTCTGTGTTGTAAATGTGGCTTTGTCCTACATTTTGGTCTGACAGGAAGATGCGTCTCAGGAATACAAATGCGTTGTTTGAAGAAGCAGATATGACTCAATCTTTCAAATGCAAAATTTAAGACTGCGTATGTGGTTCATCAGAGCAGTTGCGGTGTTTTGGCTTGCGAATGTGTCATGACGCATTAGATGCAGTGCTATAAAAGATGAATGCTGTGTACTGTACCTGTACCTGCGAAAAAATAGAAAACCAAAAACTGTACAGAAACTACAAAAAAAACTAAACACGTCGGGTTCACCAAATGTAAGATGGGGTTAAAAATAAAATAGTATAGACAAAGTGACAACCAACACTTCTAAACTATTAACCTCATCCAAACAAGAGAAAACAATCATTTGAAAGGAGCAAAATGAAAACAATGAAATAAAACACTCCCCATTGAACTTGAATCACTTCTCTTGCTCTCCTTCTTCTTGTTATGCAACTTTGCCCTCAGATTTGTTGAAATACTTGTGTAAAACCTGCAAATGGTAGCAAGAAAGTTGGAGACAATTAGCTGTTAAAATGAAAATGGAGAAGGAAGGTTTCTTTTATAGACAACCTTTCGAATGGACGGCTGAGATTAATGTTCTAGAAAGATTCCGAGATCAATGGATGAGAATGCATGAGAGGGTGGTTACAAAATGGATGGTTGAGATTAAGTCTCAGAAAAGATGCCAAGATAAACAGTCCAGAATTGATGCCCCAAAAAAATGCCATGCATGGAAAAGCTATGATGCCGACGACTATGACGCCTGACAGCTATGACAAACATGCAAGACATGCAGGCTATGACAGAAATGAATGTTATGACAGGGGATTATGACAGAGCATCTTTGACTAGGTGGTGAATAAATAATTTATTTTAAATAATTTATTCAAAAATGGAGAGTGGAGGAAATGACAAGTGAAAAATAAATAATTTATTTGGAGAAAATGAAAAGAGGAGCATTTAATTAAATTTATCAATTTAATTAAATGGAGAGATGGAAATTAGACCTTAAATAATTAATTTAGATTAATTATTAAATAGGGGAGGTGGCATGGGATAGTTAAATAATTTTAATAATTATTTAACTATAGATGCAAGGTGACAAAATAAATAAATAAATAATAATTTATTTAACTATTGAAGAAGAGGGAGAAATTAGTGACACAATTAGTTTATTTAATCGATTAGGATAGAATAAAGATTAGAAAGTGAATTAATTAAATAATTATTAAAAATTATTTAATTAATAGAGGAATATGATAAAACATAATTGAATAACTAAAATTATTCAATTATCGAAGGACGAGGATGAAGAAAAATGACACTCGCAGGCTTAGGACATTTTTCATTGTCTACAGTAATGAAGTGATATGTTGTGTGGAATTGGTGTTGAATAGGAGTGGTTGCATGTAGAGGTCAATAGAATGATGTCAACTGAGAGTTATTTACGTGCAGAGTGTTAATGAGTGGAAGTAGTTGTTGCGGGAAACAATAGAACATGTCTCTTGTATAAGTATCTCAAGCCTGTTGCTACAGGTCCCGTGAGAATAAGTGTGTGTAACTTGCTGTGCATATCTGATAATGGATTGTGTTGGTGGCACAATTTATTGGTGATATGGTGTGTGTGTGCATGTGTGTTAGTGTATTATTTTAGTGAGAATCATGCCTACTAAATATCAGTAGGTGAGCTGGTTGGCTCATCTATAGATGTAGCAATGGTTGATTCGGTTGTGTCTTCATGATTTGCAAGCAATGTTGAATTTGGTAATCCTAAGGGTTGTGTAAACTGTTGTTGTAGGTCATGTAGAAACTCCTCTTTATGCAATGGATTTTTATAAAGCTTGAGGCAGTGTTAATTGACCATTAAAGATAATTTGATTGGATCAATTTTAATTAAATGTACTGCTCCATTCTGAAATAATTTTTTTTAAAAAAATTTCATAAGGACCTAGCCACCATGTTTGTAATTTACCCTTGTGGTCCTTATACATCGGATCATAGAGCAATTCTCAGTCCCCTTCATGGGATTCTTTAAATGGTCATACCATTTGATTCTCTATTCTTGCACAATCTCTATATGATGGACTACTTCCATCCTTATTTTATCTAGATTATTTAGATTGTGCAGTCTATCTTTCTTATCTTCAAAGAGATCTATTCCAAGTTGCACCAATGTTCTGATGTTTTATGTTCAAATTTAATGGGAAGGATGACCTTTTTACATATACTCAATTCATATGGCGTAAATACTATGGATGTTTTCTAGGTTTTCCTATACGCCTAGACAACTTCTGAAAACCTTGCTGCCCAATCCTTTTGATGCAATTGGACTATCTTTGTTAGCATGGATTCAATTTCCCTATTTGTAACCTCAACTTTCCCACTTTATTATGGGTGGTAGGGAGTTTAATTTTTATGTTTAATCTCATATTCTTTAACCAAATGGACAATCAAATATGAAGTGAATTGTGGTTCTTGATTTGTTAATATCTCCCCAGGCACACCATATCTTGTGAAGGTTTCCTCATAGAGGAATGTTGCAACCTTTCTATCTCTAGAAAATTACAATGCTTTAACCTCCACCCATTTTGTTAGATAGTTAGTATAGACTAGTCTATACTCCTTATTGGTCTACCCATCCTCTGTCAGCGATCACACCTTGTATACTTGAATGCATATTTAAGTAGTGGCCAACAATAGCCAATATTTAGAATCTTGAGCATTTTTCTCTTGTCTATAAAGTGCCCTCCTTAGGGCTCATCATGATAATCCTTTAAAATATCATATTTTTTTATCTTCCATCATACACCTCGTTATATTATCAGGTCCTTTATAGAATAAATAGATAGCCATCCAAGAATATGAAAACCTGTGTTCAACTAAATGGCACATTTCCCTTGGTGATAGATGTGGGGTTGTCCCATCTAAAACCAAGTAGTTAGCTATGTTTGCATACTAAGGTGTTTGGATTGTTAAGGCAAAAAAGTGTTCATTTAGAAAAAAACTTCAACAATTTCTTCTTTTGTTTTGATATGTAGCCTGGATAGAAAATAAGGTACCACATTTTCTTTACCTCGTTTATCCATAATATTTATATCAATATCCTATAGCAATAATAACCACCTAACAAGGTGTCCTACAACCATTGATTTTTTCATCAAATATTAGATTGATGTGTGATCAGTATGAACAAAGACAAGATAACTAGTAATATAGTGTCTAAATTTATTAATTACATAAATGACTGCTAACATTTCCTTCTCTATGATGGTATAATTGAGCTCAATATCTTGAAGATTTTTGCTGATGTAATAAATAGAATTCTCCAAATTTCCTTCCTTTTGTCCTAAAAAAACACCTATGGAAAATCCAAAAAGCATATGTATGTATGTGGAAAGGAATTGTCTAGTTAGGTACTCTCAAAATAAGTGTCTTTATGAGAGATGTTTTAAGAGCTTCAAAATATTTTTGGTAGGTAGTGGTCTATTCAAACTCAATGCCCTTAGATAAGAGGACAAATAAGGTAGTTTCTATTTTATTGAAATCCTTAATAAATCTCCTATAGTATTATCCTACATAGCCAAGAAAAATTCCCATTGCATCCTTTTGCTTCTGGGGGTAGGTAGAGTAGAGATAAATTCTATTTTGTTAAGATCCACCTAAATCCCTTGCTTGACACAAAGTGTCCCAGAACCACTCCTTTAGTCATCATCATGAAACATTTCTCATGACTTACAGAGAGATTATGATCTTGGCACCTTTGAAGGACCTTTTCCAAGTTTGTTAGTGCTTCTTCATAGGAATTTCCATAGGTGGTGAATTCATCCATATATATTTCCATAGAGTCATGGGAAAAAAATGAAAATATGCTTAGGACAACCCTTTGGAATGTTGTAGGTACATTACACAACCCAAATGATAAAATTGAGTAGGCATATGTACCCCATGGACATGTAAGGGTGGTTTTAACTTGGTCTTCTAGAGCTATTTTTATCCGATTGTAGCCACTAAACACATCTAGGAAAGAGAAATATTTCTTTCCTGCCAATGAATCTAATAGCTGATCAATAAAAAGAAGAGGGAAATGAGACTTCCTCACGACTCTATTTAATTCTCTTTAATCCACACATACTCTCCACTTGTTTCCTTTCTTAGGCACTATCACCCCCATTGATTGTTTGATATTGGATATATAAACCTTGAATCTAACAGTTTTTGCAACTCTATTTTCACTATATCCCTCACAATTGGGTTCATCCTGCATTGTGGCTATCTTATTGGCTTGTATCCCTCACTGATGTAGATTATGTGCATATTGAGATTAGGATCTATGCCCTTCATGTCATGGTATTAATAAGAAATTTTTTCTATGTGAGCTTGCACCATTGCAAGTAATTCAAGCTGCTGAGAAATTGTCAATTTATTATTGACATTGAGTGCTCTATTGGGCGTTTTTCCATTGGTATGGCGGAAGTCATGAAAAAAGCAACATCTAGCCCTAATCAATTAAGATTACAATTGTGAAAAATTAGTGTGTGAAATAATTGAAAAGTAGATTTAGAAGCTATTTTAGGTATAATATTATGCAATGGGCAATGCAAACATGCTAAACAGACATGTTGTGATTCCACCTGATGAGAGTTTTGTATGATATTGGAAAGAATTTCATCCTCATCTTGAATATTGATAATTGGTCATCACCCAATGGTCATAAGTGTTTGCGGGGAGTATTGGTCATCATCCTCCAAGTTTGGCTAGAAAGGTTCTTCCATTTTTGCATGAGGTTCTGCAAGTGGATAGATGACTAACTTTTTTGTTACATTTTCATTATAAATGATTATGTTGCTAGGTCTACATCCAATAAATGCATCTGTTGTTGTTGACCATGATCTTCCTAGGATTAGTGGGTATCCTTGTAGGTTGGCCTTAGGTTGCAAGACTATGAAGTCTACTTGGTACTCCCATGAATCTAATGTGATAATGAAATTGTCAATCATACCCTTTGGTTTCACTATTGACCGATCTTCTAGTTGTACAACTGTGGGTGTAGGTCTCAGATCCATTATTTGAAGCTTTTTCATTATTTACCTTGTCATCATATTGATTGCTACTCCTAGATCAATCAAAGTATTCTTGATGAGTGTGCCATTAATTTGCACATCTACAACAGGACTACCAGGGTTTGCATACTTTAGGATAACTAAGTTGCCCAACATAATATCAACCAATTATTTTATGACATGGATAGTCTGTGGGTTTTTTCATTTCCTCCATGGTTTTTTGAGGCATAGTTCCTTCACCATATTTGTGTATATGGGAAATTCCTTGATAGCTTGGATTAAATGAATTTTGACACAAATATTCTTCAGCTAACTCAAGAAGTCAAATTCAGGTTCAAAGTGAAAATTTTGAGTGGTTAATATCTCCAGGAATGGTGGTTCCTTATTTGTGATTTCTGGATGTAGCTTGTTTTATTTAGGTTGTTTATTTGAATGGTAAATATTTTCAATTGTTGGTTACTTAGCAAAAAATTCTATAATATGAGATGATGGTCCAACAAATATTTTTCTTGAATGTAGGTGAACACCACTAACCTCAACCGCATAGGTTGAGTATTGGATATGTTTGTTAGTATAAGCCTATTAAACATGCTCATTGTTATGGTTCAGTGTAGCTTGAGTAGAAAATTGTGGTTCTCTTGGTTGTGCTAGGGAAGATATGGCTAGGTTTGACATAATGGTTGACTATTGTTGCAAAGATTGCTGTAGCTATAGGTAGCTTACATTTGGGTTCTGCCATTGTTGGTTTCCACACCATTTTGGTGGCCATTGGTTTTGAGTGGATTTCCATTATGGAATATAATTTGGGGATTGATATGGTTGTTGTTGCCACATACCTTATTGTGGAATCCAATTAGATGATTGAGCATTTGGCCATGGTTGATTTGGCATGTTATTCCAAGGTGAATTGCTCCAGTTAGGGAAATTTGAATTGACCTAAGAAAAAGAAACATTTTATGACAAAGGGTCTTGAGGTATAACTCGTCTTTTCTGTCATGGTTTGTATTGAGAAATGTAGAAATTCTAGCAATCTTTTTGCACCTGCAGTTGACTCTTTTTTGATGATAGTGTGGACAATATTATGTGAGAGAAACCTATGCTTCTTATTGTTTCTTTGTGATATGTAGAGTGTCTAGCTAGGTTGCTAGATGGTTGATGATATCTTCCTTCATATTTGACAAAATGTTCTTTGAGTTCTAGCTTGGAGACACCCTTGGATGCTTTGGTGGAAGAAAAGGCTCTGACACCCCTAGTCTTCTTCATAGTTGATCTTGAATAGTTTTTGCATATTTGGAATATTTCCTCAAAAGATAATTGAGAAATATCACCTACTCCAATGAGGTTTAATGCATCCAAGAAATCTTCATTCTTCCCTTGTAGAAATACCAATTTTAAGGACATTGGGGAGAGCCTATTTTGATGTGAATTTTTAAAGAAGAATCATAACCTCTCCACATAGTCAAGGGGTTCTTCTTTCTTCTATGACATTATGAAGATATAATCTCTTTTCATATGTTATCCCTAATAGTAATCTTGGTATTTTTGTAAGAATTACTCCTTCATTGTTTCCCAATATGGTATTGCATTTCTGCCTAGCCCTATGAACCACCACAAAGCGACATATTTCAATGTGGCTAGAAAGAGTTTTAGCCTATGAGAATCTATGGTATGGTCATATATTTTACATAGAACATTGAAATTGAACAAAAATGTATCAGGGTATTTGACAATTAAACCATAGAAGTTGGGCAAGAATGAAGGGGTATGTTCTTCAGAGAAGCTGCCTTCTCTTGATTGTTTATTGGGAATTCAAACATAATAAGTTCTATCAAATTTTCCACTGCCTTTTCTATCATGATGTCAAGATGTCTTCTAGCGATTCTCCCAAGGTTTGAAACAACTATTGGTGTGAAGGGTATGCCTATGTCATTGATTCCCTCAATTGGTTCTTTTGATGGCATTAGTTCTTTGCTTGCGCCAATGTCTTCAAATAATTCCTCATGATTTTGGTTCAATGGGATAAATATTTCTAGAGCATCTCTCTATTGCCGCATGCAATAGTAATTTTGAGCTTAATAGCTTTTCCTACACACTATTAGTAAGTAGTCCAGGGTTGATTTATAAATTCTACTGGTCCTAATTGCTGCAATTTTTTTTCTCCTAAATTAAGAAAGAAATATAAGTGAACTAAAGCATGCTTTGAAGAATTATTAATCAATTGACCAAAAAATGTATAGCTCCATCTATGCTCAATCAATTGATGTAGATAATGCATATGTACAACTTAGTAGACCAACAAATCCCTCATTAAGCAATTCATTATCCTAGAGTGATTCATTTAATTTGTCAACCAAGAAATCACAATCTTTAGATGATGTTGGCATTGTATGTGTAATTAAGAATCCTAAATTGTCCTAATCAATTATGTATAGAAGAGTAACAAAATAAAATATAATTAAAAGTAACTTGATTGAAATAACTCTATCTGGAAGCAGATTCAAATGACTAACAATTGTTGTGGGTAATTATAATAATTTCTATGGGTAACTACTCTTGTGAAGATAATAACTTAATGAATTAACTATGCTACAGCTTATTGTAATAACAAATAATCATTATTAACCAACTCAATTTAACTGTAAACTAGGAAATACAAATTATAAACTCATTCTACTGTAATTAATAATCTAAACTACAAGGAGTATTGCAGTACCTCAAGTGGCCCTTGCTTGGGTTGGTGCAATCCCACAATATCCTTCTTCAAATCTTAACTCAGAGATTCATATGGAAAACACTGTATGTATCTTTATTGCAAATTGAACAGATATTTGAGAACATAAGTATTGAATCAACATAAAAAGTACTTATATTCAATGTACTTAACACATAATATCTAGCTAGCTTGACCACTCTCAAGATTGAACATATATACAAGATCTTCGAGAATTCAATTATTTTTGGACTGAAAACAAACTATAAGTAGCTGTCAACTCTCCCAAAAACATAGGAAGAGGACTAGGTCTTATTTTAAACAGTAATGAAAAGCTCGTGGAGATAAGAGTGTCTGAATCAATCAGGAATCTACTTATTTAAATAAGATGGTTACAACTGAAGATGTTCCTAATAGGGAAAAACTTATTGCAAGCCATAATCATTGTTATTATAAATATCCCATTTCCTCCAAGACCTAATGATAACATAAAGTAAAAAAAAGGTAGATTCATCCATAAATAAATCATGTTCGCAATCTCCGACCATTGCCTTCATCAACTACGAATGACTGCATGTGTTGTAGGTGATCATCCTCTTTGGCTACGATGGGAAAGCATCCTTTTGTTGTGGATTGACAGTCCCTTTGCTGCAGGTTGATAGACCCTTCGTTGTAGGGGTTAGTTTATCTCAAAGACATCTTTTGATCATTAATAACCATAATTGACATAAATCTCTATTGAATTCCATAGACATTTATAGATTCTCACAATAATTTATAATATAATATATCATGCTCAATTCTTTAAATAATTAAAATAGGTGGAAAGGTCTAGGTAATATCTTTGGAAATTTTATCAGAAATATTATGAAAAGTATGAAACTCTAACAAGGAAAACAAGACAATTCTAGGACTCATCATTTCCTTTTAAATTTAAACTAATTTGGTCTAGTCATTCAAATATTCTAAACTCGTTTGACAGATGGTGGAATTATTATCCTAAGGTTCATAATACAACGTACTACTTTCTCATAAATTGAAATGTATTAAAGCACAATTTAATGTTTGGAACAAGGTATTTGGTAACATATTGAGGAAAAAATAAAAATTGAATGTGTCAATAGAAAGTAATTAGAACCATACAAAGCTCAAGGATGATAGGCTCTCAGAAGAAGAATATATGTCATATCAATAAGATCTTTGCTTATCTTCAAGGAAATATTTAGGCATAAAAAATCTCATGAAAAATGGATTCTAGAAGGTGATAGGATTACTTATTATTTTAACGTAGTTATGGTGGCTAGGAATTAGGAAAATAGGAATTTTTAAATATAACGGACAAGCAAGGAAATTATTTGGAAATTACAAAAATAATTTCAAATGAAGTTGTCTTTTTCCTTTGGGCTTCTCATAGAAGTTCCTATCAAAGATTTAGAAGTAGAAGATCATCTCTTGGAAAATATCCCTATGGTGCTATCATAGGAAGATAATGAGAGGCTCCTTAAACCTGTCTCCAAAAGAAGTGAAGTAGCATATTTTTTGGCCTTAAAAAGGGTGTAGAGCTAGGGTGTAGGTTTTTTTAGTTCTTTTGGGATATGATGGAAAAGGACATAGTGGTAGTAGTAAATGACTCTTTGAAGTAGGTAAGATACAATTTTTTTTAAAAAGTACATTCTTAGCTCTCTGTAATACTATGTCACTAATTTTAAAGGTTATAATAGAATGCCTCCAACCTCTGTTTCCTAGATTAATTTAGTGGAACAAGGGGGATTTGTAGGAGGGAGATTCTTGATGAAATTTTGATCTCTCATAAGATTGTGCTTATGGTATCAAAGAGCATGGAAAAAGCATGATAATCACATTAGATATGAAAAAATATGATATTATTTTTTAGAGCTTCTTGCATTAAATTCTAATGGAATATGGATCATGTGATAGATGGTGAACTATGTTTTCTAAGTTGTGATTGGGGCATGGTTTTTAGTATTAGGTTTTTCCTGGCATTCTATGTGTTTAAGACAAGGTAATCCATTGACATCTTATCTCTTCAATCTTATGGTTGAATCCCTAGGAAGGCTCATAAGCAGGTTTAGAAATTTAGCAAATTAAAAGGGACATATTTTTTTCTACCCAATTAGAGGTGGGGGGTGGATTCCCTTCTTGCATCCCCTCTCGCCCCCCTCAAAATTCCAAAGCATTTTAAACTCAAACAAAAGTGATCTCTCATAATAAATTTGTGGATGATACCATGCATTTTAACATAGGCTCGTTTTGAAAAGTAGAAATGTGGAATGAAATTCTTTTAAATTATGTAGCAAATTTTGGTCAATATGTGAATGAGGAGAAACCAAAAATATTCCTTTTTAATAGCTCTCCAAGATTACAAGGGCACATAACATAGTTGTTGGGTTTCAATATTTATATTTCTCCCCTATAATTATCTTAGTCTATCTTTGTTCTCTAGTAGACATAGAGTTCATTATGGAATGGGGTGGTGGTCTAGCTTTATAATTGATTAGATTCTTGGAGTGAAAGTTGGTTTGGTTCAATAGGAAGGAATCTCAAAATAAGGGTGGTTAAAAAAGCTACCCTGATATATTTCTCATTGATTCTCCAATTCCAATATTTATTCCAAAAGGGTTTACAAAATTTTCTTTGGCATGGTATATTAGAAGAGCACAAATTTCCTCTTGTCAAATGGGAAAAGGTTTGTACCCCTAAATTTCATGGAGGAATAGGCATTAAAGATCCAATGGTACAAAATCTATTCCTATGAGATAAATTGGTATGGTATATGTTAGAAAAACTTGAAGCTATTCTCTCCCAGTCTAATTCACCACTATTGTGTGTAAGTTGAAGATGGTGGGAACATGCATTGCACACACATGGATTGAAAACTAACATATCACTCTTTCTCACATGAAAATTTAGCAAGTGTAGTGGAGTGTTTGGAGGAATACCTTCTTTGAGTGGGAGAAGTATCCTTAACGTGACAATAATAATTTATCGAGGGAAAGCTATTGATCCTTTCTCTCTTGAAGAGGAAAGAGCTCCCTATGAATGGGAGAGCTATTTAATTAGTGCGTAGAATTTATGTTAAGTGTGTTGATTTTTTCGTATAGTGTAGATCTCTCTAGAATAATTTTTGTGGATGATGTTTGTGTGAATTGCTTCAAGTTCTAAGAGAGCTTCTTGATATTATTTTCCATGACTAAGATGTATTTTTTCTTTTATCCAATTATCTCTAATTCCTCTTGTTTAAAACATTCTACTGATGTGAGAGTTGGTTTTTATTATCTTAATTAACTCAAGGTGACTATGAATTCCAATCTATTATCACTTGTAAACACATGTAAGCATGAAATACAAAAGTGTATACAAGAGTGAAAAATAAGTGGGTGTAAGTTTTTTTATGAATTAAATGTGTATGCAAGTTTGATCTTGCTTGCAAGTTAATTAATTATGTTTGTTTGTGATGATTGTTGTGTTTTTGAAAGCTTAGCTTTAGATCCTCTTAGCTCAAATGCAAAGGGTCCTTATGTCTATGTCTTTTTGCTTTTTGTTTTTTTTTTAATGTATTTTAGTATTTTTTAGTATAAGAATATACTAAGATAAAAGTTATCAACTGAATTATAATACATGCATAAAAAACAAATCTAAAAAAGGCAATTGATTTTGAAGATGTAAGTCTAGAATGATATATATTTTTGTATTTTTGAAATGAAATATCATAGAGATTATCTTGTTTTTCCTTCTAAAGTTTTATATGCACACAAATAATGATTTCAATGCAAAAAATAGTAGCCCACATTTCCTTTTAATTCCTCTCCACCTTGATAGTTTGAAGTAAAATCTTGAAACGGTGAGATGACAATTTTAATATTTTTATTTTCAAATCAAGATAGAATTTACTTATGTAGGAATTAATTTTTTCTCTATTATTTTCATTGATTGTTCGAGAGGAAAATGCCTATTTTTTAAAAATAATTTGTTTTGATTGTATAGTTGATTGTTTGAAGATTTTATGGCTTCCATGGGTAGATTTCTTAATACTTTAAGAGTTTTGAAAAAAAATGTAGTACATTTTAATAAGGATTTTCAATAAAAATAATTAATATCTACTTATATTATGAAGGGAAAACTAATCTACTTAAATTTAAGTATTTGTAACATAATGTTACAATCTTGGAGGCTTTTAATAACTAAACTATTCTATCAATATAAACTTAATTGAAAAACTAATTTAAATAACCATTGAATAAAATGAAGAACCTCCACACATAGATAATGAAGATTCCAAGCAAGTGGATATTGTGTAGTAGTGAAAGAGTCCTTAGGGACCTAGATATTTTGTTCTTTTCTCCTTCTCTTATCCTATCAAGTTCTTCTTGTGTGATGGAAATGGAAAGTAGGTTGAAGATGAAGAGAAGAAAAAGGAAGTGAATGTTACTATATATGGAGGCAACATGCCAAGGAGCCTAGAGGCTATAGGTTTTTGTTAAGTTCTTGGAATCAATGTGTGCTTGTCAACTACAATCCTCTCCTTTTCTAAAGCTTGCATATATGATAGATTAATAAATATTTGTTCATGATAATTTCAATTTCCTGTGTATAGCCTCAAGATTGAAAACTCAAGAAGTGAAATAATGATCCCAATAAAAACCAAATTTCTCCTATTTATAGGATTCTAAGAAAATCAAGGAATTTTTATTAGGCTTGTTGGGTGTTCACACTCAAGAAGGAAAAATACATAAAAGATGAATGGAAAATCCAAATAAAAGAGAAAAATGAATGAAAATGTCATTTTTGCTACTTTTGTTAGTAAATCATTTATTGCAACAAATGGCCAATTGTCAAGGGGTGAATTAATAAGAAATGGGTGAACACGTAATTTGTTGACAAAATCTTAGAAATTGATAAGGTGAAAGGGGACAAGAACCTATAAAATGATTTAACAAGAATAAAACAAAAGGGAAGTTTCCTAGAGGCCAACTAGATAATTTGAGAAAAAAATCTTATTACATGCCACATAGGGTCATGTTGGTGCAAGGGCACCCACAAGTTTCATGCCTCCAAGAGCCAAAAGTGTCATTTTGTTTTGTTTTTGTGGTTTTATCATGTAATAAGGTCCTCATAGATCATTTTATGCTTGTAAGAGTCTAGATTGAGTCTTAGGATATAAGGTGTTGTCAAATTGTTAAAAGTGTCAAAGTTGTTGAATGTTGTCAAAGTAACTTTTGTCTTTTTGATGTAAAGAATGGACTTAACATTGTTTTGTTAGTCCATAATTCAAAAATTGGTTGATGAACATTCAGAAAGGTTGAGGGATGTTAAAAAGACTTGGTTCCATTGATCAAAGAGGTTGGATGTTGAATTGTTGAAGCTAGAATAAATAAAACACCTTAATTTCTTCATTTCCAGCGTACTTTTTCCGATTCTACTGTGTGGTACGGGCCTATATTGATGTATGGTGATCTAAAACCAATTGGGAATGAAATTTCTCTAAATATACTTTCTAATACAATTGATTTCATTAGATTTCATTAATAAATACAAGAGTTATAGCCATTTCTTTGCAAACTGGTCTGAAACCCTAGGTAGGTTAGGTAGTGAGCAAGAAAAAATGTGTTTCTTCCCATTCCACCAATGAAAATCCCTATAAATTGGTGGAATCGCTTGTAATATGATGTTATTTGATAATCCAAACTTGCAGAGTCTGGGGTGTACGGATGCAGGTGCAAGGATGCAATAGAGGCATGATATCTCTATGTATCAAGCCTGAAGACTAGTGAACAATTTGAATTGGCATTGGAGGAATTTAAGAAAGGTTGATTTGACTGTTGGGACCTGTTGAAGAGTGTGTGGGGACCCTGTCAGAGCAAGGAAATTGTTGGAGAATTCATTGAGAGGCTTTTGGGATCAATCCTTAGTACTTCACATGCCTAGTTTCCTAATTAGGCCTAATCATAAAGCATGACAGTCTGTTTTTGACCTTTGCATTTCAAAGTAACCCTATCTATTTTTTTGATATGTTGAAGAGTGGAAAAAAGGGTATCTGAATATTTTTTCATAGTCTGGGTATTAGGACTGCCCCAGAAGTTGTTGACAAAAATGTCATTTTGAAAGACTACTAGGTTATAGGGGAAGTTTGTGAAGGAAGGCCCATTTGTTGGTGTGTGAGGGTTCTTGTGAGTGGTTACTTGAGTGAGTTTGATAGGTTGAAGACCAAAGGGTCCTTGTGGGTGATTGTAGGTTGTGGTTACCCTTGAATGGATTGTTGCTTTGAAGATCAAATGTCTACCCTATTTAAGGAAGTCTGCCCTATTATGATTGCCTTTGAACTTTGAGAGATGAATGAACCCATTGTTGTGAAATATGGTATCAATCATGTAACTTCTTCCCCTTCTCCGTATCAAATTGGTATTAGAGTGTAGGTTTTCTGAAGAGGAAAAGTTGAATTGAAGAAGGAACAAGATGCCTTGAAAAGGGAATATCATCATTGCCAGAGAGATGAATGAGTTGAAGGAAAGACATGCCAGTGAAATGAGAGAAATGAAGGAGAGGCTTGCTTCCTTAGAAATAAGTCATAAAAGAGGAGTGGTCACATGAGACTTAAGTGACTAAGAGGAAGGGGAGAGGAAAGTTCCCAAGAAGGGTCTGAGGAAGAGATGGATCATGATGAATTGAGGATGGAAAAGCTGTTGAAAGTAGTCAAGGGAGAAGGCCCTAAGATCAAGATGGATTTATCCATGTATGGAGGAAAATTGGATAGTGAAGAACTCCTAGATTGGATAGGAGCATTGGATAACTACTTTGATTATGAAGATGTGCCAGAGGAGCGAAGTGTGAAGGTGGCCAAAACAAAGTTGAAGGGCCATACCTTACTTTGGTGGGACTATGTACAAGATGAAAGGAGAAAGAAGGGGAAGTATAAAATCACATCTTGGGATAGGATGGTTGCTAAAATCAAGGGAAAATTCCTACCAAGTGAATATAACATTCAGTTATTCAAAAGGCTTCAAAGCCTTAAGCAGAAGGATATCGATGTACAAGCCTATACTGAGGAGTTCTACAAATTGAGCATAAGGGCAGGTCATGTAGAAGATGATGTGGAAAAAGTGACAAGATATCTCAATGGGTTGAGATACAACCTTCAAGATGAGTTGAAACTCACCAATCCAAGAACGATAGAGGAGTGTTACCAATTGGCCATTAAGGTTGAAGATAAGTTGAGGAGAAGGAAATAAAAGAAAGGTAGGGGTAGATGAAGGAATTATAGAGGAAGAGACACATATGTTGATTCAAGATAGTCCTATGAGAGTCAAGGAGAGGCAAGCAATACCCAAGAACAAGTTGCAGATTCAAGAGGTGGCTTTATGGGAAGAGGATCAGATTCTAGGGGAAGATTTGGAAGCCAAAGAGGAGGATCAAGTGGATTTACAAGGAAATATTATAAGTGAAATAAATTTGTAGGCCATCAAGCATGGAAATGCACTGAAAATTAGTCCACTACTTCATTTGGAGGAGAAAGAAGAAATCAGATTGCACAAGGTGGAGATGATGCTAAGAGTGTACATTCCTCACCACATGTTGAAGAACCAGAGATTGGAGAGTTTTTGTTGATGAGAAGGAATCTACTCAAAGGGAAAATGGAGAAGGAACCACCACAAAGAAAGTCTCTTTTCATAACCACATGTAAAATCAAAGGTAAGTGTTGCAAAATAGTGATTGATTCTAGTAGTACAAATAATTTGGTTTCTCTTGAAATGGTTGAGAAGTTGAAATTACAAAGGATTCCTCATGCTACTCCCTACAAGGTGTCTTGGTTGAACAAGGGGCAACAAGTAGTTGTAAATGAACAAAGTTGGGTTAATTTTCATATAGGGGGATACAAGGATAGGGTTTTGTGTGATATAATACCAATGGATGTGTGTCATTTTCTTTTGGGTAGGCCTTGGAAATATGATAGGAATGCCAAGCATGATGGTAGGAAAAAAAAAATATCATAGAGAAAGATGGAGTTTCCTACACCCTTACACCATTAAAAGAGGAATGACAAGAATCACAAATGGGTTCTAGTGCTATGTTGGTGAGTGAAAAGGAGTTTGTATAAGCCATAGAAAAGGAAGACAAGGGCTTTACAAGTATAAATATACCTAGGACTGCTATGACAACAACTAGGATTGATCAATTGCCATAAGAGGTTCAAGACTTGTTGCAAGAGCGTGTTAATTTGATAATAGACGACACTCCAAGGAAAGGTACTAGTCCTCATACAAGGTTTCTAGGATGGGAAGAAAAACCCTTCAATGTGATTGCAGACATTCAACATTGAAAGATGAGATATGAGGATGCATCCCAATGTATATTTGCATTGCTTAAGTAGTTTGGGGAAGGTAACCCTATACAAGATGAAGTTGAGAGGTTCAATTTCAAGCAAGAGGTTCCATTTTTTGTTTTGCAAACTAAAATGAACAAAGAAAAGGAAAGGTCTATTGATTGTGCAGACCTCAAGGAGAGAGCAACATTGGATATTGTGGGTTTGGGTGATAAGAGTTGTATTGTTGATTTTTAGTCCAAGCCCTTTCCAAACCTGAGAATTGATGGCGTTGAAAACACAAGTAAAACTCAATCTTTTCTCTTTCCCAGTGAAGGTGAAGAATATACACTTTCATTGCAAGAATTTCACAAGGGGATATTGGAGGCTAGATATGATTTGCTTCTTGTAGTAGAGGGTAGTGAAATTGATCAAGGAACCATGTTTGGTGTCCTACTAGTGAGAGATAAAGAAAGAAATAATGCTCTTGTTGAGATTGCAAACTTGATGGGTACGCAACCTAAGGTCAAAATAAAGTAGGATATGGAAGGGAAGCATGGTGATATGGCACTGTATGCCATCTATCAAGAAGAAAGGAAGTAGCTGCAGGTTGAAGATGACTTATGCAAGCAAGGGGAAGATGTGAACAGAGGAGCACTTGATTTCAAGGTTGCAGATTTAGTTTTTGATTTGTACTCTTTACAAGTGATTGTTGTTGCAGGTCATGATGTAGGTTCTTAGGTATTTTCAAATGATGAGTGGGTCCAAGACTTCCCACCAAGGTTGGAATGCATCTTAGACACTAAGGCCCTCAAAACACCAAGGAACAAAGCCTATTTTTTGTATTTGACTGAATGGAAGGGTCTTCCTTATGAAGAGACTACTTGGATGATTGAGGATCATGTCATTATACAAGGATACATTTTTGTAGATCTATACTCAAGTAGAACTTGAGTATTCTTTTCCTTGGGAGTATGGTTCAGGGGCACCCACAAGTTTCATGCCTCCAAGAGCCAAAAGTGTCATTTTTTTTGTGTGTTTTTCTCATGTAATAATGTTCTCGTGGATCATTTTATGCTTGTAAGAGTCTGGATTGAGTCTTAGGATATAAGGTGTTGTCAAACTGTTAAAAGTGTCAAAGTTGTTGAATGTTGTCAAAGTAACTTTTGTCTTTTTGATGTAAAGAATGGACTTAACATTGTTTTGTTAGTACATAATTCAAAAATTGGTTAAGGACCATTGGGACAGGTTGAGAGATGTTTAAAAGACCCGGTTCCATTGATCAAAGAGGTTGGATGTTGAATTGCTAAAGTAAGAAGCAATAAAACACCTTAATTTCTTTATTTCCAGCGTGTTTTTTCCTATTCTATTGTGTGGTACGGGCCTGTATGGATGTATGGTGATCTAAAACCAATTGGGAATGAAATTTCTCTAAATATAATTTCTAAGACAATTGATTGCATTTGTTTTCATTAAGAAATAAAGGAGTTATAGCCATTTCTTTGCAAACTGGTCTAAAACCCTAGGTAGGGTAGGTAGTGAGCAAGAAAAAATGCGTTTCTTCCCATTCCACCAATGAAAATCCCTATAAATTGGTGGAATGGATTTTAATATGATTTTATTTGATAATCCAAACTTGCAGAGTTTGGGGTGTATGGTTGCACGTGCAAGGATGCAATAGACGCTTGATATTTCTATGTATTAGGCTTGGAGACTAGTGAATAGTTTGAATTGGCATTGGAGGAATCTAAGCAAGGTTGATTTGACTATTGGGAGATGTTGAAGAGTGTGTGGGGACCTTTTCAGAGCAAGGGAATTGTTGGAGCATTCATTGAGAGGCCTTTGGGATCAAGCCCTAGTACTTCACATGCCTAGTTGCCTAATTAGGCCTAATCATAAAGCAAGACAATCAATTTTTGACCTTTGCATTTCAAAGTAACCCTATCTAGTTTTTTGATATGTTAAAGAGTGCAAAAAAGGGTATCTGAGTATGTTTTCATAGTCTGGGTATTAGGTCTACCCCAAAATTTGTTGACAAAAATGTTATTTTGAAAGGCTCTTAGGTTATAGGGGTAGTTTGTGAAGGAAGGCCCATTTGTTGGTGTGTGAGGGTTCTTGTGAGTGGTTACTTGAGTGAGTTTGATAGGTTGAAGACCAAAGGGGCTTTGTGGGTGATTGTGGGTTGTGGTTACCTTTGCTTTGAAGATCAGATGTCTACCCTTGTTAAGGAAGTCTGCCCTATAATGATTGCCTTTGAACTTTGAGAGATGAATGAACCCATTATTGTGAAATATGGTATCATTCATGTAACTTCTTCCCATGCTCTGCATCACATGTGTTGGACCACTAATTGTCATAAAAATTCTTAATATATGACCATATATATTTGGGCATTTACATATTTTCCCCATTGAGAAAGACATTCTACTATATTGGGTAGTGTTGTCTTCTAGAATAAGCATGAAATTACCTTGCTTTTGTCCCTTATCTAGATTTTTTTTAAAAGAAAGATCATGTGTAGTATATAGAAATATCAAACATAAATTTCATAATAAAATTTCAAAGAAGTTTACTTATCATTTGTGAAAGGTTAGAAAATACATGTGTGTGAGCTCCTCCCATCTATTTGGATCTTGAAAAAATACATAAGAAAGGTGAACCAAGTATATTTTGAACATGTAATTAGCTCAAAATCTTCAAAAAATATGAAATACATTTGTGATAGAGTGTAGTTTATACCCAATATGCCTCACATGGATGACTTGAAAGAAGAAAATGATGTGGTAAAAATTGAAACTTATCTTATATACTCAGAATTAGGTCATTTTGAATTCACACATTTGGTGATTTCGAAGAAAATTGATCTTTGGATTGAAAATCATAGATTTGAGAAAAATCATAGTTAACAAAGATCTTGTAGGCAAGATGAGGATTGAAAATATGGTAACAATTTTGACTCAGGTAGACCCACATGCACACACTTCAAGAAAAACTCTCTCCACCCTATATTTTATTTTTGTTAGTTTTGTGAGTTATATCCAACCAAATTTAGGGTAGTTAGTTTGACCCTTATCATTCACTAGGAGTAGGGAAAAGTTTATGGATTAGGTGCTGACATCTTGGACCATGCACATCGTGACTTGTGTTGAATTTCCCATTGTTTGGCATGGTCATTTATCCACTTTTCCTTGATTATGGGTTGGACATTTGAGCATATTATTCCCTTCTAAAATGGAATTTCCATTGCAAATTCAATGGCCCTTAGAGGAGCTAGATAAGCAATCATTGGGTACTTTGACACAAGGAATCAATGGAATAGAGCTAGCCTCATAAGCTCATGCATGATTAGGGATCCCCACAATGGGATAGAGGGTCTATGGCCAAGATATTATAGGGTGAGGGATTTTGTGTAGAGATGATACCCTTCTGATAGAAAGGAGAAAAATCACTAATATCTACCCTATTGGTTGAGTCACATAGTAGTTCAAAGAGGCCCTACCAACAAAGTTGCTCTGTGGGTGTAGTTTTCTCTCTTAGTTTGAGAGGATTGAGAGATTTCATGCATGATGAAATACACAACCTCTAACACTAGGAGTCTTGATTATGCAGATTGTAAAGAGCACAATAGGAATCACAATATACATTGGCATATGCTAGCTAGTGACAATAATTTAAATATACATTCCAAGTAGAAATCATGGGATGATAAGGTAATTTTGATGATGATAAGGAGTTTTAGACAAAAAAGGAGGCATAGAGTGAGGATGATACCTTGAAAATAAAGGAGGTGGGAGAGGGTAAAAACACCTAGAGAGTAGAGGGTGGATGTGAGCACGAAGGAGAGGGAGATAAACCTTCCTAGGAGGCTCCCAAATGTCTAACCTTTATCATGTAGGATAAGATATTATCTCAACTATGTGTATAGATTATGACAATCATAGAATCCACATGGTAGCTTGGAGACCCTTGTGAGTACCTTTCATTTTAATTTATTGCTTTCACTACTCTGTAATATCATTTTTAATTTACTTTTTTAATTTAGCATGATTATCCATTTACAATTAGACATGATACGAATATTGGTATTTCTTTGTGATCTAGTGATGCAAGAATAATTAGAAAGTAAAGAGATTTTATTTAGGACTTTGGTTTATACATATTTCCCATTATTATTAGGAGCAAAAATGAGATCCTATGAATGCTATGTTAATTTTTCTACTACCTACCATATTGATGTTTTTCTCCTATGTATCATGTATTCTATGATGTTTTTTTAGCATAGTATGAGTTGAGTGTACTTTAGATTGAGGTTTGAGTCTTGTTGGAGATATCTAGTATTGGCACTAGCCATCACACACATTCCTAGTCATGAGGAAAGATACTTTCCTACTGTGAATCCCATGGATAGAGAGGATCCCTATTATATACAAGAAAGTGAATAATAAGAGGTGGGAGAGGACCACCAAATTAAAACTCCACGATCCTTAAAGTTGACTATATTTTTTTTCTGTTATGACTATCTTTGACTCATTTTATATTTGATATTTCCCCTTGCATAGCTTTATGCACTATGGATTTTTTTTGTAATCTATTCTTTTTTATATCTCTTGAATGATAGACCATGAACTAAAATGATGATATTTGATGATTTCTATATATATTCAAATTTATATTGATCTAGCTTATCCTTTTGTCACATTGGACATGATTATTATTTTTTAGATATAAATATTTATATTGATCTAGTTCATCCTTTCATCAATTTGTGCACATGAATGATTTATATTTGGTGTTATTACGTAGCCAAAAATGTATAACAACTTTTTTTTGTATTTTGTGTTTTTATCTTGTATGTATATGTGTATAGATATATGTGTGTGAGGGGGAAAATCATAGATGCAAACAAGATAAACGTGCTTGAAATTAGAATCTAAGCTAAGATCAAACACACAAATCTAAGATCTAATCCTACACATATGAAATGAAACTAGGCTATTGAAAACACATTAAGAAATCTAATGATTACCAAATTGAATGCAAACAAAAGTAGAGTGTTACCATCCCGTATTAGAGTGTATTCGCCTGATGTTGGAGTGTTTAAATCACTGGGAAGCCTCCATAGTTCTTGTGCAAAGCTTTGATGAATGATGCATGTTGGTTGATTGAAGAAAGTTGAAGCTCTCTCAAAGGTGACCTTGAAATTACTTTGTTGTATAAGGTATATTGATTCTCTGATCCCTTTTTGTGAGGAAAGATGTTTGTTATATAGAAAATGAGATTTTGAATGAACGATTAGGATTAAACAATGTTGATTTTAAGATCGACGGTCCAAAGGTGTTGAGAGGATTTAGACATGAGTAGATTGTGCAAAGTAGATTACACAATTTGTGTGATTGAGGAATAGATTGGCTAGTTAGGGTTTAGATTGATTATTCAGGAATTAATTGATTATTCAGGAATTAATTGATCAGTTAGGATTTAGATGGCTTAGTTAGGAAATAGATTGATTAGTCAGCAAATTAGATTGCTCAGTCAGCAATAGTAATTTGGTCAATCAGAAAGTGGGTGAGGAATATGAATTAATTGATTTAATTAATTAATTCCTTTTTGGAGTTGAACGTGCAAATCAAGTTTGACTTTTGTAAACAAAGTTACATTAGTTTGATTTGATTTTTGATAAATGATTTGAATAGTTTGATTTAATTATTCAAATTTTGGAGGGAAAGTGTCATAATTAAATTATTATGATTTAATATTCAATTAACTGAGGGGAATAAGGTGATTTAGCGACGTAATTAAATAATTTGCATTATTTAATCAATCAGGACGAAATAAAGTGAGATTAAGACTTCATTAAATAAATGCAATTTATTTAATTGGTCAAATGTGAATTAATCAAATAATGTCATTTTATTTAATTAATAGCAAAAATAGGGTTTTAAGGACTTTATTAAATAAATGGAATTTATTTAATTTGTTGAAAATGATGAAAAAGAAAATTAATTAAATAATGTTGTATTATTCAATTAATAGAGGAAATTAGGGTTTAGATGCTATTGCGATGTTTCAGGATGTTGTGGGACGTTGTGGGACGTTGTGGGACGTTGTGGGACGTTGTGGGACGTTGTGGGATGTTGCAGGATGTTTGAGGATGTTTTCGAGATGTTGTGGGATGTTGTGAGATGTTTTCGAGATGTTGTGGGATGTTGCGAGATGTTTTTGAGATGTTGTTTAGGGTGTGTGATAGGTGTTAGGTCAATTTTACATGTCTACATTTTCCTCTTTGATACAAATTACTAGTTGCTTTGTTTCAACAATTTTGTTTTTAAGATCAAGTTTTTTTGAATTTTTTTTTGCCCCAATGTGCCCTGGTATTTAGTGGAATGATGGTAGGACTCTTTGTTTCCCCCTTGAGAGGTTGGCCAAAATATTCAGTT